>JAJLZU010000003.1:0-600000 GCA_030572395.1 Yamadazyma michaelii | reverse complement strand
AATTCCAATTGGTCACTTAGTGCTGGGTCTCTCATAATCCCTACTAAAGCTTTGGCTAATCTATTAGCAGGAATAATCCTTTCTGCTGTCATGCCATTCATCATCAATAATCTTTCCGATAATTCATTCAAACTCTCCAATATAAAATATGAATCTTCTCTTTGAGTTAGATTATTAATAAGATTATCAATTTCCGAGTTATCTCTTCCCATGTTTAGAATCCCTGAAGGTTCACCTGTCATTAAACGTTGGATGATGTCGGCAAATGATGGGTTTCCGTTAGTAGTTGAATTTGATGAATTGAGCGCCCTTAAGAATTGTTCTCTTCCATTGTCTTCGTTATCATTACGTCTTCTAAGAAGGCTTCCTATAAGATCATTTGCATCAATTTCATCATCATCTTCATCGTCATCATCGTCATCATCTTCGTCTTCGTCATCTTCATCGTCTTCGTTATCGTCTCCTTGATCTCCTTCTCCTGTTTCACCTTCACCCTCTTCATGATGATAATAATCATCGCCTTCTTCTTCACCCCCTTCCATATCATCATCATAATCATCAAGGAAACTGGAATTCTGCCTTCTACGTACTTGTTCACTCAATCTTAGTAATGAATCATCTTCATCATCAGTAAAGTTCTCATCATGATCTTCATGTAATGGTTTTGATTTAACCATATTTCGTTCTATATTTGTATTTGTGGTTTGTGGTTGTATACTCTATTTGTATTGGTGGACTCTCTTTATTTGCGTTTATGGTTGTTATTTGCTACTATTAATGTTAAATCCTTTTATCAGGAATAAAAGGACTTATCGCACTTGCACCCTTCACACGAATTTTGAAGGCAATGGTGGATTTTCCGTCGCCGTACTCACGCAGTAGAAACCACAGTGGTATAAATAGTTTATTACTAAAAAGATTTATATTTACTATAAAAGCATATTAGGATTATAAATAAATTCAAATATCATAAGTTTCTCCCTGGAAATCAGCAGTCTTTTTCCACAACTTATTTACCCTTTTAACTCCATACTTATCGGATAAATTACTAAGAGTCTTGAAATCTTCATCATCCAACTTGAATGTATGAATATTTTCAGAAATCCTTTCGAATTTTGAAGTTCTTGGGATAACATTGGTCCCTCTTTGAACTCCCCATGAAAGTAAGACTTGTCCTGGTGTAACATTATACTTCTTAGCTAATTGTTTAACATCTTCATTATCAACTAAAAAGGCTCCTGTGCCTCCTAATGGACAATATGCTTGCAACAAAATATGCTCTTTATCCATATAAGCTTTCAATTCCGGTTGTGGCAAAAGTGGATGTCCTTCAACTTGATTTATTACAGGCACGGCATCAATTTTAGGATCAGCTTTTAATCTTTCGAGATTTTCAATCGTAAAGTTTGAAACCCCAATTGATCTAATTTTCTTAGTAGTTTTCAAGATTCTGTTCAATTCTCTATACGTATCAACGAAGTCCCAGTCCTCATAATGTTTACCTTCGAAATTTTCAGCGGAGTACGGATGATGAATCAAATAACAATCTACGTAATCTAAACCTAATCTTTCCAATGCTTCATCCAATGCTTGTTGTGCTTGTTTATGTTGAGTATTCCATATTTTAGTAACAACAAATAGTTCTTCTCTTGGAATTCCGGACTCTTTAATGGCTTGTCCTACATTGATCTCATTCTCTCCTCTACCATAAATATAAGCAGTGTCAAGTTGACGATATCCAACTTTCAATGCTTCAAGAATTGCTTCTTTACTCAAGGTCATACATCCAAACCCAACAGCAGGAATCTTGGCCCCAGTATTCAATGTGAACGTCTCTTTATTAATTGCAGTGGTAACCATTGTCAATTAAAAAAGTGTGGAGATAAGTGAGAATATATATGCAAATGGCTCGGAATTTAATGGGGGGATCGCAATTATCATTCCATATTGGTTATTTATTAGAGATTACTAATGCACTTATCTACGGCTACGTTTGATATGAGTCATTGAGTTTTTGTGGAGCATTGTACCCTTTATGGTAATGACGTTATGGGGGAGGGGATTTACGAGATTCATTGAGTGGGGTGAAAATTTAGACTGTCTGATGAGTTATAAGGGCTTATATTTAAGTTGAACACTCTTTTATGGTGAGAGCTAATCAATTGATTGTTTACGGTACTGGATGGAATAAAATTCTTCTAGACTTGAATAACTTGTAAGTTGGCGCTAAGGAAAGAACGTTAAAACAAAAGCCATGTCACGTGTAACAAACATATATTGAAGAGTTTAGAAAGGCAATTCAGCTCCGTCGTCACTGATAAATTTACCATTTTGGTCCAAACTCAACTCATCGATAACCTTGACCAACTTATCAGCACCAAGTCGAGGATCAATAAAATTATCAGCGCCAAATGCAACTTTAGCTTCACCACTCATGTCAGTGTTAACTAACCCTGGTTGTAAAAGAATTGTGATTGATTTCTTCTGAATTGGTTTATCAGAAGTAGCGTTCTCGGTTGCAACTTGTTTACCAAAATGATTAACTGCATCTTTAGATCCACCATAAGCATTAGCCAAATTGATATCAAGGGTCTTTGATGCAACCAATGATGAAATGAATACGATTTTCTTATGATCAACTGAATCCTGTTTGAACAAGTATGGATATGCTGCTTTATAAGTTTTAGCAACGCCTCCTACATTGATCTTAAAGATTTCTGTGTACTGATCAGGATCGTACTCATATGATCTAGCTAGGAAATTGGTCCCGACAATTGCAGCATTTGCAATTAAAAAGTCAATTCCATTAGGTGAATATTTATCGATTTTTTTGAACTCTTTTTCAAATTCACTATATGGCAGTCCAATATCAATAACCAAGAGTTTGAGGTTTTTCATTCCCAATTGTTCAACCTGTTTGGCTGTAGTTTCATTTCTTACGGTTCCAATGACTAGATTATTAGGATCTTTGACAAGGTTTCTTACTAATCCAGCTCCAACCCCTTTGTTAACTCCAGTGATCAAATAAACACCCATATTAGTTTTTTCTGTTTATCTTTTAGAGAAATAAAAAGAAGAGTCTACATATATATATAGGTTTTCTTTCATGACTCATTTGTAAGCTAACTAGCTTAACTGTAAATCAAACTTTAATTGTGTAACTGGTCGCCCTCACCAATGTATTTGTCATAAACTGTCAATCCTTGTGTCCCTGAATGTGTCAGTCTAATGTGTCATACCCCAATTAATCGGCCAACTTCATGTAAGCAGGCTTATGTAATCGCCTAAGTTTGGAAACCCAGAACAATAAAGACCAGAAGTTTAACCTTAGACCAATTAGATAAGAAGGCAACTTTAAACGTGGAGATTTGTTGTTTGTACTTTATTTTAAACCATACATCACGACACGGCTATAATTATGCTAACTCCGATAGATTGTGTGTGCAATGGCAATTAAAAGTTGTTGATGATAACATGAACAATTCATCACGACACGGCTATAATGATGCTAACTCCGATAGATCTTGTACAAAATTTGCAATTATGGGTTGTTAATGGTTACATGAACATTTTCGGTAACATAATGGATCGAACATGGAGCTAACGTGAATTTTCAGCGGATCATCTAAAGACCAAAAATGGATTATTTGTTAGTTGTATTCAAATTGACAATGCAACTGGCTGTTATGTGAACCGGAACTCATGGTGACCTGTCTTCAGTCCCGCTTCTAATCGAAACGATAATGTATGCCCCGTAGATGTCAAACCCATAAACATCTGCATGGCCTTGACCTCAACTGTGACAATGGCCTTTTCTACAGTATTAATTTGAAAACTGGCACTGCAGATTTAAATAATACGTTGCCAATATAAAAAAAAAATCGCATAAGTAACATCAAAAATCGAATGCAATATGTTAGGAGTTCACGACTGATTTGCAAAAACTCGTGGTTGAAAATCTCACATTGGAAAACAGAATCAATACTGACCACTGTTAAAATAAATTCCTTTTCTGGAATTAACTATATCGTGGCATGAAGAAAACGATTTCACACTCAAAATTCACACAAATCTTGCTTGAAGAGATGTACTTTCTAAGCAGTCAGAACTAATTGACAGGGTGTTTGGTGAAATTAGCATATATTCAAGTGATACAAAATTTGCAGCCTCAGTTATTCTCTGGGTCAAGGTTTCTTTGCGCAAAGCTTTTCGCTTTTGAGCTTATTTTTAGTATAGTACCAAAACTGCTAAATTAGATTGAGTTTAGGAGAGAATGGAGGAATATAAAATACACTAGCAGTATTGACGTAGCCTTTGATAACAGATGTATATTCTTCCTCAGTTAATTTGGAAGTTTTCCAGTAGTATTAGTAGTGTTAATACCATGAAGACTTGCGGCAATTGATCTGTCCACTTATTTTTTCGTACTTGTTTCTTGCATCATCAGTGAAAGATATTGGTACATCAGCCAATATCCGATCTATCTTGAAAATTTTCTTGAAATGTTAGGCATTTCCGACTGTGGGGCTACTTAAAGACAGTCAAAATTCCGGAAATCTTCCGGTAACATCGGATTTCGGTGGTTTTCCGAAGCGCTAAGAGCCCCTCTCCTAATATACGGCTGCATTAATTAAAAATTTTTACGAAATTTCGATCTCATCCGGTGTCGATGAAACATATCAGTAGCTTTCTTCCTGTTGTCTAACATTTCTATAACGTTCGACGATGCGAGTTATTGGATCTATAACTGGGAGAACTCTAGTACCTTGGTTCGTAACTTAAATAAAAACTAAGGATTGCGAGCACACTAGTTTATTTACGATAAAATAATATAATAAGATGAGTTGAAATCATTATTAAAAGCAACAAACTCAATGGCAGTACAATACATAAAATTTTGGCTATGAAGCTTAGGGGTTTTGTGATAGGGCTTTCCTATAACAACCATAGATTAAACCTACATAGAAGTGAAAAAAAGAATATGGATAATCGCAAATTTGACAACAGCAATAAACTAATAATGCCTGCTATCACGGAATTCCCTCGGGACTCTGTAGGATTTTCATGTGAGTTTTCTTTCAGACCTTTTATTAATCCACATATTGCTATCAAACTTCTAACTGTATGGGATGCCATTAACACACATTAAAGACACTGTTGTTTGAATCCTCAGGTAGAGATAGCATTCCTGTATACATGCATCAAGACGTAGTGTATGTTAATATTAGACAGTTTGCATGTATAAATTGAACGTCACGTCTATGTATTTCCATTTGGGCAATACTTCACTAGATTTGATTCATTGAGCTCATGGTTATCAATAGCCACCATCGGTAGTCAAACGTAGCTTCAAAGAAATCATTGCTTTAGATTGGTAGCTACATACAAAAATCGTAAACTTTATAAGACAAAGCCGCCTGTTCCCACCTTTCCTTGGAATACCATTGATTGTTATAACATAGAAAGATCGAGTACAAGCTCGATTAAAAATCATAGTCAGCTTTTATGATATTGCAAGAAAGACAATCTTTTAGAGGTCGTGTATTGTTTTTTAACTGCATCTAATACTCACCGTATAAGTCTCAATTTAAGCAATCAATGCCTTCGGGTTTTCACCCTTGACTCTTGAACAAAAGTCGTACATTTATGCTGTTTTCTATTGTGTGTAGAAGAGCTGCTTCCAAAAATCGCTATTCAAATATTGAGATATTTTTAATCCAAATTCTGAAATCTTCTCCGGGATGTTCATTTCCTGTCACGAAATAGGGAACAAATTCCAAAACCATGCCATTGGACTCTGTAAACAAACTCATGTATTCAGCTTCTCGAAATTTTTTTCTGACTTCCTTGAATTTTTGATCAACAGAAATCATGATCTCATCCAAGTCAGCGTCTTCCGACACACCAGATTTCTGAAGAGCATAGACAAATGGCCCTCTTTGTACCGCTAAACATCCACTATTTGCCTCAACTTTGGGATCAGGTTCAATAATTTCTACTGGGATATTAAAAGATATAGTAATTATTTGATTATCCCATATTCTGGGTTCGAAAACTAAAAACCCGTTTTGTACCGAGTGATCATTATATGAACAACTATAAGAGTAACACGGTTCCCTTATACAAAGAGACATCAATTTCTTAGACTTGATATGAACATTCAATTCCCCTTCAAAAGGATATCTAGTAGTTACCTTTACCTTGTACTTGTCGCTTGCAGCTTCGAATCCAATATACAAGAATATTGACACACACTTATCGTGTGCAATGAAAGAATACTTTTCTAAACTGTTGAAAAGCCTTGCAACATTAGGTGGACAACAAGCTATCTGAAACCAACTTTGCCTTTCTAGTCCGGATTTCCCAGTTATTGGCTGGTTGTAATAGTAAGAATTACCTTCAATACTAACACCCCCTAAAACATCATTGTATAGAGCTCTTTCCATAACCATGCATACTTTCTTATTCAAAGAATCTTCTAAAATTTGGCGACAAAGAAATATCAAACCAATGGAAGCACAAGTTTCTGAATAACCATTCCATCTTAAATCGTAGTTTTCTCCAAATCCTTCCCAACGACTGATAGAACCAATACCACCATGAATATACATCTTTTTATCCACCATATTATCAAACAATGTTTGGACAGACTCTTTCAATTGAGTGTCATTCTTTAGCCCAGCTAAGGCTTGTACTGCAGTTAAGAAATAAACTTCTCTCACTGAATGTCCTTTTACTTCTGTGCGATGCCTAACTTGTTCGTCAGCTTGATAGTACCAATAACTTCTTGGTTGTGGCCACATCGAACCGTTTCCCCCTTCGTCCGGGATATAACCGGGTTCTTCAGGGGGAAGATAGGTATCCGGGTCAACACCCCTAGCACGAGACTCCCAATCGTAGAATTCTCCGCTACCATAACCACGCTGTTCAATAAAATAATCTAATAGTTCGAAATACTTACTATTTGGAACTATTTGGAGCAATTTAACTATTGCGAGCTCAATTTCAGGGTGACCAGGATAACCATGTAATTGATCATCCTGATTTCCAAACTTAGTACAAATAAGATCGAGATACTTGCAAAGACAATCGACCAATTGCATTGATCCTGTAGCCTCATGATGAGCCACTGCTGCTTCTATCAAATGTCCACAACAATACAATTCGTGCTCTTCCATGATATTATTGAATTTCTCATCCGGTTTCAATTGAGTAAAATAAGTATTTAGATAACCATCGGGCTGTGCTGCTTTGAGTACCATACTGGAAATATCATTCATCCAAGTTGAATATTGTTTATATTCTGGGGCCAGCTCATCAGTATATTTTAATGCAAAACAAATTGCTTCTAAAAATTTAGCTATATCAGAATCCCAGAATTTATGGGGTTTGGACGGATCACCATGGTAGTTGAAATCGAAGAAATTCCAGCGTCCTGTTTTCTTCAAAACACTATGCATTGAAGGTAATGTCTTCTTAGTTACTGTGCTGATTCTGTTACTCCAGAAATCATCTACAATAAAAGCACTCATATTATTTGACAATAACGAATCCAGGTAAATTTATTGTCTTATATACTTGTATTGTTCTTTTGAAGAAGCTTATATTTCTCCTTCTGCTTGTGGTTGATGCCTATGCAAAGCCTCTAAGCTACGGGCCGAAGATAAGACGCATCAAACCAGAATTAGCGGGGAATCTGTACGTTAACACTGAAAGCTATGATGTTTTCTGAGATAGAAAGTAAGATGGTTTTGATTTGGACTTCCAGACTTGAAATTTGTTTGCGTAAATTAACTTAACTCTTCTACTATAATTTTGCTTACTTTAAGCATGTGGTCGAAAATGCATAGTTGTTGATACTAGAACTAGATAAATATGGCAAAAGGAGATTTTAGTATGATACCGAAAATATAGCGAGTTATTTTGAGCGGTGAGATGTCCAATACAGTGTAAAAAATATCGGGAAATTGCCGGCTTTCAACAATGATAGGAGCCTTTATTGTTGGAGATAAAAACTGATTACATAAGTAACTTTTGTTTTATCAGATAACCCCAGTTCCCAAAGTATTTAAGCCCAGTTCGCCAGGTATTTAAGTCAACAATATCTCATAGCAAAAGTTAATTGGCCTATTCAATAATGAAAGATTCGAAAACAAAAGAATTAATTTCCGTGACGGCTATTGAATCGCAGCCAAGTATATATAGAGGAGGTGCCTCTGGTGTAGACATTTCAATTACAAGTTCACGTATTATTGACCAGAATGCTTCAGAATATTTCGAAAAGCCGGAATCAAATTCAAAACACACTCTACACAGGGGCATGAAGGCAAGACACGTTCAATTATTAGCTATCGGTGGATGTATAGGTACGTTTTATTATATCATCTTAGATACAAGCATCATGGACTAACAACTTTTAGGTACTGGTTTATTTATCGGGTCTGGAGGTGTATTATTTGTTTCAGGACCAGCTTCATTATGGTTGGCTTATTTAATCATGTCATTTGTTATTTGGTTGGTCATGAATCAATTAGGGGAAATGGTCACATTCTTACCCTTACCTGGGAATGGGGCACAAGCTTTTGTAACCGATTTTGTGGATGATAGTTTAGGTTTTGCTATAAGTTGGAATTATTTCTATGCTTATTCCATGCCTTCAGAAATCACTGCTGCTGCTATTTTGATTGATTATTGGCCCAATGACGTGAGTATTGCAGTTTGGATCACCATACTTACTCTTCTTTGTGTTGTTTTGAACTTCACAACAGCCGGTATTTATGGGGAGAGTGAATTTATATTATCGTCCATTAAGGTAATTGCAATTGTCATCTTAATTATCACTGGTATTGTCATTTTCTTTGGTGGAGCTCCATCTCATGATCGTCTTGGTTTTAGATACTGGGAGGATGGTTTAGCTTTTAAATCTTATTTAGTAGGTGGCAGTACTGGTAGATTTCTCGGGGTGTGGTATGCGATCATTAAGTCAGGATTTGCCTTCATTGGATCACCAGAATTAGTAGTAACTGCAGCGGGAGAGTGCGAAAATCCCCGTAAAAACATTCCAAAAGGAGCATCAAGATTTATTTACCGTGTTGCTTTCTTTTACATCGCTGGTACCTTGATAATCGGCGTTATTTGTATCTCAACAAATGAAGAGTTACTAAATGGTTCAGGAGCTGCTGCTTCACCGTTCGTAATTGGTATAAAAAATGCTGGTATTCACGGGTTAGATCATTTCATAAATGCTTGTATTTTGACATCGGCAACTTCTTCTGGAAATTCTGCAATTTATGCTGCGTCCCGTGTTTTATATAGTAATGCCAAAAGAGGAATTGCTCCGAAATTGTTTACCAAGGTGAATAGATTTGGTATTCCTTATTATGCGGTTGGTGTAACAAGCTTAATCTGCTGTTTAGGTTACTTAAATGTCTCAAATGGCTCATCTCAAGTTTTTAATTGGTTCACTAACATTGAAACCATTTCTGGCTTTATATCATGGATCTCGGTCTCTTTTGCTTATACCAGATGGAGAGCAGCAATTACCCATCATGGATTATGGGATAGAGTAACATACAAAACCCCGTTTCAGCCATATGGTGCGTGGTTCGTTATTTGTTTCATTGGTTTGATTTGTGTAACTAATGGATTTAGTGTCTTTTTCGATTTTAATGCTGCTGATTTTATCGCTGCCTACATTACTTTACCAATTATTTTCTTTTTATACCTTGGTCATAAACTTTTCGAATATTTTAAATTTGGTAGAGTTAGGTTCGTCAGACCAATTGAGGAAATCGACCTTCTTACTGGGTTAGATTTGATCGAAGAAGAAGAAGCCACATATATAGCACCACAGCCCAAGAATGTTTTTGAAAAGGTCTGGTATTGGCTATGTTAATTTGATTCCTTGTGTAGTTGAAAATATTCATTTGCTTTTCGTCTCTTAAGTAACAGTGCCTTGAACAATTTTATCCCATATTTAAACGTTTTCATCATCTCATTGCTCACTGGGCTTAACTCACATGGGACAACTATTTTTGCACATTGTGTAAGTGAATTTCAACATCGAATAGCAAGTTATAAAGATAGTAAACAAGGTAATTTTACTTGGTTTTGTATGTATTCACTTGCTTTTCTCCTCACGGCCAATATTGTCATCATATTACGGAGATGAAGGACTTGTTTTATTTTTCTCCAGTCATTAACAACTTCAGATTTTAATAGCTAGTTGTGATGGATAGCTGCAACTCTACTTATTCTTTCGTGCGTAACTGGTATCCATGAATGACAATTCATTTATCATGAAACTGTCTATCCTACATGGGTCAACCTAATGTGTCATCCCTAGTTAAACGGTCAAATTTATGCAAACATGCTTATCTAATCGCTTAACTTTTCGCTTAACTTTGGAAATTCAGGACAACAAAAACTTGTGGTTTTACTTTAGACCAGTTAGATAAGAAGGCAATTTTAAGCGGGGATATTCAATAATTTGTATTTATTCTAAAGCATACATCACGACACGGCTATAATTATGCTAACTCCGATAGATTGTGTGTGCAATCGCAATTAAAAGTTGTTGATGATAACATGAACAATTCATCACGACACGGCTACAATGATGCTAACTCCGACAGATTATGTGCATTACTGGGTTTTGATGGAACACTAATGGATCGAACATGGAGCTAACGTGTTTTTTCAACGGATCATCTAAAGACCAAAAATGGATTATTTGTTAGTTGTATTCGAATTGACAATGCAACTGGCTGTTATATGAACTGGAACTCATGGTGACCTATCTTTAGTCCCCCTTCTGATCGAAAAGATAATGCAAACCTTTTTTTTTTTTAAAAAACTAATAAACCCCGAAAAAATCAAAAATATAGACATCTATATGACCTCAATTATAACAAAGGCCTTTTGTGGAGGTAAAATCGGCAACTTGTCCGAGTGGTTAAGGAGAAAGATTAGAAATCTTTTGGGCTTTGCCCGCGCAGGTTCGAATCCTGCAGTTGTCGTCATTTTTTTTTTTGATTCTAACCTACATTAAAGACCCACCTCCTCTCCAAGAGACACCCACAGAAAAACAAAACTATCTAATATATTAATTTTACATATATAATTAACGATAAAAATCGGGCCTTGAAGTGTTCAAACCATATTCTGATAAAGCACTGCTCAAATCTTCCATTGTCAATACAATCTTACCTTGTTGATTACCAGCATTACTAGTTGAAGGCTGTTGAGGTAAATCTCCATCGATATTTGAATTTGATGCCCCAGTGATCTGTTGTTGATTAGCATACTGTTGACCTTGTAACAATTGTTTAGCTCTAACTTGAGGATTTGATGAATTATAAACTGTTGAAGAATTACGTATTCTTGAATATTCATAAGCATCTTGAGCAACATCCGATATGAACTTTTGAGTTGCTAACGCCAATAATCTTTTAATTTTAACATCACTTGATTCAAAGCCATTTTTAGCTAAATAATAGTCAGTTACTGCATCTGGGATAATTGGAGCATAATCACCATCCATCAAATCAAGAACTTCTTTCAATGTTTTGTCTTTCTTAGCTAATTCTGGTAAATCGGATATTTGAAGATTTATACCATTTTCATTATCATTCTTAGTTTCTTCATTAGTGAATATTATATCATCATTATTGTTATCGTTATCATTAAATTCATCTCCAACATCTTCTAATTCGGCATCAACTTCCATTCCATTCTTTTCTTCCTCTGTCATGTTAATCCTCTTATGTATTAATGACTATACTCTATAGTTGGTACAGTGACAGATAAAACTCGAACGCAGAAAAATGCGAGTCAATCTCAACTCTCATAGTTAACAGTTAGCGCTAACTAAAACGCTAAGATGCAAACACAAAAAGACCCAAATGAATCCAAAACATTTGGGAATTCTCTTTCCTTAAGGGTTGATGGGGCCATTGGGGCAATGTCATTATCTCCCAATGGAAGAGATGCTGTGTTGGCAGGTAGAAGAGGATTATTTATCATAGATTTAGATGATCCATTTACTACACCAAGGTGGCTACATCATATAACTTCATGGGAAGTTGCTGATGTTCAATGGTCCCCTCATCATTTTGCTAAACCATCATGGTGTATATCAACATCCAATCAAAAGGCGTTACTTTGGGATTTAGCGAGACCTTCAGATAATTCGATTCTAAACGTTTTACATGAACATACAAGGGCTATAACTGATATAAATTTCCATCCTTCTGATCCAGAGATTTTAGCTACCTGTTCAATTGATACTTTTGTACTTAGCTGGGATATGAGAACTCCCAGGAAAGCCGTTCAACAGTGGGCTGAATGGAGAGCTGGTGCTACCCAAGTTAAATGGAACCATGAGAATCCTTATGAAATCGCCTCAAGTCATGATCATTCTTTTTATATATGGGATACTAGGAAAGGTGCTTTGCCTGTTTTGAAGATAGAAGATGCACACCTTGGTAAAATCAATGGGATTGATTTCAGTCATGGATTATCAAGAATCATCACTTGCTCAAATGATCAGAAAATTAAGTATTGGGATTTGACCAATAGTGATTTGTACCAATTGGATTATGTGTCACCTTCTGTGGTAATCAACACCGATTTTCCTGTATCAAGAGCTAGAAGTTTACCGTTTGGTAGTGAAAAAAGTTGTGGTATTATGCCATTAAGAGACGGTCAAAATTCTATTCATATAGTAAATTGTGATTCTGCAATTGAACAGTATAATCTCACTAATGAAACCCAAATAATGGACTTCAATCCTGTATATTCATTCAAAGGCCACGGAGGGCCTATAAAAGATTTCTTATGGAGAACAAGACACGAAAAATATGAAAATACCGATAGTAAACGAGGTTGGAAAGATTATCAATTAGTTACATGGTCTCTGGCAGATTATGATTTGAAATTATGGCCTGATGATGAAGATTTATATAAGAAGGTCAATTACAATCCACTATATCAAAAGGCATTAAAAGTATTCCCATCAGAAGTATCAACTGATAATCAAGGTGGTCGATCTACTGAAGCGTCATCGGCAAATGGCTCAACTGAGACTTTATTAGATAAGAAGAAATCCAAATACAATTATGATACTTATTGTATTGAACCACCTATAGCTTTGAATAATATTTTAGCTAAGAACAAAGGTGATTTATTATCAGCAATGACGATGTTTCAAATTGCTAGAAAACATAAAAACTTACCACTTTTACCAACTCAATTAAATCATTTAGATTGGATATCTGGGGTTAGAATGGGTCATGATGAAGATAAAATTAATGATAGTCCTTCGAATTTAGGTGAGGAAGTTAGTATGGTAGCTCATACGTTTCCTAAAGTCAGGTTTGAAAAGATCTCTATATCTACAGGGAAGTTGATTTTGAGTTTAAGAGGTCCTGTCCCGACACTCCCAAATCAGCCCAATACTGAAGCTGCCAATGATTTATCGAAGAAATCAACGGAAGATGAAGAGCATAATAAAACAATAGATACTAGCTTTGGAGGTGATCATGTACCTGAAAAGGACGAGCCTAATGATGACATTGATGATAATGATAATGAACAGAAATTGATCTTTATAAGGTTAGAGATCAAATTCCCAAGGACTTACCCATACTTGGAAGATTTCCTGACTAAACTGATCCCCAAGCAATCAAGGAAACAATTCTTTGTGACATTTGATATAGAAGAAACTCACGAACTCACTAATGATATCAAACAAGAGATGTTGACTCAGTTACAAGATATTTCTGAATTCTATTGTAACAAGCATCAACGTTATTGTTTAGAACCTTTGTTGAGATATCTTATGGGAGACAAAGTAATATTAGATGATTCGTTAATTGAAGATAAATCAACGCCAACTGATGAAGTTATACAAGAAATTGGAGATGAAGGATGGGCAGATGATTTGATCAACCAACAGCCGCCCACTTCACCCACTTCACCTTTAAGTTCTGACAATGAATCCATGAACGATGATTCTGATACAGACTCAAGTGATTCAATAGATCAAGTCTCTGATTTTATGCCGGCATTAAATGATGAGGATATGACCAATAGTAATGGATCCTTGACGAAGTTTGATTCTAATCTACCTTTTGCTAAGGATGATGTAATTGTAGATAATAATAGATTCTACTCAACTCCTATACCGAAAGGATGTGGAGCTGTATGGGCTAATAATGGGCAATTGGTTTGCTTCTTTATTCCCAAGCCAGAAGAAGAAGATAATAAAGCATTACAGAAGTTTTCGATTTTTAAATTCACGGATGCAGGCTTCAGTTTGAATACTCATTCAGGATCCCATTCTGGGTCACATTCTGGTTCTCATATAGGAAATGCTCAAGAAGAGAGCGATGATGAGTCTGAAAAAGAAGATAACGATGATGATTCGGTTTCTTCTCGTGACAGTTTGAATGAAGAGTGGGATGATATTGAAGATGATGATTTAACTACAAGGTTTAGGGTTCCTGGACTTTTCAAAACATCTGTAGGATTAGGTAACCGTTTCTTTTCCAATAGTACTAATATGAAAATTAGCAAAGATGGATCTAATTATAGATCCTCCAATGTGGGAAATGAACTGACAGATATTAAGAAACGTAGAAATAAGAAGAATAAGAATATTGTAGGAATATTTGATTTCAAGCATTTAATTCCTGATAAACAAGAATTAGCTAATGAGTATAGGATCCTAGGAGCATCACCTGAAACTTTGGCTAACTATAATAGTCAAGTAGCCCTAAAACATGGATTAACTGAAATCAGTGGAGTTTGGAAGTTATTAGAAATGATCTTATTAAAAGATATTCAAATCAATAATATCAACCCCGTGTACTTTTCAAGAGACGTTCTTAATCCTAATAGTCCAATATCTAAAAACGTCGAAACGATAAATCATCTTATTCAAATGAGTGAACAGACTAAAAAATCGTTTGGGAACAATTACCGGTTCTACTGGGGAACTCATCCGTTTGGACATTCATGGTTAATTGATGAAATTATGAAGTATTTCGAAAAGAGAGGTAATTTACAAATGTTAGTTATGTTGTCTTGTATTCTTTATGAGAACATGGAGTTACAAGGAGTAGCCAATGAGTTAAGTTCAGAATTAGCTGAGAAGATTGTACCTATTCATACACCTTACCATGTAAGACCACCAATTAGTCAACCGCTTTCTCCTGGCTGGTCTAAATCTGTTACACCAAGTTCTGGACCAAAAGGAATTAAAGGACCAAAGTCTCATAGTTTTGAAAGGAATTATTCATTTCATTCAACCAATTCTGACAAGTCCGATAATTACATGCTTCATAAACATAGGAACTCATCATTGTCTATGTTTGGAAAAGATGCAAGTTATGCTAAGTCTGTAAACTCTGATATTGAAGATTACGATTATAAGAGGAATAAGTTCGATAGGAAGATTAAAGGAATCCAATCGTTTCAAAGTAAGAAGAATAAAAAAGGCGTACGTCCACCACCAGAAGTCACTATAGAATTTGATAATATCGAAACATTGGATATATTCGATGACGTGTACACTAGTCCTTTATTAAGTATCCAGAATTCCGAAAAGATCAAAACCTATAGGGAAAAATATGCTGACATGTTGTATTCATGGGGATTACCTGCTAGTAGGGTGAAGATTTTGAAGTTCAATTTTCCTAAGAGTTCGGAAATCACAGAATCCAAGTTTACTGAACATAAATGTGATTTCGGTCATAGAGCAATGGAGGCTCCATCTGATGATGTTAAGTATGTGAATCAGCCTTCAAAGGTACCGACGGCTATTGATAATCCATGGTTCAATAGTGATTTGAAATATTGTAATTTGTGTAACTTGTTGGTAAGTAAGAGAATTGTAATTTGTGTTAATTGTGAACATATTTTACATGCTGACTGTGCTTTAGAATGGTGGGGAAATTTTGAAGAGAAAGAGTGTCCAAGTGGGTGTGGGTGTGAGTGTTTATCACATGTACTCTAACCACTACCAATGAACTAACAAGACACACCAATAGTTACTTATATACTTGTATAATATTTATGTACATACTAATAAGGCTTCCTAGTATCGACGATTTGGTCCTTCAACTTGTGATCCCACTCCCTCACCAACTTATTTAAATAACTAACCACATCCTCAGCACCAGTGCCATCAATCTCCTCATAAGCAATATATTCCTTACCATACTTATCAGTGCTTGATACCACCTTAACATCTTGTCTTTCATCTGGCTTCAAAGCACAGCTAATCAACGCATTAGATGCACTATACCCAGTAACAGTATGAATAGTTGATCCTAAGAATCTCGCTAAATAGAATAATAGTAACATCCCGTAGTAAGTGAAAACATTCAAGTACTGATAGAACCCAAAACTAGTGAAGATCCCTGGATTTATTACATACTGACTTATATGTTCTTTGTTTAAAGCTTTATAAGTTCCCAAATGAGCCAAATCAATGAGCCTTTTCGATCCTTCATAAGGACTTAAATTATTTATGAGTTGCAAGTCATCGAATGAAAGGTACTGAGCTCCGCTAGCAGCTGATGATACCCATATAATCTTCCCACCTTTTAATAACGGTTTTAATTTATGAATCAAATAGTAGGGCCCGAAAACATTACCTTGAAATAATAACCCTAACCCATCTTGAGACTTCAACCCTGATTGTTGGATTTTCATTTGTCCTTCAGTGACTGCAAAGATTGGGTCTTTTATAAGATCTTTTATGGCAAACCAAAAATCTACACCTAAATAAGCAGTTTGAGCTGAATTTATAAATAAGTAATCGATGTGTTGGTATTTCTTATTAAGATCATAATAGGCACTTAAAACTGAAACCATGTCACAGAAATTCACTAATATATAATCGAATTGAATAAGTTTGAACTTGTTTTGTTGTTTTGTATAATTGTTAATCTCATCAATAGTATCAAGAGCTTTTGGTAAAGTACGTGAAGTTATAACAATTGTTAATTTTTCATCGGTGATATTATCGATTAACCTTTTAGCGAGTGATATCCCTAAATTAGATGATCCTCCCGTTAATACTGCCACTTTCATTTTGTGTTTTCACTGATACTATCTTATGGTAAGACTGGTGTCGTATACTCGTTTAGGCTCGCGACTAGATGGTAATTCTGGTGTACGGGTCTAGTGCACGCTAGTTACCGTTGCTCGCGCTTATCATGCGCTTGTGAACCGATAAGAATGGAATCAACATCAACTGCCACAAAACCCAATCTAAACTCGGAACCCAGTGAACAATGTCATTTATTCGTATTGGTTCATGGATTATGGGGTGGACCTAATCATATGATCACTCTTGAAAAGTGTTTAAAAGAATCATTGCCAACCAATCAGAAGATCGTCATACTAAGACCTTCAAGTTTCAGGTTCTGGAAGACTTATGATGGGTTGCAAATCTGTGCTGAAAGAGTCTTGTTTGAAATCTTCTATGAATTGGAGACGTTAAAACATAGCAATTGTACAGTCACTCATATAAGTATTGTAGGGTACTCATTAGGAGGGTTAATTAGTAGATACTTGATTGGAATATTAGAAGAAATTGGATTCTTTGAATATGTCAAACCGGTATTCTTTACCACATTTGCCACACCTCATGTTGGAATTGAATTCTTTAAGAACAATTATTTCGATAAGACCGCTAATCAAATCGGTGGTTACCTTTTCGGAGAAAGTGGTAAACAATTGTTTATAACTGATCGTGATAAATTGTTGGTGCAAATGGCAGATCCAAGTTCTCGTTACTTCAAGGGTTTGAATAGGTTTGAAAAATTGATTTTATTGTCTAATATCAAGAACGACAGATCCGTTTCATTCTTCACATCATTTATAACTGAATACTCACCTTTTGAAAAGTTTGATATTATCAAGATAAAGTACTTGAAAGATTTACCCCAATCGAAAATCGGTAATGTTTTTGTTAGAGGAAAGTTTGTAGACTTGAAAAGATCGAATTTCGAACTTAATCATGGCCATTTTGAAGGCTCGCTTAATGTTCAAGAAGAAACCAGTATACTTAGATCATCGAAATTGATTAGAATTGGGGTTATTTTATTAGGAATGTTCATCTTACCAATTTGGGTCCCAACAGTTTTATCTGCTACATTTATCACATCGATTTATTCCATGTTGAAGATCAGGATTCTTCATTATCCTAGCATCCAATCACATTGGGAAAGAGTCAAAGACGGAGTTTACGGTACCAAACCTGTGGACGATGATGACTATAAGATCGGAGCTAAAAAAAGACAGCAACGTAGGGATTTAAAACGTCATGAATCATTTAAGGGTGATACTTCTAATATCGCTGAAAGTGCTATGGAAAGAATGTTATACGCTGATGAACGGTTTATTCATGGTGATGGCCATATAGTTGAAGGTGACGAGCTAGGTGATAACGATCTAGTTAAGAACTTTTCCAATGATCAAGGTGCTGCTTTAGCTGCTCTGGCTGATCCTATTACCGAGCAAGAACAGAACATTGATGATGACGATGATGACGATGATGACGATGAACCAGCCAATGATTTGAATCCTCTTAATTTCATCTTCAAGTCCAAAAAGAAAATCATCGATATAGACCAAAGGGCACATGATGAGTCGATGGTTAAACATTTAGAATCCCTCACATCAACTGACTACGAGAATTATCCATTATTCATTAAAGAGAGTAAACTACCAATCTCTGATGATAAAAAACATATCATTGATAATTTGAATAGCCTTGATTGGATCAAGATCCCGGTATTTCTTGATGCATGGAATGCACATGATGGCATTGTGGCTAGGAGAGGAATTGTAACTAATCCTAAAGGAACTGCTTCTATTATGTTATGGGTTTCAATTTTGAGACACCATCTTGGAATCAAAGATGATATCAGTGAGGTCAAAAGCAGTGCCAGAAGTAGTGGATTAGATCTTGGTGATGTTGAAATTCATCCTGACCATTCATAGTGTATGGTGCAAAAAATCACATATTTATAGATTTATAGAATAAGCAATTTGTATATTTGTGTACTTTGTGTTACCTCTGTTCGTGGAACGTTTGTTTGTGTAACGTCCGTTTGTTTGCATTTGTTTACGTCATTTTATAACGTGTGTTTGCGGACACTTTTGTACATTATATTTGCAGCTCAAATGCTGCCGAACCGATATCAGCTGCTCGCACTTTATCTTCCTCGCAAACCAAACTAACAGCAATGTTAAAACACATACTAAAATCACCAATACGAACCCTAACTACAGTCCCATACTTAAGAACCCCAAAACCAAGGTTCTCTCTTACGAAGTTCACCATCATTGGTTTCACAACCTACCAAATTTATAACTACAAATCAACTATAATAAATGACGTTCATGCTATAGATACAACTAAACATAATTTAGATATAAATGAAGAAGCTGAAACCTTTGAAATGGGTTTGTATAGTGCATCCCAACAAGAAGAACTAGACCAGTATAATGGGTACCGTAATCAAAAATTAAATTCTTCAAATATACTATATCGAATATGGTACTCTATAAACTTTAAAGTCATAGATTATATAATAGATCCGTTAATAACGTTTACCCGATTCATAGAATTAAGTTTAATCCTTACCCCGATATTGCTTTCGTACCCAATGGTATTGTACGGTCGGAGAACACAAGCTGGAGCTAAATTATGGTATAAATTCATAAGATGGTCAGCCGAATTAGCAGGAGCCTCATTTATTAAGTTAGGTCAATGGGCAGCTACCAGAACCGATTTATTACCTAAAGAAATGTGTGACGAATTAAATAATTTACATTCCAATGCCAAAGCTCATTCCATTGAAGCCACCAAGAAAATCATTTTGAAGAGTTTTGCTTATGATCATAAACCCGTCAAATTTGATGAGATTTTTGAAGAATTCGACGAAAAGCCAATTGGGGTTGGAGCAATCGCTCAAGTTTACCTTGCCAAATTAAAAGACGATTTCATTAGTAAAATTTCTGATCTGGAAAATGAATTGGAACTGAGATTAAAGTTTAATTCTCTGCATCAAAACACTTATGGATCAATCATTGAACGGTTTATAATTACTGAAGATGATTCCATTAAGAATAAACGAGTTGCTATAAAGGTTCTCCACCCCAATGTGGAACTCAAAATCAATCGAGACTTGAAATTAATGAAGTTCTTTGCAAATTTGATCAATTCCATACCGACAATGGAATGGTTATCATTACCAGACGAAGTAGATCAATTTTCTATATTAATGAGACTACAATTGGATTTAAGAATTGAAGGGTTGAACCTTGCTAAGTTCAGACATAATTTCACCAAAAATCAAGATATTCACTTTCCTAAACCATACTTGAGTTTCACTACCAGAGACGTTTTGGTAGAAGAGTACATGCAAGCCATCCCATTAGAAACCATATTAAGTATCAAGAAGAATTTCGGTAAGAACTTGTCCAAAGAAATCAGTGATAAAGGATTGGATTCATTCTTGAAGATGTTGATTTTAGATAACTTTATTCATGCTGATTTGCATCCTGGTAATATGATGATCCGGTTCTACAAAAATGAATTGTATAAGCATGAAAAAGAGTATAAGATTGTAAAGAGTAGTAATGAAGAAGATACAAATAGAATCACTAAGGAACTACTCGAATTGCCCATTGATAATCAAGATTTATGGTGTGAAAAATTATCGAAACTTTACTATGAAGGATACCATGCAGAAATCTGCTTCTTAGATGTTGGAATTGTCACTGAATTAAACCATACTGACCGTGTAAACTTTATTGATTTATTCAAAGCCTTGTCTGAATTTGATGGTTATAAAGCAGGAGAATTAATGATTGAAAGATCGAGAACTCCAGAAACTGTGGTTGATAAGGAAGTGTTTGCATTGAAAGTTGAAAAGTTAGTGGATAGAATGAAACAAAGAACTTTTGCCTTGGGTAATTTAAGTATAGGAGATTTATTAGATCAAGTATTGAATATGGTTAGAAAACATCATGTTAGAATGGAAGGTGATTTTATTAGTATCGTGGTGGCCATTCTTTTATTAGAGGGTATTGGTAGACAATTAGATCCAAATTTGGATTTGTTTGCAAGGTTCGTATATTCCGCTATATTTGATTATGATATTCTTACTAACTATTAGTTCATTGCCAATATTGAGACAGTTGGGTGTACTGAAAGAAGGAAGAGATATTTTGAGGAATGAGAATTCTTTGAGTATGATGAAGGTTTGGTTAGCATTAGAGGTAAGACAGTTTATTCATGCCTCAATTCAAGATGTATGTATTCTTTTTTTATTTTCATTGGCATTTGTCCATAAGTTTATGGTGATGGCTTGAGCCCTGGTGTGCGATAAGCAACAGCTTAGCCCCAATGGATTCGTCTTGAGAAGACTCCTTAATATTTGAAACCTTGTCAATATTTTTTGGTGTCTACTAGAGAGTCTCAAGCCATTTTTCCTCCCTTATTTTAACTCTCATACTAACAATAGATCAACATTTTAGTAAAGTCCGATATGTTAAGTCCGAACGTTTAGCCGCATATAACCATACCATGAACAATCACATAATAAACAATCAAATATTGGACGTATCATCACATTAAAGTCAATTTGATCCTACTCTTAATCGCTAGTAAAAAAAACATCTACCCCTGACATAATTGTCATTGTATAAAGCCCCTCCTTTAGATCTCCGAAAGTTCGCGCAACCAACAGGACAACTATGGCTACATCCCTAGAACATGATCCACCCAATGGATCTAATTCTAATGACAAGCATTGGAGCCATGACATCACACCACCATATGCTGCGTTCAAGTATAGGAAGAGTAAGAAACTAACCAATCGTCTCACGATTAACCAATTGGAGGGGACGTTTCTTAAACCAATGATTGTATTTGAACCTATTGGAACTGATAATAGTGAATCGGCTAGAAGCAATGGGGTCACAGTCTATGAAGAAGAGAATTATACAGAGAATAGTAATTTGTTGTTTCAAGAGTCAGAAGGCATCAAAGCGTTTACTGGTCATTTTAGTTTACCTAGAATAGCTATCAATGTTCCTAGTTCAAACTCGCCAGAAATCATTGAAGAGTTTCAAAAGGATATTGCAAGTTTAGTTTATCAAAATGATTGTTCCCAGGATGATTTAATCTTCATATTTGGGGGGTTATATAATAGTGTAAATTTTGCTGATCTTGGAATTCCTCAACATACTGAACCATCTAAAATATCGGTTCATTTACCAGTGGATTTACCTCCTTTCATAGATAGAAAGATCCTTATGAGTCCTTACTTGACATCAAATAATCATATTTACCTTTTCAATCCTGAACGGAACACTATCACATTACTTGATGCTTTTTCCAGTAATGTCCCTACTCATTTGAATGGATGTTCACTCACAAACATTTCTGACAGACACATGTTTATATTTGGGGGATTTGAATTGAGAATCAAGAAAGTTTACCAAGATCCACAAACTCAGGATTGGATCATTGAAAAAGATGTGGTTTTAAATGAAGATGGGTATGTGTTTGATACAAAAACCCTTAAATTTCTTAGAATTCAGTTGGACAAAAAAGACGACGATTTCCAAATTGGAAGACTAGGCCACGCTATAACATCAAATATCTATCACAAGATCGTTAGTGACGATACGATTTCGAGTTTTAGAGCTCCGAATCCTGTAAATAGTTTCAAGGACCCTAGTTATTACAGTCCTTATATTCCTATAAATGAACCCGGATTCGCTGGTGCTAATGTTGAAGATAAAAAGAGTCCTACCTCCAAAAAGTCCAAGAGTATTATTAATAAGAACCATCTTCAATCTTCGGAACCGGGAACCCCTACATCTTCGTCCAGTTCTAATAATATGTTCAAGAACCATATTAAAAAAACAGTCACCACTTCATCCACAGATTCGGGAAAATTGAATAAAACTAAAAGTGTAAGTTCTAAAGATTCTAAAAAGGAAAATTTGAGTGCTAGCAGTAGTCAGAAACTTAAGGGACGATTACATTTAAATAAATCCTCATCGTCTCCAGCACCAAGATCAATATCACCCCAGCCTCGTCAAACCCTGCCATTAAGTGAGAGTCCTATCCTTTCTAATTATTCGACCCAAGTTAAACAACACAGATCGAATTCAGCAACTTCAAGGTCAGGGCCAGTATCACCAATTCCTCAACCAGCTGCTAGGCCCAGTTTTATCACGAGAATTGATACTAATGAGAGTTATAGTGAAAGCGAGGATGACGAAGAAGTCCCTGAGTTTATCCAAAAACCATTGTACGAATTGACTTTGAGTCCCGATAGAAGTCATACTGAATCCAGAAGAAGTGGGAGTACGAGCATTCACAGATCTAAACGTAAACCAAGTGATTTATTCGGTGATACGGTGATTAAACCAACCCAGGCCTTAACGAGTATTTTCATCTTTGGTGGGTTTATTGAACAAATTAAAGACGGGATCAAGCTGTTCAAATCCACAAACGACTTTTTAAGAATTGATTTGATTTGTGATGGGGAATTCTTTATGACGAATTTACAAACTCAGGCTGGTATTTATAGGGTTCTGGAAATCACCGAGTGTCCATCCCCAAGAGGTTACTTCGCCTCTTGTTTGGTTGATTATGATATTAGAACCGACGATGATTGTAACTGGTTATACAATCTCGACTCATCAAGGCCATTTTCTCCATCTTCAACGTTTGAAGAGGAGTCAAGTGTTGGATCGATCCAAACATCTAATTCGAGGAACCACAAAAAGGCGGTAAAAATCTTACAACCTGAAGAGTTTTTTCATGCAAAGGCTTTGTTGGTTCAAGGTGGTGTAAATGAAAACAGGCAATCATTTAGTGATTTTTATATATTCAAATTTGCAACATTACAATGGGAAAAGGTCGATACTTATACATTTGATTACTTCAACCAAGAAGAGAAGCAAAGTGATGAGTTTATACTTGAAAACCAAGTGGATGATCCAAACCTCGTAGACGCAGAATTGGTGGCATGTCACCATAAAGCTATTTATTATAACAAGTTTGGTAAGGAATTGGTGTTCTTTATAGGAGGATTCAGAAAGGACTTCTTACAGCACTTTAATGAAATCAATTCTGAACACATTGATACGTCATCATTAAGTAAATTCAAATTATCCTCAAATAACTTCGATGATTGTAGGGTTCTAGTATTGAATGTTAAAACCCAAACGTTTGGATATTTAAAGTATTATTCGGACTTCAGAAAGAACATATCCCCTGAAGCATTTGAGGTTATGAAAGAAAATCCAATTTATCATAATGCTAATGTTGCTTTTCATGGTAATAGTATAGCTTTGAATGGAAGGATTTTGACGATTTATCAGGGATTGGTGACCCCGGTTCCTGAACGGTTTGATGATTTTAATATCGATGAAAGTGATGTGGGATTTTCCATGTTGTTTGGGGCACATGTTCAATTGACGTTTCCTTCCATCTAAGGTCATCTAACGAGCGAAGTGAGTTTGACAACTACACAATTTATTCCCCATATATTTAAGTACAAAGTAAATAGTATCTGTATAATATTAACGAGATATCTCGGTACGGTACCGTGACTCTACCTTTGGAACCGTACAACTACCACTGCTACTAATACTTGATAATAACACCTATCAATACACTTCACGCAATGCCTGTTAGACCTCTACCCTCACTTCCCTGATAGTTCGCTGCTTCTTCGCTGCTGCAACCGTTTGCAACCGCGTTGATGAGTATAATTGAACTCATACATAAATACCTGGTCAAACATAACCAATTAGAGTATTTCAATAAGGTTCATGGGAATACCACAAACAAAAAAACCGAGGAAATAGACGGGAAAAACAAGGCCGACCAAAAACCACCAGAAATCAAACAAAAGAAACGTAAAAAGAGAAAGTTGAATATACCGTTGAATTTAGGTGATGATGTGAATGAGGTGAAAGTGACAGAGGTGGATATTAAAGTGCCGAAATCGGTTAAGAAGTTGTTATCGTAAGTAAAGTATTACTAGGGACGAAGCTGGCGGGTACAGTTTATTCTTTAGCCCTTTTACACACTTTACATACTTTCGTGTACTTACGGACATATGACTTATGGACACAGATATGGCATTGTGGACACAAACCCCCCGACTTCGACTGCACAACAAATAAAAACAGAAGAGTACACGAATTAATATGCTATTCTATATACAAGCTAATCAGTCAAAGGAAATTGGGAAAATTTTTTCATATAAATTATCTTTAAATCCCTTATCGTAAATATTATCAACTTCAGCAACAGATTCGACCCTTACTATATCATCAAATACCGGATAAACCTCATCGTTTTTCATATTCATTAACTGATCACCAATCATTTCATAATATTTGCCCTGTCTATAATACAAGGTATGAATATTAATCAAATACTCCACATCTGACCATTTATCGGCTTCATTAGTAGTGACTCCTAAATAAACGTACCGCATTTGTAATCCCAAGAATACAATGACAATGATATTGAATAAAACACAAAGAATTATAAACACCCCTGTGAGTTTATAGGTTTGTTGTTTCACAAGACGGAATTGCCAAATTGGTACAACTGACAAACACAAACCCAACCCATAAGCCATGAAATTAATATTGGCAAGTAACCAGCCTATAAAATATTTATAATTATAGTACCCCACACAGTTATTGATCCATATACAATGATGATCCATTAAGGCTATACATCTATTACAGGTGGAGCAATGTTTCGATCTGGCGGGTTTGATGAACTTACAAGTTGAACAGTAATTGTTATCGAAGAAGATCAAATCGTTATTCTTGAAATGACGATTTATATCATTGATATTATATTTATGGATATAACCAGGGTTTGAGAATATGCAAATAAATGTTAAACTATAAAGAATTGAAATGGAAAAAATGATATATAATTGATTAAAAGTGTTGTATTGAATGGATTTGGGGATTAGGAGCCATGTATCAGTGAAGAATAAGTATAAACATGTAGTTATAACTGATAGGTAGAATAAAGGTACAAACCAATTCAAATAAGGAGAATTCAATGATATGAGACCGTTAAGGATAGTGGTAAGTGTGTTGAGGATAAAGGTTCTTGATTTCTGGATGATGGTAGTTCTAAATGCTGGAGAGTCTCCGAATATTATAATAAAACATAGTAGTATAAATAATGATATTATCAAGTACATACCGCGTAGTTACGCCGCGGGCGCTAAGCGAAAATCAACGTATAGTTAATATAAGACTGAGTGCAAAGACTATAAAGACAGTACACAAATAAAAGTTACAAGTACACAAACAGAGTCCACGAATAGAAATTTTAAACACAAACAGAATAAGCCACCAATAGAAAACAATAAATTACACAAAGATAAAGCTACAGTATGAACTTTGATGAAATTATAAATAATCATATAAATACCTATAACGAACTATTAACAACAATCCCATTTAGTAATTATTCCACCAACAATTTCCTTAAAATATATAAACTCAATTATAAAGAACTCCACAAGTACCTAACATATAATCACTTTCCTATAGATAATAATAAACTCCTCAAATTGACTATAAGCTTAGGAAACCTTATAAAATCCTTACAATTAGATGAAGAGATGTATAAACAACAGCAGTCCCACCAATCGAATTTTAATGCTAAATTAAGTTCTATGGCGGGAAGTCCTAAACATTTCATAAATTCCGACCCTATAAATAATCAGCCATTATACCAAGTTAAGTTCATCAAGAATTTATTATCAATATTGAAGAATTTCGATATAGGACATGAAGTCAAAGATTCAACTTCTTCGACTACCCTTAACCAATTTTCCAATTCCCCAATTAAATTAAATTCCAACCAATTGTTGATTGAAAAGTTGGAAATTAACATTAACCTTGATACTTTATTTATTTATAAAACATTACTTGATGTGTTGATAAGGATACTAAAACTTCTAAAGTTGCATACGAATTTTGTTGATGATGATCAAGGACTGATTTTTTCATCAGGAACCAATGACTCTGTATCAGCCGATGAATATAGTAGAATTCTCAACCTGATACTAAACAGAGTAAATAATGGATTAATAGAACCATTACTAAAGTTTGTATTAGAGTTTGTCAATAATAATATCGGTAACGAATTCAAAACTTTAATATTGAGTCTTTAGACTTTATAGGTGTGTAGAAGGGGTAGTCAATATGTAAACACGGTGTATATTCATTAATCATTACCATAAAACTTCAGCAATTCTATTCCAAATTATCTTACTAAATCTTCTACCTAAAACTTTCCCTATTAAAGGAAATATTATCCAATTCACCAACCCATTGATTTGTTGTAAACTTTCTTCCCATTGTTCTTGAGCTGATAATTCCGTATAATCTGAGTCGTAATCTGAATCGTAATTGTCGGTTTCGTCTTGGAAATTTATATCATCCAAAGGTATTTGTATTTGTGTCATCTGTTTTTGTGTTTATTATAGTTTTTGTGTTTGTGGTAATTATTTTGCCCTGTGTTTGTGTTAATCTATTACGTTTCGGTGTTACTTGTGGGCTGCGTTTGTGGATTCTCTTGTTGCCTTAGTGATAATCGGTGAGTGAGTCTCAGTCTTACACCTCAGTCGCATCCTCATCTCATGAGACTTAACATGGTTGAAAATCTTATAAAACAAAATGTTAAGGCTACCACAAATATAATTAAAGAGGGTAAAGCTGAGATTATCGGTGGTGATAAAGTGTTCTATAACCATATCCAACAATTTAATAGAGATCTTTCGGTTATGGTCATAAAAAGTTGGCATTTAATGTACCACGAACATTTCAAAGTTAAGAAGAGAAGTCATAAAGATGAACCGAAAATCGATAATGGTAATTATATTAATATTTTAGAAGCTTTAAGTGCTACAGGGTTAAGATCCGTACGTTATGGCCATGAATTGGACCATGTTAATAAAATCGTAGCTAATGATTTATTACCAGATGCTGTTAAGCTCATTGATGATAATATCAAATATAATAACTTACAAGACAAAATAGTGGCTAATCATGGTGACGCTATCAAGTATATGGGGTCTACCAATATGAAGTTCCATGTGATTGATTTAGATCCTTATGGAACTGCCATGCAATTTATAGATGGGGCTATTCAATGTATTAAAGATGAAGGGATCTTATTAGTAACTTGTACTGATGCTGGAGTCTTAGCAGGTTCAGGGTACCCAGAAAAATGTTTTTCATTATATGGAGGAAATAATTTTGGTAACACCATGATGGGAAGTGAAAGTAATCATGAAGTTGGAATCAGGTTGATTTTAAATCAAATTGGTCAAATTGCTGGTAAATATAAGAAATCAATCGAACCATTATTATCGTTATCGATCGATTACTATTTCAGATTGATCATTAAAGTCAGAACCAGTCCTATAGAAGTTAAAAACTTAGCATCAAACACCATGATGACGTACCATTGTACTGGATGTGGTGATAAGTTTAATCAACACCTTGGAAGAAAAGTGGTTGATAATAATAAACTCAAGTTTCAGTACCCTAAAGTGACGTTACCCTCTACAGAATGTCAATATTGCGAAAGTCCGTTCCATTTAGCTGGACCAATGTATGGAGGTAAACTTCATAATGAAACCTTTATTAATCAAGTACTTAAAGTTAATGAAGAATCCGATAGCGAGGTTTATGGTACAAAAGAGAGAATAAAAGGAATGTTAACATTGGCATTGAATGAATTAGAAACGCCGTTTTATTTCAATTTAAACCAATTATCTTCGTTCTTTAAAACGGCTCCCATTTCCATCAACGAGTTTGCTACAGCTTTGGGTAATTTGGGATATAAAGTGTCATTAACCCATGCCAAAAAGAATTGTATAAAGACCGATGCAACTTGGGAAGACGTGTTGAATGTTAACAAGCAATGGTTAGTAAAGTGTAACAAACAGACCATTAAAGACTTTGATGAAGGTAAGTTGGCTAATACTCCAAAGTTGAAAGAAAAGGTTGAGACCTTGAGGAAGAACCCTCAACAGAGTACCAACTTAACTGAGGGAATGATTGGGTATAAAATCTTAAAAAACTTGGGAGAAGGTAAGGAAGTTGATTTTGTTACCGAGAATGAAGAGGCTGGGAAAATTAAGAAGTTGAGGGGATTGAAGATGGTTCGGTATCAGGAGAATCCAAAGAATTGGGGACCAAAGGCAAGACCAAAGTGATCACTGAAGCAAAGCTGAGGTGATTACTTGGTTGAATAAACATTGAAATGTAAACTGTAACCACATACAAACCACAAAATAAAAACCACAATCTCAGACGTGTAAATATACATTAAATCACATTAAATACTTAATTTTTCGTCGATGCTCTATTCAATTTTTGTCTTTTCTGAAGTCTTACCATCAGCCTTCGTCTTAGCTTCAACCTTTGCTTTTAACTCATTTAAAGGCTTAACCCCGGCTTCACTCAGATTAACGATTCTCTCTCTATTAGCATTGAATATCTCATGAATTTCAGTAACAAAATTCTGGTAAGCATCTTTTAGTCCATCAAAGTCGTTCTCCCCTTTTCTTAACTTGAAATCTTCCCAAGTAGCCCTCAATTCTTGTAATTCTTCATCAATATCCTTACCTTGTAAGTTTTCTAAATCTTCTAATGAAGGTACCCCAAGAGCAGGAGAATCGACTAAATCACGATCTTTGGCAATATAAGAGTTCAAGACCTTGACAACTCTTTCAGATTCTTCCAAGTTCAATCCCTTAGGTTTATGAACATGTTCATCATCGGCTGACATATGGTATTTACTAAAGAAGTGAGTAACTTTTTTACCATAAGGCCCTCTGAATGCAACTAATACAACGGCAATAGCAGTTATTAACCAGTAGTTAACTGTTGACCAAATATAAAGTGATCTGTTCAAATCAAGAATCACAAATGGATGAACCACAAACCCAAACGATAACTGGGTTACAAAATAACATACAATATCATAAACAAGCTTAAATTTAGAACTGTTGCCGTCTTTATCAACAAATATCGGTCTAAAGTTCTTACGGAAGATTTTACCCACAGTTTGGATGAATGCTCCAATGACAAATGTTAAATAGTATCCTGGCCTTGTACCGTGCCAGAAAGCTGAAGTTACAAACGTGGCAATTGTGGACTTGAATCCGGGACGCTTACCTTTCTTGGCTAATCTCAAATAAACGAAATTCTTTAACCATTTGTTAGTATTCATATTCCAAGATTCTAAACAAATATGCACATTTTGACCGGTTTCAAAACTAACAGTATCGATGTTTTGAACCCTATCCCATTTGAATTTGTCTCTAACTTGGTCGTATCCATTATACCCAATTCCACAAAGTATGCAAGCTCCTTCAGCAATTGTCCAAATAGCATAGTACTTTAATCTATGGAAAAAGCCCATTCCCCACATATAAAATATCCTATACGTAAAGGAATGTTTCAAAACAAAATCAGGGGAAAACATATAATCCAATGTAATGTATTTGGGAAGAATTACATAAAGGTATGCCCATCCAAACCCTCTCAAAAGTGTGAAAAGTGAAACTCTACCACTTCTTGGGATTCTTCTTTTCCGTTTCCCTGGTCTTCTGGATTCAGGTACATCTTCAAACAACGTATTTTGCAAGAATCTTTCATAATCAGCATAATCAAATGCAGGACCCGTTAATAAAGAAGCATAGAAGAAGGAATAACCTAAAAATGGTAGTAAATTTGGATGTTTTTTAATGATTCTTGATTTCGTATAACTTGTTAACGATTCTTTTGGTTGTCTACCATCATAGATACTCCAACCAAAGGCAGATAATTTCATTACCATGACCATTAAAGCCCCAGTGATATCAATAACTGATGGATCATAGACTTGAAAGAACTGTTCATGAATATGATGATAACTCAAAAATCCCATTAAGAAAATGAAATTGACCCATGGCATGGTGGATGTTTTCAAGTATCTAGTAATAAAATATGAACCCATTGAACATAATAAAAGTGACGTTAATCCCAGGTACAATTCACATATTCCAAATACATAGAACGATGATACTAATATTATATAAGTATTTCTAAGGGTGTAATTGTGGTCGGGTAACCGTTTGAAAATGGCACTAAATGGATACGATAGTAATGAACATGTTAGGATACGAACATTGGCAGAATCAAGCCCAGAAACCTCCAGTAACTTATTAATCTGTGATTGAATGATGTTAACCATGATTGCGTTTCTCACTAATCCGATCGCGATTGATTTGAACTCTTTATTGTTGGGTTTGCTTTATTGGGTTTGGGTTTGTGTTATTGGGTTTGTAGTTATTGGTTGTGCATAAATGTATCAATTGAGTTTGTGTTTTTGCGTTTGTGTTAATTGTGTTTGTGTTTGGTCAATAGCTTCAAACAGAAGTGCTAATACTCTACATTACTATACATTATTTACATCTTTTTGAATCATCTAAAATCTTCGTTTCATACAGATATTATGCCTCCACTAACTTAAACCCATCCTCCAACGCCTTATTAATAGCCTCATTCTTATACGGAATAACTTGCAACACAAACGCAATATCATTCCATTGTTCACTGGTACCAGCCTTACTCAATCTAACTAACAACTTCTCAGATAATTGTTTTTGATGTTTCTCCTTTTCAATAAATCCTACCAAAAACCTTACAATTCTCTTCATAGCATCTTTTTCTAAACTCTTATCATGAGATAATCCACTAAATATATCAATAAATCCATTATAAATTGCATTGTCTTTGGTAGCCAATTCAGTGAAGAACAATCTACACATATCACTAATACCTTGATCTTCATTTTCAAGACATTTAGCCATCGATGATAATTGACCTTTTACTTTAACTTGTCCTGCAAGAATCAAAAATGTCACTGTCATTAAACAAGTTCTTTGTACCATTAAATTATCATCAGTTAATCTTCTATATAAGAAATCAGTATTTTCATCGACTAAATTATTAAAGCAAACAGCCATATCTCCTAATCCTAATACACAATTACATCTGATAATTGGATCAGGTGATTTCTCCATAATAGTGATTAATAATGGTAAGTTTTCTTCACAGAATTTCGACGATATACACATTAATTTAACCAAACAAAGTACAGCTGATCTTTGTAAGGTCAAATTGTTGTAGGATTTATTATTACCCACGATCTCCCTAACAATGGTTCCAAATTTTGCAAGTAAAGCATTGTCGCCAAAAAGAATTTCCTTCTCTTTGATGTAAACCACAGCATCAGTGAAATCGTCTTCAGTGGTACCACCAATCATTTCAAGTTCATTTTCTTCTGTTTCTTGATTCTCTTTATTTTTATGTTCAGTGTCATGCTTCTTCTTCTTGAATAATGTCTCTAATCTTTCAAGATACACTATCGTTTTGATAGCGACGTGTCCTACAATGAATAACAATTGTGATAACGACATAATCTGTACTGCTGAATCAGATTCTTTAAACACTTGTGAAGTTCTTTGATTGATTATCATAGTACAGACTTGATCTGGTGATTCCGATACTTTGAAGATAGCTGATATGGCCTGTTCGGCTATACCATACCAATTAGAATCTTCATTAGTTATCAACAAAATCTCAGTAAGTTTATTGATAATCTCTTCTTCTCTTTCAACCTTATGATGACCAGTCTTTGAATCGTTTGGAATAATTCTTTGTAACGTTATACAAGTATACTTACACAACTCACTATCATTGAACTCTTGGACATTCAATCCAGTGTTGAGTAGTAAATCTAACCCTTTCAAAACAATATTATGATCAGCTATACTTACCATACAAAGAACAATAATAGCCCCTCTTCTTGAAGATTCTCTCTTTTGAGCATCTTCGCTAACCTCGTCTTCTTCTCCTTTGTGTCCATATATTTGCCATAAGATGTTGATTACATCCTTAGTAATCAATTTCTCTCCATACATCATACAAAGTAATTTTTCAAAAGAAGCTAAATCAGCCAATGTGGAACTTAAAGTTATATTGATCAAATTCTTAGCAATATGCGAAGCCTTTTGAATGTGTGATGCTCCTTCTGGAGCCGTGAAGAACAATTCTTTATAACAGTCAATCAAGTGTGATGCAATTGATTTTCCTTCATCTGATGATCCTTTCATCCATACCAAATGTAACATTTTACGAATTCCCACGTCAGAATTTTCAATACCAAACGCATCTGCCAATACTAAGAAGTCCATTGATTCCAAGACTTCGTTTCTATTTCTGGAGAATAATAACGAAGAGACAATGTCTGTGCCTTTATGAACGAGTTCAATGAAGTTTACAGCGTCTTGATAATATTGAGCTGTTAATTTGGCCTTTAGGAGAACATTTGCATCAGGAAGGTTATTTATATCTTCAAGGTCACGTTCTTCCTCTTCTTCTTCTTTTTCTTTTTCTTCGGTTTCTTCCTCCTCTTCTTGTGGTCCTTCTTCTTCATCCTCTTCTTCTCCACTTTCATCCTTTTCCTCTTCATCGACTTCCATATTATCTTTCTTGTCTATTTCTTCCTTATCTATTTCTTCCTCGTCTTTCTCTTCCTCTTCCCCTTCCTCATCAACTTCTTCATTCTCTTCCTGAACTGGTAAATACTTCTTCAAAACCTCCTCAGCTTCATCTCTTCTCTCTTTCCATTTACTCAATCTTAGTTGAGTTCCATGAATACTGGCAAAAGGATGATTCAAAACTAACTTGGACATCAACTTAACTGTATTTCTTCTAACTAAAGTACTTCTATCATCTAAGGATCTAACAGTTAATTCCATTATAATTTGTTTCCTCCTACTAAACTTAATATTCAAACTACAGATCTTATTCAAAGCCTGTACAGCTTTAGTTCTAACATAAGGGTTTTGATCTAACAATCTCTCTTGTAATAAATCGATCAAACTCTCTATATGTTGATCACTTCTGGTCTCTTCATTATTGTCATTTATTATATCAACCACAATGTTCCCACAACTTTCAACTACTGAACATCTCAAAGTTTGATTACTATTATCTAATAATTGAGCAATTGAAGTCATTTGCTTGAGAATCAATCTTGGACTTAATTGGGATAAACTAACAAGGAAATCAGAAATGGATTTTGGACCGTTATTATCGTTGGAATTGAATTGTATTTGTGATACTTCTCTTAACACTTCTTCAGTTAAATTCCCATAATCATACTTACTATCTAAAATATGTAATAATTCTGCCATATAAGGAGGTAAATGAGTAAAATAAGTCAAAGATTGAATAATAGAATTCTGAATAGTTATACCATGACTATGAACTTTGACCATTAAACAAACACATCTAAACATAACCGTTTTAATAGGTGCTGATTTCATTCTTTCGGGAGTTTCCATTAAATGAAAGATAGGTCTATTGAATAATTCTAAAAATGCAGTCTTTTCGGGGGTTGTTACGAATATCTTACTCAATTCCAAGTTTAAACAAAACTCTGTACCATCAAGTAAATCTTGAACTTTACTACAATTATTCTTCCAACTTGCCATCAAGTTTTTGTTTTTGGATTTAGATTGAACTGTTATGCCACTGAAATCTTCCTTACCTAATATTGTAAACATTACAAAGATGAAGTAACCATAACGCTCCATAACCCCTTTAATGTTGGAGATATTATCAATAAAATCACCTGATTCAATTGATGCTTTGATATTCTGACAAACGGTTTTAAAAGACGATGCTATAAGGTAAGAAAACTGTTTTTGTTCGTTTGACTCTAATCCTTTGTATCCATGACAGAAGTCCACTACTTCATCAAATATCTCTTGATCGTATAATAAAACTTCGGGATTGGTGGCTAAACTGTTGGTGATGGATTCAAGTCTCGTGGTCAGGTCGGAGACTTGATCGTCTGACACTTTATCCACATCGAAACTGTTAAAGAACTTCGTTAACGAGAATGACATGGTGATCGTGTTTGTTTGTTTACGCGCTCTAATGTGTAGGCTCTGATGTGCAGCGCTGATAGTGAAGCGCTCTGAAGGAGCGCACTGAGATGTTATGAGGAGAGGTATGGTAATTATGAGTGCTTGAAGTGCTTAGCAGTGGGGAAGGGGTCAGCTGTGCCAGTATTTCGGTTACAGGAATATCAGTAGCTAGGCCATAGGCCAGAGAATAGAGGCAGAGGACAGGTCGAGGCAGAGCATCCTATCATACATTAATCTCTCAACTTAGCATATCCCTTCAACAACGTCTTTTCAACTCCCATTCTCTCATCCTCTATAGCTGTTAAGAAATCCTTCATGGTCACAGTCTGACCCGTTCTTATTTCTCTATACCTTAACCCATTTTCCCCCCTTGCGGTCAAAATATGACTTTTCTTTATACCACCATCATCTTTACTACCACCACCATTAGCAGTAGCTCCTGCCGTCATCCATGAATACTTCTTTCTTCCTGGATTCATCGACATCATAGCAGCTGTAGCATTAGCAGCATTATGCAAAGATTCTTCAACTCCCTTACCATCAGCTTTCTTATTATCATCGTTCTTTTCCAATCCAAGACTAGCTCGTTTATTAACTCTTTTTTCTTCTAATTCCTTTTGCTTATGAGCCAAATTTCGTAACTCTTTAGATAATTCCGACCTTTGAATAGTTGATGGTTTTTGCTTATTGAGATTAGGAATCCCCCTTTGACGATGACGGGCCATTATTATGGTTTTGGTGATAATATTAGATAACCAATCCTCACACGATACTGACATCAATTCAAGAATTTCAGGGTCATTAAGGAAATTTTGCATTATCCCATTCTCCCTGGCAATTTTTTGCATGAATTTTGATACATTATAAGGATTTAAAAGATTAATTGGAGTTTTAGGTTGTTGTTGATAATTCATTGATTGATATTGATTAAACCTTGAAGGAATATTTCTTTGTTGTAGCAAGTACTCTTCTTCATGATGAATGTCCACACCAGCAGCCGCTAATGCATCATTCAATTTAGTTGGGTCATTACTATAAAGTTGTTCATTATTAGATCTTACGATTGGTTGTTGAGATAAGTTTGAAGTTGGGAAATTCCTACGATTTTCATCTATATTTGGAGTAATCAAACTTGGAGTCGCCGACCTGCTAAGATTTGGGGTACCTTCAGGAGTTGCAACTGATTTATCAATTGTGTCAAGTAATTCATCCGGTAAATCATTAAAATCAATTGAGCTATTATTAATAGATGTATTTGTATTTGTGGTTGTTTCAGGTAATGTTTGAGTTAAAATTGCATTCAATTCATCATCAAGTAAATCTGTTTGTGGTTCTGTTTTTAGTTTCTTGACGTTATCGACATTATCAGATTCTAATGATCTTTTTTTATCTTCCATATTGTGTAGACCACTGATTACGACGAGTTGAGCAAAGTGCGAAACCAGCAGTTAGGTTTCTAACTAGGTGGCCTGTTTGCGCGGGATTAGTGACATTGGCGGTACGCTCGACCTAGGAAAATTTTTGAGAAGAGCATCTCAAATCACATATAGCATTGGCATTACAAAAGAAGTACACAAAAAGAGTAGAATAATTGAGTACACAGATAGAATACCCAAACACAGTTAAGAAATAGAGTACCCAAATAGAAAAGCACAATTCAACACAAACACAAAACACAAAAAGAACAAATATGTCAGAAATAATATCATTCCAATCATCTAAAAATTTTAGATTCAGATTAATACTATCAACCCTTGCAGGTAAACCCATTAAAATCAGTAAGATCAGATCAAACGAAATGAATCCTGGGTTAAGGGATCATGAGGTATCTTTCTTAAGGTTACTCGAATCCGTAACTAACGGGTCCCATATCGAAATTAGTTATACTGGTACTACTGTCATATATAAGCCAGGAATCATAACTGGAGGTGAATTAACACATAATTGTCCTAATGGTAAACCTATTGGGTATTATCTAGAATCTATGTTATTTTTAGCTCCTTTTTCCAAGAAGAAGTTCTCGATAATATTCAAGGGTCTTACTACTTTAGGTAATGATGATATAAGTGTTGATAGTTTAAAATGGGGAATGTTACCAATAATGGAAAAGTTTGGAGTTAGAGAAGTATCAATTCATATCTTGAAAAGAGGGGCTCCACCTCTAGGAGGAGGAGAGGTTCATTTAATGTGTAATTCATTGATTCCTCAACCAATTACCATTCATGCCTTAGAAACCGTGAAGGTTTCTGCTATTAGAGGAGTGGCTCATTGTGCAAGAGTATCACCATCAATTGTTAATAGAATGATCGATACTGCCAGAAACATTCTTCGTCCAACTGGAGTTGAAGTTAATATATCAGCAGATGTATGGAGAGGTGAAAATAGTGGAAAGTCTCCTGGGTTTGGGTTGACTTTAGTAGCTGAACTGAAGAAAGGTTGGAGATTATTCACTGATGGTGTCGGAACTCCCGGTAGTCTTCCTGAAGATGTTGCTGAGAGGGTTAGCTATAATTTGTTGAATGAGTTGTCCAAGAGTGCAGTTGTAGGAAGGAACCAGTTGATGTTGGCGTTATGCTTCATGACTATCGGTAAGGAAGATGTAGGGAGGTTAAAGATTCATGGAGACCAAGTCGATGAAGGATTTGTGGAGGTATTGAGAGATATCAAGGAGGTATTCGGGGTTGAAGCGTTTTTGAAAGAGGAAGATGAAGGGTTTGTCGTGTCAGTAAAGGGGGTAGGCTTTACTAATGCTTCTAAGAAGATCGCCTAATCTTCAAGCTGAACGAGAGAGTCAAGCTAGGAATTCCTTATTACCACCAGAGTAGTTCGAAATCGACCTATAACTATGTAAATAAATATAATGTATATTATTGTCCATAATTCATATGACACTTTTTAACACCTCTAAATATTACCTCAATTAAAACTTAAAGTTTTGTTATTTAATTGCAGGTTCTCTAACTCAACTTGAACTTCGTTGAACTTAAACTTCGTTCAAGTTTCGTTACCAAAACGAACACCAACCAATAAAATGCTGACACAAATTCTCTACACTGGTTGCCTGCTGAATCAACTTATCAACTTGAGTTGCGACATTTAATTCCTTTAACCTCTTAATATCATTACCCGTCAACTTATCGGTAATCCTCTTCAAAACAAGTGCCGCTCTGGCATTTCTTATCTCCAATTCATTTCTCTTATTCAATCTGACCGCCTCATCATTATCAATTTGTCCATTTCTTAACAACTCAGCAACATTAACTTGATTGACCTTAATTCCCGTAGCTTCAGCCACTGCTTTAGTAGGAAAATCGAATCCCCAATTGATTAAAGGATCATAAGCGAATGCTTCTAAGATTGCCATTAATGATTCCTTATTGTCTCTTAAAACTCTCATAACATGTTCACAAGTAATTCTAAATGAACCTTCAATACCACTGACTTCCATGGCATAGTTCAACATTCTTGTTAACCTAAAAGGTACCTTTTCAGGGTACTTTTCTCTTAAGATGGCAGCTTCAAAACAGTCACCAAAATCAATATGTACAACTTTTCCTGTACTTCTATTCAACATCAAATTAGAGGGATGACGATCTCCAAGTCCAAGTATATACCCAACCATCGACATAACTGCCAATGATCTCGTGTAAGTAGTTCTACGGTCTAGCCAAGCTTCAGAAGATTTGGACTTTAACCAAAGAACTTTATACAAATCTTGACCTCTGGTATTATCTAAAGCACCAGTAAACACCTCGACTTTTTGTAATAATGTCAAACTATCATAGTCAGGAGCCATTTGTAACATAATTCTGTGTTCAATATTCAACAAGATCTTCCTTGATTCACGATATTCTCTGATCAAAACATGGAATGTGTCACTATTAGAAACCCACCCTAAAAGACCAACTTTTGGTGATAATGGTATAGCAGAATACGATTGAATATCCAAATGACGCTTGAAACACTCAGGATCGTCAAATAATAACGTATTAACCAATCCGAATAATTGCATAACAAGATTATCTTGTCTGATATCTTCATGTCCTTTAAGACAGTATAAGTATTCTTTACCGTCGCTTCCTTGAATGGCGATCTTTCTTGGTCTTTGCTTGGAGGAAATGACGCTAATGGTTGGATCAAATTTGGCAATCTTGATAATGGGTTTCCCAGGTTCATAGGTCCCCGGTGAAGCAATTTCCAAGTCAGCAGCCTCTTGTAGTTTAGGTGAGACGTACTGTAATTCCAAGCTTGACAATTGCGGCAATTGTCTACTGATTCTTCTGAACACGTTATAGTAAATATCCCAAGCTTGGTTCAAGTTGGTGATATCCTTAGTACGACGGTAATTCAATACCCACTCATAAGCATCAGCTAATTCACGGCCAAACGCATTGACAAAAGACAGTTCTCTCATGGTTTCAGGTCCTTTTTGTAACATCAAGTGTAAGGGTTCAAGAACTTCAAACATCTTTTCAGTATTGTGTTCACCAAAGAATAGTCTTGAAGCATCTTCCAATCCTTCATACCACTGTTCATGCCATAATACCGCTATACGGATCAATTCTCTACTGACCAATTCAGACTGTTCTACCAATGAAGCTGAGTGGATTCTCATCTTGTCGATAATCGACAACGCTGCTTTCTTTCTACTAACACTCTCAGATGTAACAGCAACAGTTAAAGGATAAACCAACGCTTGAGGATGAGCCTTACCTAAATCGCTTAATAACCCAAACAATGCTCTGGAAACGGTTTGGTTTGGCTGATGAATACGGGAAATCAATTGTGGAACAACTTGTAGCCAGTTATCGATTTTAATGGTATTAAACCCTTCAGTCATGGCTTGAGCTGCTTCAGGTATACCACCAAACTTGAACCACAATGTAAGCAATCTCAAAGTATCCTGAAGAGAATTCGAATTAGAAAGGGTAATCGAATGGAAGAACCCTTTGATTGATGGAACAACATGTTTCTGTACATCTTCCATCGAAATTCCCACATCTTCTTTGTCCTTAATATCGAAAATCGAATCCTTACGGTTATTTTCGATTACTGGTTCATCCGAATCCTGTGGTTTCTCGGAATTTTGACTGGTAAATGATGAAATCACTTCGAAGTTTGCCAAAGCCCAATTGTGCCAGGCTTTATACCATTTGCTGTCGAAATGCGTAGCTAATAAGTAAGCTCCTAAAATGATTTCTGAAGTTTCTGTCTTCCATTTAGGATTTAATGCAATTTGCCATTCTCCTTGTTTCAAGAAACATCTAGCCAATAACTTAGTATAGTCCTCAACATGTTTAGGAATACCTGGCCCTTCAGAAGGTAAAGGTTGAGTAATAAGATCATTAGGGTTAAGACCCAAATCTTGGGACATTCTTGTAGTAAAATCAACTAAATGTCTTAATGCTTCACGTTTTTGACCTTTAGCCCACATGTACTTCAATTGAGCATAAACAACCTGTGGTGGAGCCCTTGAAGGGTTATCAGGTGACCCTTCTTCCAACAAGGAATTTAAGGATTTCTCGGCCAAGTTTAATCTTCCTGATTTTCTACATAAATTAGCAAACTTGATCCACATTTCCATATCTTGTTTTGGTTTAATAACTAAAGCACGAACTTTTAACATTCTTTGCCAAATATCAACGTTTCTTTGACACCCTAAGATTCTTGTGTTCCAAGTTTTTCTCATAACAGACCTCTTTTCTGATCCTTGTGGTAAACATTTATATTTTATGATTTCTTCTAACTCTGCCAACATTTGCACTCTAACTACAACTCCATAAGCTCTGTTATAACTTTCACTAACCAATGCCGTGATCTCAGTAACTAACAAGTCTCTAGCCTTAAGAATATGATTAGATGCATCTTCGAAATTGTTTCTGTGCAAACTCAAAATAGCATTAAAAAACGCTCTATCGGGAGACTCAACTTTCATGACTTGAATGTATTCATCCATACTATCCCATTCACCCAACCCCCAAGAAGCTGCTGCTGCCAATGGAGAAATGTTACGCTTGATTTCACTTGATGAATTATTCCATTTACTCTTGGCTAAGTCCGATAATTGTTCCCATTCTCCTAAGGCATGAAGACACCTCATCTTACCCATAGTGATTTCAATATTATCAGGCTCGTTCTTTTCACGTTCATCATAGGCTCGAAGAGCATCATCCCATCTTTGAAGTTTTTCAAACCATGTTTCTTTTAATTGTAAGTCATGATGTAATTGGGCATGCTTTAAGATCCCCACAGCTGCATCTGATTGCTGTAATTGGTTGTTAATGGTAATCAATGATTCAATAGTTGGAGTAGTTGGTTCTTCATAGAATTCTAATTCCTTATAATGAAGAGATTTGGCATAAGCATGACACCTTTGTGCGTATTGTCCTAAAGTGGTGATGGCAATGGGTAACGACTTATCATCATGTTCCATGAATTCTGCCAAGTTAAGTAAAATTTGATGGATTCCTGGTGGATTGTTAGGTGAAGACAATGCAATGCAAAGTGACTCTACCAATTCTTCTTGATTCTGAGAGTAGAGCTCGTTCCAACAACTGGCAAAACTGGCATTGAATAAATCTTTGGCTAATGGATAATAATCATTGGCTAATGGAAAGCAGGCTCTTATAGCATGAGAAGGACTATGTCTTAATAATTCTTTACTTAGACGGGCAATCCATTCAGTCCAGTCTTCTCTAGTGCGATGTTGACTTGGATCCCAAACCGCCTTTAAGGCTGCTTGATTAAATGCTAATTTTTTAAGTGATATTTCTCCATTGGGTATATCGAAATGACTCATTCCAACTTCATAATCTTTGTAGATGTTAAGATGGGCAGGTAACGGTTCACCGTTCAAAGTTTTAGTCACTAATTGATCGAATAATCCTCCGTTATATTTCTTCTCATGTAACACTTGTTTGATAGAAGGAATAAACACTATAAACTCATTACCTAATTGAAGTAAAAGATAACACATAGTATTTAAAATTACCCCCTTTAGTTCATCACCATCTTGTTTCAATACCCTGATTAATGGATGAATGATTCTTGATGCCATATCGTTAAGTAAAACGTTCTTGGATAATCTTCCAATGGTTTCAATGGCAGCTTTTCTTAATACAATCGGATTACTTTCGAACATCTTCACAATACATGGAATGATGATGTGAGTATAGTCTTCAATATTGCTTCCAAATATAACAAAACACTTCAAGATATGAAGAGTAGGTTCACGTTTAGAAGATTTGTCTTGTTCAAAAACATTCAAAAGTAATGTCAATACTTCAGGTAAGTACATTTTGAATTCTCCATCCAAGGCACGAGATATGGATTCTATAAGGTTAATAATAATAACGGCTATATTGCTTTCATCGTTTATATCAAAGAACTCTTTGATAACCCCAAAAATGTCCGATAAAAATGGTCTTATATGTTGTTTAACGATCAATATCAATGCCCCCAACTGTTGAAAGTAAAACTTCTTCATGGCTGGTTCACATGAGTGCATTACGTTGATAATCCCTGGAATGATCTGAGGCAAGAAAGAAACACATCTGAGTCCCAAGGTTTGAAAAATGTACATGATAGCTTGAATTACTTTACTATGATGGTTCTTTAATGATCCATCTTTAAGGATCTTCATTAAGTTAGTGATGGCTACAGTTGGATAATACTCATCATTAGATGGTGACATTCCTTGCATTAACAAAGCCACATCGATCGGTGGAGCATTTTGTTCAGTTGGAATACTCTTAGAGTTCTGTTCAACTTCTCTGTGTTTATAAGGATCCAAAGCTCCTAAGATACCTAAAAGTCTCACTGTCTCCCTTCTTATAGTTGGAGAAGCTTCCAGTTTAAGAATATTGACTAACATTCCTAAAAGTTGTGGATAATCCAATAATGGTTGGATTACATACCCTGAGGACCCGGCCAATTGACCTAACGTTTTCAATGCTGCATCCCTCTTGTAACTTGAACTTTGGTCTTGAAAGGTATCAATGATCAATGGCATTAATTCAGGAATAAATGGTTTCAAATCTTCTCCTCCCACAATAGAAAGTTCCCCTAAACATTTAATAGCACTAGCAGCTACCGAAGACCTTGGGTCTTTGGCTTTAGGTAACAATGCTTCAACTATAGGCTTGACATAAGGTTTAGTTAAATCCTTCGAATTGGCTATTAATAATGAAAGTAATACGGCACTTTCTTCTTTCTTTCTACTGGCAGTTGAATACTCTAACCGTGACAATAATTGAATAAGGGTCTTTCTTAATGAAGGTATAATGAATGCTGGGTTGATGGATGACAACCTTCCTAATAACACTATAGCAACTTTCCTTATAGCAAACACTTCATCGTTCAATGCTATGAATAAAAGTTTCAAGTTATTAGCTTGTGATAATTGTGGATCAAAACAGGTGGTTTTACTTATACATGTCAACCCTTGTAATCTTATCTCTGGATTAGAGTCGGTGATCGAAATTGATAATAATTTGTCCAAAATTTCATTTATAGCATTCAATGCATTAACACTTACTTGTTGACAAATTGGGTCCTTGATAAAGATCTCGCATGATGCAATAACCGCAGTTTGACGGACCTTGGCATTACTGTGTTGCAAATAATTTATAGTACAGTACCTTACAAACTCATTCAATTGATATCCTTGGAACTCAAAGAACACAAGCATTTCCAATGCTTGAACAAGTATAAGACTCTCTTGTTGTTCGTATAATTCATAGTTGTTAAGGATACTATTAATACTCAAGCCGGTATCTCTTGATATCATTATAAGTCTATAATCCTTGGCCAAGGTATCGTTCATTTTAACTGAACTATAAGGAGATCCCGGTGGTTGGAATATGACCCCTGAAAGTACTAAACTAAGTAGATTCAATAACTTGGAATTTATAGTATTAGTTAAAACAGGAATGTTGGTTAAAAGAGTCTGTAGAACATCTTTCATGTGCTTGGAAAGAGAACAATTACTAAACATCATATCTAGAATATCTCTTTGTAAATGCTTGGTTAATGCTGGTCCAACTGCTATTGACAATTTTCCAATGCAATCAAATATAGCTGGTTCTGTACTCTTTCTACTTGATCTATACTTGGATGACATTGATACGTTTGTTTGTAACGACAATCCAATTGGACTTTGGTCTGTGCTACCGTTCAAAAAAGGATTTTCGGATGTACTGGACACGGCATTGGACAAAATCAGTTGGACACTGGAATTAGTAGGATAAGATAATCCTTCTCTTATATTATCCAAGATCGCATCTAGATAGGTAGCCATTTGATTACCCACTTCCAATGCAATAGAACCGATACTTTTGAAGATAAAACTCTTACCTGTAGCGATTTCCTCAGTGTACTGACTCTTATACTTCTTTAATTGAGTAAGGTAATAATATAAAGTTCTGTGTAAGTATTTCTCAACAAATAAATCAGGGTTGACCCTACAAATCAATGGGAAAATATTAGTCAATTCTTGTTTGATGACCGACTTTTTATGGTTCTTATATAACATGGTGTTTTCATACATTATATCAAACCTGGAGATAATATATGAATCATTATAATAATGTAATAATTCTCTGTATACTAATAAAGAACCATGGATAGCTTCAAAACTTTGAGGAGTTGGATTATTTATAATGTTATAGCTTTCTTCGTGACCATTTCCATTTAATTCTTCATCGCCGTTGACTTGGGTATCGTTCAATACTTTTGATGCCAGATCTATGAAACTTTTTATCCAAAACCTCCGAGCATTTATATCACGATGATAAATGATTTCCATACACTTTTGTAAAGTTACAGCAGCATCAATTCTTAATACTAATTTAACATCGGTTAATTGAGTCCATAATTGCTCCAATACTTGATTGACGAAATTATGTAATAAATTAGGAGAATTATCAGCTAATGAATTTAACATTAATATAGCAGTATGTCTTCTATGATCATATTGTTTATTTTCATTTTGTAGCCATTCAATGGCTTTTTTGGCTTGATATTCAACGAAGTCTCCGGTGAGAGTACCACCAGGTATGGCCAATTTACCAAGAGTATTTGTAGCTCGCTTCATTATAGCTAAATCATTTGATAATGTTAATGGTTGAAGATAATTGGAGAACCTGGCGGTTTTGGTGGCATTTTCTTCACCAATCCCTGAACTAAAATCAATTAATGCATCAATGGCAGCTATACCCCCGAACTTACTTGCATTATCGGAATGTAAAAGTTCAAAAATGGTTTTGTTAACATCATTGATACATCGATTAAATTGTTCTACTGATAAATCTCTTGCAACGGAATCGAGATAATTTCGTAATTCCAATGCATATCTATTTCTTTCTTCATCGTTGTTGGATCGTAATCCGTTGAATATTTGGTTTAGTTCGAGTCCATCAACTATTTGTGATTGGGACATGGTAGCGAGACCTGAACGTACTTAATCTGAGGATGCGAAGATAGTGCGTGAGTGAGAGATAATGTCATGTTTTTAGTGTACCATTGGTATGATTGTATTTATTGTTTGTAGTATTATGTTTATGTAAATAATTTTGTGTAATTGGATTTTTGTTATTGTATTGATTTGATTTTCAATACTTTATCCGGGTTTATGTATTCTGGTTCTATGTTCATCGACTGTCTATGAGAAACCCACCATAAACAAGGATAAGAGAGCTTCAAGAGAGCTACGATAGGAACTACATCTAACTTTTATTAAGTTACTACATCATATAACTTTATCTAGTGTCATTCCAACTATGGCACAGAAAATAAAGAAAAGTTTCTTACAATACTTGGACCATATTCATCATAATCTTGTTTGGTGTAACAATAACTCTTAAATTCTGAGGTTTGAGCTAATAAGGATCCACCAAACCATACAGCATTTCTTTGTCTTTTATGAGAAATGACTTGAACATCAATACCAGTACTTTTAACTCCACTTAATCTTTCACTTATAGCAATTCTTTCTTCAGCTAAGTTTCTTAAATCTCTTTGAAGTCTTCTTCCAAAATCTTTGAACATAGTTGAACCTCCTGATAATACGATATTTTTGTATAATTTCTTACGTACATCAATTGGTGAAGCTTGAATGACTTGATCAACTACATCTGGTAATGGAGTTAAATAATCTGATGAGCAAATTTCTGGGTTGAAAAAGATTTCTGGGGCTAAAAATCTTTCGTATCCAACATCAACAGTATTGGTTCTATTTTTATCAGTATATTCCACAATATATTGAGCAAATTTCTCTTGAGGATATTGATCAAATTTATTGAATTCTTTAACTATGTCAGGACAAACATAACAAAATTGTTGTTTGATCTTTTCAGCAGTTTGTAATGAAGTATCAGGTTCACCACGATCTCTTAATAAAGATTGAATAAATAAGGTAATATCTCTACCAGCCAAAGGAATATTTTTAATGGCTGCACCTATTACATAACCTTCAGCAACTGGAATAACATGAGTTACCCCATCACCACTATCGATAACTGTACCAGTTAAAGATCTATCTTGAACTTTTGAAGAAGTCCAAGATGCAGCTAATGCTAAAACTGCTTGCACGGCAATGTATAACCCTGCACAATTGAAACTTTCAAACATAATTTCAGCAGTACTTTCTCTATTTTCAGGAGGATTTAACGGAGGTTCAGTTAATAAGAAATAATGATCTTCAGGTTCACATCTTAAATATTTAAAGATACTATTTTCCCAGAATCTTTCCATATGATCCCAATTTTCAATTTGTCCATGTTTAACCGGATATGATAAACTATAATTAGCCCCATTTGAGGCATTGATAGCTTCATCACCAATAAAGAAATCCAAATCTTCCAATCCACGTTTTGATGCTAAAAATGATGTTTTAGATGCTGATTGTTTCGATGATTTCCCTGCAATTGTTGATGTTGCAATTGCGGTTGGGAATATGAATGATGGTGAATCATTCCCAGCAAATCCTAATTTTGTTAATCCAGTACCGTTGTCCATGACAACTGCTGGAGTTCCCATACTAGCCATTTTGATAATTACGTTTCTTATCTAAGTTGAGGATCAATTGGTTTAAATGGTAAGTTCAACTCCTATCTGACGGTTTCAAGGTGAGGGTGAGAGAGTGCGACAACGAATTTTCCATTGTTATATACAGTACGAGACTAGGTGAGAAGTGAGAAAGCATTGATCTTCTTAGAAAGCATTGATCTTCTTAACTTCCCTACTATAAATAATTAGCCGGTATCCACATTAGTCAACCTCGTTTCACTCGGTTAGCTAATATTCATCCTTACCACTAATAATAACATCATTTATCTTCAATATCATTCTTGACAATTGAGTAGCCAATAACAATTGTTGTTTCTTTCCAATCAACGGATCAATTACAAACAATTTCTTCATATCATTAGTGCCTAGATTCAAACAATCGACACCTAATTGTGAAGACTTCTCTAAAACTTGTTTAGATTTTAATGATGATAAGACTTCGATTGGATCTAATCCGGAATTTTCGGCTAATGTAGTTGGAATAACATCTAAAGCATTTGAAAAAGCTCTAAATGCATATTGATCAATGCCCTTTCTATTATTAGCTTCATTACTAACGGCAATTGAACAAACTAATTCAGCAGCTCCTCCTCCATAAACAACTCTATTATCTCTTATTAAGTTTCTAACAACACATATAGAATCATGTAAGGCTCTTACACCTTCAGCAACAATCATTTCATTGGATCCTCTGATGAAACAAGTGACAGCTTTAGTGTTTGAACAATCTTCAATAACTAACATTCTATCTCTAGTAGTACCAAATTCAAGTTCTTTAATAGTACCAGCATAACCTAATTTTTCTGGTGACAAGTCTTCGAATCTTGGAACAATACGTCCGTTAGTGGCAATGGCTAATAATTCTAATTCAGATCCTCCCACCCATCTTATAGCATTTAATCCATTAGCTAATAATAAATGATTAGCTTCATCGTCAAATCCCCATTGACAGGCAACGGTATTAGCTCCTGATTTCTTGACTAAATCAATCATTTCTTGGAACTTTTGTTGTTCGTATTCTTGTAAGACTTGAAATTCTTCAACAGTTGAAATGTTTAATTTATGTTTGGTTTTAGGTTTTGGTGGTTCGAATGGACATGTTAATATAGCAATTTTACAGTCTTTGATTTCTTTTGGCATTTGTGGATGAGAGAAATCTTTATCTAATAAAACCCCTTTGATTAAATTAGAATCTTCGATGGAACCTCCAACTTTCTTCTCCATTTTAATTAATTCAAAATCAACGTCTTTTCTATCGAAATCAGCAACTGATAAAACAGCTTCAACTGCCATTTGGGCAAAATGAGCATGACTTTTACTGACAATCTTTGAACCTAATGATGTCTTGGCAGCTTTCAAAAGATTTGAATCGTTTTTTTCATTATTAATATCAATTTCATCAGCTACTCTATCTAATTCACTAATAGCGATTTTACAAGCTTCATCAAACCCGTTGGCAATTTTGATTGGATGGATTCCTTTTTCAATCAATTCGAGAGCTTGATCTAATAATGCACTGGCTAATACAACTACACCGGTTGTACCATCACCAATTTCATCATCTTGTGATCTTGATAATTCAACCAACAATTTAGCAATTTCATTGTCCAAATCCATTTGTGATAAAATAGTAGCACCATCATTGGTGATAGTGATTTCTCCATCTTGACTGACTAAGATTTTATCGGCACCTCTTGGTCCTAATGATGTCTTGACAATTGATGCAACGGCTCTTGCTGCTAAGATATGAGACTTGGTGGCTTCTAACCCGTGTTTTCTTTGCTTCTTTCCTTGATCCCTAACAATTATGAATGGTCTACCCATTTCATCTTGGGCGACAATAGCGTTAGATAAATCTGGCATTTGCATTGGTGGTGCTGCCATTTTTGTGTTATAAGTTCGCGTTGAAAATTTTTTGACGTAGTATAGATATACGAAATTAGTGTTGGTATTGAAGGAAGATTTTGTATGGACATTTTTACGGTTTAAGCTCCTTTTATACAAAGAGAAAGATTCTGTTTTTATTGGTGTTGTTCATAGAGGTGAAGAGTCGATATTAAGGAAAATCTTTTTTTTAGGCTATCTGTTGACCCAATCAATTTCTAAAAGAAGCACCGGACTCTCACAAGCTTCCTCTATCAAATAAGCTCATATCTATCTATAGGTGCTTATAAAAATCTCCAGTACCAATCTCACCCCATCTCATCACCTCATCACCTCATCATAAGCGTATCGGTCTTTGTTCTCAAAAAATTTTCAATATGACTGAAGAATTCGATATTGACAAAGCTTCCTTAGAACAATTAAGAGACATCTTGTCCAACAAGTCCGGGGACGAAAAGTTGGCCAACAGATTCAGAGCCTTATTTAATTTGAAGAGCATAGGGTCTGATAGTCCTAATAAGGATGAAGTTCATAAGGCTATTGATTATATAGCCGAATGTTTCAAAGACAGTTCAGAATTATTAAAACATGAAGTTGCTTATGTATTAGGACAAACCCATAACTTATATGCTGCTCCTCATTTAAGACAAGTTTTAAAAGATACTAATCAACAAATCATGGTTAGACATGAAGCTGCTGAAGCATTAGGAGCTCTTGGTGATGTTGAAAGTATGAACTTATTACAAGAATATTATGAAAATGATCCTTCAATTGAAATCAAGCAAACCTGTGAATTGGCTATTGAAAGAATCAAATGGGAACAATCAGAAAATTCCAAAACTGAAGTTTTAGAGAAATCCTTATACACTTCAATTGACCCAGCCCCACCAATGCCAACTAACCAAGAATCCAAAATTCCTAAATTACAACAAATCTTAAATGACCAATCTCAACCTTTATTCGAAAGGTATAGAGCTATGTTTAGATTAAGAGATATTGGAACTGATGATGCTTGTTTAGCATTAGCATCAGGTTTTAAAGATCCTTCTGCTTTATTCAAACATGAAATTGCTTATGTTTTCGGACAAATTTGTAACCCAGTTACCGTCCCTTCCTTGATTGAAGTTTTAAAGGATGAAAGAGAAGCTGGTATGGTTAGACACGAAGCTGCTGAAGCTTTAGGTGCTATTGGTACTGATGAATGTTTACCAGTTTTAGAATCATTTTTAACTGATAAAGAACAAGTTGTTAGAGAATCAGCTATTGTTGCTTTGGATATGACTGAAGTTTAAGTTTGATCTGAGTGAAGCGAAGATGGAACAAGCAAGGTTAAGCTTGAGCTTGAACTAAGCTAAGTTAAAAACCTGAGTGTTCAGGTACCTAAAGAGAAAGGACTTTAGGTAAAAGGTTGGGTAGGTTTATCGTTGTATGTATTTTATTTATACACTATAATACAGGATTTTAATCATTTCTCTACTCTTACCATATGAAATGTTATGCTTATTAAATGAACTCTTGGACTAATTATTAGTTCTATATTTGTAACCACATTTTGTACAAGTATAGAAAACTGTAGCACCTTCATCGGCGGATCTTAACTGTAATGTATGGTACAGCATTTCATCATTACCACACTTTGGACATTTCTCTTTGATAATGGCCCCTTCACCAAGTTCATCTTTCTTTAATGAAGTTTTAACTGCTGATCTATTCATTTTTAAGGTCGATGGGAATGCATCTTCACTTGACTTAGTGACCACTTGTAAGTTAGCAAACTTTGAGGATGGGTATGATTTAGTACATATCTTACAATCTATGGTAGATTTGGATCCTATTTGGTCTAATAAGTTACCACAATCTGTACAAAAAATTAACGATCCAACTACTGACATGATGAGAATTTTGGTTGTCTGCGATGAGATGAGAATCTCACTTGTGCATTGGAGGGAAGACATTAGGCTGGCGATATTGAAATGAAGAGAAGGCTTATTATCAACCACAAAGACAACAAGTTTTGCACAAACATGATTGTATTTGTGGTTGCTGATTTTTTCAGATTTTTTTATTTTTGGACATTTTTCATTTATGGTGAATTTTAAGAATTGATACTTTGGTAAAAATCACAAATCCACTACATTAAATATGAAAAAATAAGTTGGGTAAAAAGAAGATAAATAAATTCACTCTATAAACTCTAAAACTCATCCTTGATCTTTTCATAATCAAATCGTGGTAATTCGTAACCGGAAGTAATGGTTGTATAAGAATTACCACCTAACCTACCTATTGGTTTCAACTTAGCTGTATCGACTACAGTTTGTTCCTTATCAAGTATGTCTTCTCTGATATGAAAGTTCACAGCTTCTACGGTGACTACAGTTACACTTTTAGTGTCAGGGTCGAACTTGGAAGTGTATTCTCTAAAATCAACTAACTTAGCTTCAATCGAAAAAGCAGATTCAGCAACGTGTGGTGGTTTAACTTTAGCTGACGGAGCTTGAGTTAATCCCGACAATTTCCACTCATCGATTTCTGGGCCAACACTAATAGCAGTTAAGTTAGCAGCTTCGACTAGCCATTCGGAAATAATATTGACTGTCAATTCCTTACTATCTAAGATAGCTTGTAAAGAATCTTTATGTGCTGCACCAGAAAAGGAGATGGTAAATAAAGGAGGGTCTGCTGAAATAACATTGAAGTAAGAAAATGGAGCTAAGTTTGGGACTCCGTTGGATTTAATGGTACTAATGAATCCAATTGGCCTCGGAGTAATGGCAGTACATAATAATTTATAATTAGCTAATTTGGTTCTTCCTTCTTGATAAGGATCGATAACAATCTTTTTGTGTTGTTTCCATTCATCGTCGGATGCACCTTGTTTATATTTCCAATCAGGATTAGGACTTTCTCCCCAGAATTCGTTTGCCATGTTGAAATAAAAACGTTGAGTTGCCTTTTGCAATTGTGGCTGCGAAAGGTTAATCTTTTGCCCGTAATATACACATAATTCCGTTGTTTTAATAAAAACTTACTTAAGAGACGGTAGAGAGTCAATTAGTGTAAGCATTGCTATGCTAAGGTGATATATTATCCTAAATGAGTTTTTCCTAACTCTTCAGCTATTTCATCAACGTTTTCATCCTTTTGTTCATCAACACCGTCTAATTCTTTAGCTAATTCATTAAAGTCTATAATCTCTAAATCTTCTTCACCTTCGTCATCTTCATCATCACTGTCTTCACCTTCCATTTCATCTAATTCATCAATCTTATCATCTAATAATTCTTGGAATTTTTCAATTAATTCATCATCGTCATCCAATTTATTACCATTGATTTCTAATTGGTCTAAATCTAATGATTTCTTATCTAATGATTCATATAATTTAGTTAAACTAGCTTTGTTCAATTCATTATATTGCAATTTCAAGACTTTTAATGTTGAGGTTAAGTGAGGTAAAATCGTTTCAAAACCCTTAGATTTTAATAAACTATCATTGAGATTTAATTCATATAAGTTTTTCCAATATTGTAAGTTATCAGCTATGGTTTTACCTCCTAAATAGGTTAATGTGTTATCTTGTAAATCTAAGACTTTTAAGTTAGAATTATTCTTTAATCCATTAATTAAAGTAGCAATTCCGATCGGCCTGATACCATTTTGATATAATCTTACTTCCTGTAAATCTTTGTGGTTAATTAAACCTAAGGTTAAATATTTCATGGATCCATTTTCTAATCTATTTCTACCACAAATAAATGTCTTTAAACTTGGGTACCCTTTTTGTTGTTTCAATTTGGATAATTGGTATAAACTCTTTCCGATTCTTTCACCACTGAATGGGCCCATACCATTGTTGGATAAGATCAAATGTTCTAAAGTAAAAGCTTTACTTAAATAGTTTTCAATTGGCTCAATAGTTTGTAACCCAAATGCGTTATCACTTAAATTTATAGTGTGTAAATTTGGGAAACTCAATAAAGTTGGTAATAAATAATCTAAACATTTAGGTACTTCAGTGTTTAATCTACCGGTAAAAATGTCACTCAAATTGATTTCTTCTAAACTTTGTTCGAATTTCTTAATGATTTCACTAAGTTCTTTTGATGATTCAATCCCAATGGTATTACCGGAGAAATCAAGTTTTTTGATTCCGGTTTTGTCCTTCAAATCTTTAGCAATGAATTCCACATCGTCTTTGTTATTTAATTTCAACTGTTTACCTGCTATAGAATATTCTGACATGTTTGCGTAGGCGTTATATCTATTTGTGGTAGTAAAAATTGGTGATGATTTGGCGCGGTTTTCTCACACCTTAAACGTCAACTGCGAATTGAAAAATTTTCATAGCAAACTGTTACAATGCCAGTCAAACAACAACAAGAATCATTAATTGAATCAATTCAAAAATCTCCTTTTTACACTGTCGGAGTTAACGTGGCATTATTTGCTGCCGGTATTGCTTTTGTACAATCACCATTAATGGATATGTTAGTACCACAATTATAAATATGTATATAGAAATAAAGATATGACACATTGGATTTACTTGACTAGTATAGATGTAGAGGGAACTGTGGGTACAATAGACTACTATGTGTATACTACAGTTTGTATAGGCTCCCCTTAGAGAAACTGCTTCCCTGGATTGATTCTTTTGTGAATGGGGGTTAAGTGTTGAGACGTTAGTGGAGATCATTGTTGATTTTGAAGTTTCATGAAAGTTAATAGGCTAGTTATGGAGATGTCTTGGAGTATTAGACGTTAGATGAACGTGGACTGCAAATTTCTTGTTTCACCTGTGGTCCCCTTCAGTATCCTAAAACAGACTAAACGCATGAAAGTCACTGAAATTTCTAATGCTTCCAACCCAATACTTCAACCGACAACCTTGACTAACAACCTTAACTAACAAACTTAACACTTGCTCTAACATACCCTAACTCTATAAGTCCTCGTATCATAACCTTCTCTTATATCACATGAACTATATAACCGATAACCAACTCCGACGGTTAAATGATTACATAAGCATGATAAAAGGTTAAATGGACTGGGTGATTCGGTTAAATTTATGTAGAGTATGGGGTAGAAATACAACCGGTGGAGTAAAGTTTAAGGGATTGAATGTTTAGGGTAAGGGCTTAGAACAATGTATACGCTGTAAATGAACTAGTGAATCATAAGATTGTCACCGTGTAAGCTTTCAATAAGAGCACTACTAATTCTAACACTACCATTAAGGTACTCTAAGTATCCTCTGAATATTGAACTAGCACCAAAAGTGTCTTACTAAACGCATATCGTACGATACTCGACCGTGGATAGAATAAAGCTACGTTAAATACTGTCAAAGAGTAATCAGATCATTAATTATAATCACCTTATATGCTCCCCAGACGTCATTTTTGACAAAGTTAGTGAATCCTCGGTTGAGGCTCGACTTGTGGGGAAAAATCATTGACACTATAAATATCAGAGGATTCTCAAAAATAATTAGTTTTCAATTGTAAAGACCACAAACCAAATAACCTCGAATACAAATTCAAAATGTCATTTAAAGTAACGAATACGGTTGATACCGCTGATGCACCAAATCCAAAAGAATTAATCGGTAAAGAAAGAGCTAATCAAAAATTCGATCCTGTTCAAATGAACTATTTCTTAGAAGGTTCAAAGCATACTAGTGAATTGAATAAGAGATTATTACAACAAATGGAAAGAGATCCAATCATCGCCGCTCATCCAAGTTTCTATGACTTAGGTAAAGAACAACAAAGAGAATTAACTGCCACTAGGATCGCTAGAATTTCTCAGTATTTAGAAGTTGACACTCCTGAAGAACACCATAGAAGATCCAGTTTATTATCAGTATTTGATCCTCAATTAAATGTTAGAATTGAGGTCAATTTAGGTTTATTCTTAAGTTGTATCAGAGGTAACGGTACTCCAGAACAATTAAAATTCTGGTCAGTAACCAAGGAAACTAATGTCTTGAAAGGAATTTACGGGTGTTTCGCCATGACTGAATTAGCTCATGGTTCTAATGTTGCTGGTTTAGAAACTACTGCTACTTTTGATAAAGAACGTGATGAATTCGTTATCAACACTCCACATATTGGTGCCACTAAATGGTGGATTGGTGGTGCTGCTCATTCAGCTACTCATACTACTTGTTACGCCAGATTAATTGTTGATGGTAAAGATTATGGAGTTAAAACTTTTGTTGTTCCATTAAGGGATTCAAATCATGACTTATTACCAGGTATTACCGTTGGTGATATTGGTGCCAAAATGGGTAGAGACGGAATTGATAACGGTTGGATTCAATTCTCCAATGTTAGAATTCCAAGATTCTTCATGTTACAGAAATGGGCTAAAGTTAGTAGGGAAGGTGAAGTTACCTTACCACCTTTAGAACAATTAAGTTATAGTGCTTTAATTGGTGGAAGAGTTACTATGGTATTAGATTCTTACAGAATTGGTGCTAAATTCACCACTATTGCATTAAGATATGCCATTGGTAGAAGACAATTCAAACAAGGTAAAAATCAATTAGAAACTCAATTGTTAGATTATCCTTTACATCAAAGAAGATTATTACCATTTTTAGCTTTAACTTACTTAATTAGTTCTGGTGCTTTCAAATTAGAAAAAACTATGGGTGATACCTTAGATAATTTGGATAAAGCTGTCGCTGCTAATGATATGAAATCAATCGGTAAATCAATCAATGAAATGAAATCATTATTTATTGATTCCGCTTCATTAAAATCAACTTGTACTTGGTTAGCAGCTGATTTGATTGATCAATGTAGACAAGCTTGTGGTGGTCATGGTTATAGTGGATACAACGCATTTGGTAAAACTTATAATGATTGGGTTGTTCAATGTACTTGGGAAGGTGATAATAATGTTTTAGCTTTATCAACTGGTAAACCATTAATTAGAGCTGTTGACGAAGTTTTGAACAAAGGTAAGAAAGCTCAAGGTTCAATTGCCTTCTTAAACAAGACTGAATACTTGAATGAAAAACCTGTATTATCTTCATTAGATGACGTTAATGATTTATCAAAAGTTTTATTATCTATTGAAGTTTTGATTTTAAGATTATGTAAAGATTCTTTAGATACCATCAAACAAAGTAATGGGGTTTATGAAGTTGTTTCAGGATCAATGGTTAACATTTCTAAATTAAAAGCTCATCATTATTTATTATCAGAATTCTTAGCCAGATTATCAGGAGCCGATGAAACCCTTAAACCATACCTTACCTTATTAGCTAAATTGTATGCTACTTCCATTGTTTTGGATAAATTTTCAGGTGATTACTTGACTTATTCAGTCTTATCACCAAAATTGATGGGAGAAATCAACCAAAAATTAATTCCTAAATTATGTTTAGAAATTAGACCTTTGGTTATCAATTATACCGATTCATTCCAACAACCTGATATGATCTTAAATGCACCAATAGGTAAATATAATGGTGATATTTATGAAAATTACTTCAACGTTGTTAAACAACAAAACAACCCATTCAATACTAAGGCCCCTTATAGTGCTGCTTTAGAAAATATGTTAAACAGACCTTCATTGAGTGAAAGACAAAGAAATGAAAGATCCCAAGAAGTTGGAAAGATTTTATCCAAGTAATTTTGGACGAAAAAGGTTACTTAGTTAGGGAAGATTACGAAGTTATGCTTCATGATCGTATATAGTTGATTTATGATGATTTCATTCTAGTTCTCTATTATAAATTTCTGAATGGCTATGAACAGAATTGAACACGGATAACGCAACTCGAAGTCAAAAAGACTCAAATACAAACCATTACACCAAAATAAATCTTAACATCAATAGCACAAGCAAAAGTTCAGTACATAGCCTCTACATTAGCTTCAATTCATATTCACTGGATCTTACACGACTTCGGGTCAACTCCGGATATAACTTATACTCCACCATCAATATCCTTCCAATACCCGATATTATATTGTCACTATTTAGAATAACCCAGCATATTAACTGTGAAAAATCGAATCATAATTCACCAATAACCGTTTAGACCGATGAATTTTCATAGTCTTGGGGTATTGAGATTTTGTGGGGTAAAGCGTATTTAAAAGACAATGTCCGTAAGTTGCCCACAAGTACCCAAGTCAACAAAAATCCCAAGAATCGAAAATGATAGTAACTAATACAACTAATACGAAACCGTCACCAAATCCAAGTGAATTGATCAATAAAGAAAGAAATGATAATAAGAATTTCCCAATTGATAAGGTATTTAAGGCTTTAGAAGGGGACAAAGCACAGAAAGTCCTCACTATGTACAGTCAACTTGAAAGAGACCCGATTTTAAGTAGTAAGTTTAGTGAATACGACGAGGATACTAAACAAAATAGAGAATTGACCACGTTAAGAATCAATAGATTGACACGGTACTTAGAGATAGAATCAGTTGAAGATTTCTTCCTAAGATTGAATTTGATTACCGTGTACGATCCAAGTTTAGGGATCAGAATCAGTGTCAACTTAGGGTTATTTTTAAACTGTATCAAAGGAAACGGGACTGCTAGTCAGGTGGAATACTGGAGTAATTATAAAGAAGCCGAGACGTTAAAACAGATTTATGGATGTTTTGCTATGACGGAATTGGGACATGGTTCAAATGTTGCAGGATGTGAAACGACTGCTACTTTTAATAAGGAAACCGATGAATTTATTATTAATACTCCCCATATTGGTGCAACCAAATGGTGGATTGGAGGTGCAGCTCATTCGGCAACTCATTCGGTTGTTTATGCCAGATTGATTGTAGATGAAAAAGATTATGGAGTCAAGACCTTTATCGTCCCATTGAGGGACTCCAGACACGATTTATTACCTGGGATTAGTATTGGGGACATTGGTGCCAAAATGGGGAGACTGGGTGTTGATAATGGATGGATCCAGTATTCTAACGTCAAGATCCCAAGACACTTTATGTTACAAAAATGGTGTAGAGTTGATTCAAATGGTAAAGTAACCTTACCACCATTAGAACAGTTGAGTTATATTTCCCTTTTAGCTGGGAGGGTTTATATGGCAGTGGATAGTTATCGTATTTGTGCAAGGTTCATTACAATCGCTTTGAGGTACGCAGTTGGAAGGAGACAGTTCAAACAAGGCAACAACCCATTGGAGACTCAATTATTGGATTATCCATTACACCAGAAAAGGCTCTTACCATTTTTAGCATTGACATATGCCATGGCTTTTGGAACTTACCAATTACAGCAACAAAACCAAGCATGTGTAGTTAAATTGAATGATGCAGTCAAAGCTAACGACGAAGCCAAGATCATGGATGGACTCCAGGACACCAAGTCTTTGTTCAATGATTCTGGTTCATTAAAAGCAACATGTACATGGTTAGCAGCTGATTGTATTGACCAATGTAGACAAGCATGTGGAGGACATGGCTATAGCGCCTATAATGGGTTTGGTAAATCTTATGATGATTGGGTGGTCCAATGTACTTGGGAAGGAGACAATAACGTTTTGTCAATGTCATGTGGTAAGACCATCATCAACAATGTTCAACAAGTCCTCAGGGGTAAGAAAATTGTTGGTACCATGGGGTTCTTAAATAATGCTGAGCGTACCACATTAAGCGATGTGAAAGACTTAACCCCACAGAAAACATTGAAAGCATTGGAGTTCTTAATCAAATCGATTGCGGTTGATTGCATTGACCAATTAAAAACCCAGACTTGGGACGATCTTAGTTACGCCCGTGTTTTGTTGAGTAAATTAAGGTGTCATCACTACTTGTTACAATCTTTTCCCCACATTGAAGAAATACAGCCAGTTTTGAAAGTTTATTATTTGACTCAAATCTTAGAAGCGTATGCAACAGACTTTATTCAATATGAGATTTTAACCCCATCTTTAAAATCAATTATAAGTTTGAAAGTCGTTCCCCAGTCATTATCTTATTTGAGAAAGTTGGCTATACCATTAACCGACAGTTTCAAACAGCCGGATAACATGTTGCACTCTGCTATTGGGAAGTACAATGGGGATATCTATGAAAATTATTTCGGTACAGTTAAGCAACAAAATGATCCTTTTAATACCAAGGCTCCTTATAGTGGTGCATTAGAGGCGATGTTGAATAGATCATCATTAGACGAGAGAAGAAGGTCTGAATGGTCTAAACCGTTCTAGGATGAGAGTTTTTAGTTGCATTTTCTCCATGGGGTATATTTAGCCAGAGGCAGGACCTTTGTTACCAAGATTATGTCTCACCGACATTTGTAAACTTGATAGGAGGGGAATTCATGTATTGGTGAATATCTGTGATTCAACAGCATCGTTAATGCTTTAGTAGAAGTATTAAGTAGTTAATAAAATCGTTTGTTTATTTTTTCGTAATTCTAGACCTACATAAGGTTAGGTCCTGGTTGAGAATACAATTGGCTCTAGAGTGTTATTCTCATACTAACGTTTCTAAAGTTTAGCTTGTTTCACATAAGATAATTCGTTAAATATCTCCTTGAACAATCCAATTTATAATCATTGGTATAATGGGCGCCAAGTTAAAGTTTAGGCCGGAACCTCATACTGTCTGGGTCCCACAGATTATAACCCTTCATGTTGGATCAATGACCTGATTGGCTTATTACGTTGTGATACTCAAACTACCGCAAATTGTTTATTAACTGGGATTTCTAGCAATCATGACTGTGTCAGTATTTCAATCATATTTCGTCTTCCTTCTCTTTCTTTTTAACTGCCTCCTTACAGGCTATCGTGAAGTGATTAGCAGTATCACACCCAAACCTTTCAAGGTCAATGCTTCCATCATATTCTTTCAAAAAACCTCTCCAATTACCCTGGTCAACCTTAACGCAGTATATAAAACATGATGCGTTGTGGTTCTTGATGAAAGCTTCTAAGGCACTCTCAAAAATGTCTGGCTTTGTAGCTGACCCAAGAACACGTATCTCCCAGTATAATTCGTGTAAGTTAAAGGTAGCCTCTGCAAAATGATTACCAGATAGTCTGGCAAAGATAGTATTAATTACTGTTGTTGCTTGAGGTGTGAGTGTGTTGACTGTACTGCACCATAAAGCTTTGAAATATGACCAGTTCCATGACCAGCATGACCAGCCCCAGAGACAAATATCATTCTGGAGTTTGATATGATCATCGAGTTTAGTTTTAAAGCTACCCAGTTTGCTGGTAACCAGATACTTAAAAAAGATGGCACTTTCTTTATCATGACCCTGGGACTTGAAAACATTATTCACGGCTGGATCAATATCAACAATCGCCCTCCAATGGGAGTCACTATCAAACCCACAGTATATGGACACTCCCGGAATACTTTGTACTGCATTAACAGTTTGTTGGTAATCGCTACAATTAGTCAACAGTTTATCAATGTCCCCTTTCAGAAAAGCCATGACGTGAACATTCATCAAGCTAACCAAGAGCAATAATAACATCAACGTAATAGTACTAATTATTAGCTAAGTTTACTTTGAGAGAATGCGTGAGGGAGAAACAACAACCCCAACTACTTTCAGGTCTGATCACGGGAAATCATAGTGTAAAGATCACTTGTGATTCTTTGCTTCCTCAGAGAATAATTCAGAGAATGCCTTTTGTCAAACACCATGAGACCAAGATGCATCTTATCCATTTTTAGTTCCGACATCTAAAACTCTATCCTGTCAATCATAATATTACAGGCAGGCTTTACTTACGACATCCCGTTAGAAAAGGCATTTACTTGGAATAATCAGAGTATAAATAATTCCCCCAAAAATAAACGGGTACCGAAAAACGTATCATGTTCTAGAAAAGATCATAAGATCTACCCCAATCTCCGATTTGTTCCTGCTCAAAAATTGGGTTCTTGTTTCTTTTTTTAGGTCCTGCAAACCAAATTGTTTCGCCAAAAAAGTTGAGTCATGACCAACGGTCTATTATTGAATTGAAACTTAATCTGTTCGGTGTGCCTTATTAGGATTATTCTCCAAACCATTAAACAGATGTGCGTCTTTACCTAACAAATTTTCTTGCAAATCTACCCCACTGTTCTAAATTGACGCTGAGAATTGCGGTTACCACTTCCAAATTGAGCAAGATTTGTCTCAGAATACTATAGACAAAAACATTGCGTTCTTGTCCTAATGACCGGGTTCTAAATACATTTTCGGAAAAACTTTGACTTTAAAAAAAATCATATAGTTGATCATGATTGCTAAAATTACTTAAATTGATCAAGTTACCCACTTTAAATAATTCGGTGGGGCAATAACACGGGATTTACTACCTCAGCTAAAAATTACCCAGTTATGTACAAAAAGTGCTATTATAATTACCCCATATATTAATCAATGCACCCCTCCAAAAACATTTCAGATTCTCCACCATTTTGATATAAGCCATTTGGGTTATGCGGCACCAAACCTTAATATTATAGATGGGGCGGTAGATTGGTGTCAAGTCGTGTAAATATTAGTTACCGTTCCACCGCAAGCTTAGCCTAAATCTACCATTTTAGGTTATTCGAGGAACCGTACCTCTTCAAAACAATGGTTGGTTTCGAATGAATGATAACACGAGTAAGTCTCATCAACGATGAAAGTAATTGATTATATAGTAATACAAACAAAGGAATCAATCCCATAATTGTAAACTAAATCAATCTATGGAAGTATGGCTTCTCAAACTTAAATTAACCGCTCTTGCCAAAAATAGTTCGGCTTTACTCTCGACCTTTCCTATATACATTACATCATGTCCAGCAAAAAAAAAAAAGCTAAAACAATAAATTGTGGAGAAGAGATAAAAAAGTATATAATAAGGAAGAATTCCAGATAATTTTAGAAGAAATCAAGAATCTTAGATTTAGTAATTTAATATGTCCAGTTCCGATTCTGAAAAATCAGTGAATAACCAGGCATTATTTGAAAAACCAACTGACAAGAATGATGAAGGTGAATTTAGATTGCCTTCACCACCAGTTGCACCCACACAAGAACTTGGTAGAGATGATGATCAAGTTTATGAATTTTTAGGTTTCAAAGGTAATAAACTTCATCTCGCTGTTAGTTTGGCAGCTGGGGTCGGGTTTTTATTATTCGGTTATGATCAAGGTGTTATGGGAAGTTTATTAACATTAGAACATTTTAGAAAGACTTTCCCTCAAATTGATACCGTCACTTATGGATATTCAAGATCTGCTATGCAAGGGTTTGCTGTTGGTCTTTATGAAATTGGATGTATGACTTCGGCTTTAAGTACTATTTGGTTAGGTGACAAATTTGGTAGAATTAAATTAGTTTTTTGGGGGTGTATTATTATGGCCATTGGTGGTGCTTTACAGAGTTGTGCTTATCACATCGCTCATTTAATTGTTGCAAGATACATTACTGGTTTAGGTAATGGATTTATCACATCAACTGTTCCAGTCTGGCAATCAGAGATTGCTAGACCCGAAAAAAGAGGGAAATTGATTTGTCTTCAAGGAGCTTTGATTTCTGGTGGTATTGCTATTAGTTATTGGGTTGATTTTGCATTCTATTTCACTAGAAACTTACACCCACACGAATCAGTTTCATGGAGATTCCCAATTGCATTCCAAATCATTTTCCCAATCTTTATCGTTCCATTTATTTTAAAATTACCAGAATCTCCAAGATGGTTATTAAGAAAAGGAAGAGAACACGATGCCAGAAAAGTTTTCAGTGCTTTAGAAGCAGTTCCAGCTAATGCTGAAATTGTTAATGAAGAAGTTGCAGAAATTCAAAAAGCCATTAAGATGGAAAACAGTGCAGGTGCCTCCCAATTCAGTTTCAAAATCTTATTCACTCAAGGTCCAAAAAGACATTTCCATAGATTATGTTTATCAGGATGGGCTCAATTAATTCAACAAATTTGTGGTATCAATTTAATCACTTATTATGCTGGTACCATTTTTGAAGAATATATCGGATTAAATCCTTTAGATTCGAGAATCTTGGCCGCATGTAATGGGCTAGAATATTTCTTAGCTGCTTTAATTCCACTTTTATTCATTGAAAGATGGGGTAGAAGACCTTTATTAATCATTGGTGCAATTGGTCAATGTTTATCAATGGTGGTCTTAACAGTTGCTAATTATTATTCAGCTGATGGTAAAAATTATGGTGGAAAAAAAACCGGGGCACCAATTGTTGCAGCAGTATTCCTTTTCATGTTCAATACATTCTTTGCATTAGCATTCTTAGCTGAAATGTGGTTATTACCGCCAGAATTAAGTTCTTTAGAAATTAGAGCTCCTTCTGCTGCTATTTCAACTGCTTGTAATTGGATAAGTAATTTCGTGGTTGTTATGATTACTCCAGTTCTATTCCAAAGTATTGGTCCTTATACTTATTTGTTATTTGCTTGTATTAATTTCTTAATTGTTCCAGTATTATATTTCTTCTACCCTGAAACTAAAGGAAGATCTTTAGAAGAAATGGATTTGATTTTCAACAAGACTCCAATCAACCAACCATGGAAAGTTGTTGGTATTGCCAAGAATATGCCTTATATGCATGCTGGTCTTCATACTGATGAAGAGGGAAGACATCCATTTAAAGATTTAATGGATAACGAGAAACCAGCTGTTAGTCATCATGATGTTAGTTAATGTGTGTAATATATGAACTGAGTGTGAAGAGAACTTGGTGATGCCAAAGTCGATATTTCTGTTTCTCTGCCTTGTTCACTCTAGCTCAACTCAAGTCTCCTGTACTTATTAAGTATCTTCTACGGCCATTGTCTTATTGATATTGCGAGACCTGGTTTTGGTACTTAGAAACTCTAGAGAAAACTAAAAAAACATCATTATTACTATACATTATTCATTTCCTTCTCCAAAGCTTGATACATATACATCTTATGAGCATATATAGCCATGTTAGTTGGAGTGGGACATTTTGGATAAACTGGTTCAGTATTCTTACTAACCCCAGATTTACATTGTAACAAAAGAATTTCAAAAGCTAAATCGAATTTCCTGGCAGGCTTATATTTTGGCACATTTGGTAATATCCCAAAGATCTGTTTAAGGTCAAGGTCACTAAAATTTGGATTGGGAATATCGATATCAAGAATTGGTTTTCCATTAGGTTCAGTCATTATAAAATATAAAAAAAAGATTTTGTTCTGCTGTCCTATTTATATTGAAATTTCAGATTCTATGCTCAAATTTAGGTAATTTCAGATAGTTTTTATATGCATTGTTATACAGACGACAACATTGTTAGAGTTTCCTATATCTTATTCCTTGTTCTTCTTTTAGTTCTTTTTGCAACAATTGCGACACCGGAACCGGGTAACCCTCACTCATCCATAAAAAATTTTCAAGCTCGATCCTAACCTTGCAAATATGAGTTGGTATGGAAACAAACAAGACAACAACACATTAGGGTTTGATACTAAGAAAGTCGAAGAAGTATCAAGCTACTTACAATCACCAAGTTTTTTAGAAACAAGTAAATTACATCCGTTAGCCGGATTAGATAAGGGAGTTGAATATTTAGATTTAGAAGAAGAACAATTAACTAATGTTGAAGGAGCTCAAGGATTAATACCATCAAGAAATTGGACTGATGATTTATGTTATGGTACAGGTACTGTTTATTTATTAGGATTAGGTATTGGAGGAGCTTACGGGTTTCAAGAAGGGGTTTCAAATTTGCCCAAAAATGCTTCTGGTAGATTACAATTAAATACTATATTAAATCATATTACCAAAAGAGGTCCTTTCTTAGGTAATAGTGCTGGGGTATTAGCATTGACTTATAATTTAATCGATTCTTCAGTAGATGCTATTAGAGGAAAACATGATGATGTTAATTCAGTTGTATCTGGAGCATTAGCAGGAGCACTTTTTAGAAGTAGTGCTGGATTAAAACCTATGGGTTATTCAACTGCTTTGATGGCAGGTGCTGCTGGAGTATGGTGTGGAATTAAGAGGTTGTTAGCATAAACGAAGGTCATGACTTGTGTATAGAATGTATTATTACATACGATTACACTTTACTTCGCTTCGCTCGGTAAAGTGATTTCTTATTTGACTCTCCTGAGTGAAGTGAAGTAGAGAACTATAGGAAACTAAAGTCACTCTGTCTACCGAGAATACTACTATAACGACATGTGGTCACTTTATCTACAGGCACGTCTATATATTCTCTTCTATGTACTTACAGTTGGTTTTTTATTTGGGATTGATTCAATTGATAACTTCCTTTTAAGCATTGATTCATCCTTGTGCTCTTTGTCTTTATCTTCATCTTTGTGGTCATTATTTTGTGGGTCTTTGAGTTGTGTGTCATTTTGTTTATCTTTATGTTGACCCTTTTGCTTTTGTGGTTTCTTTGTATCCTTTTGTGATTGGAGAACCCTCAACTCTTCTTTGAACTTCTCCAAATCGAAATCCATTAAACTTTCCAACTCATCACTTTTATCCTGTTCCTTGGTGATCCCTTCTATTAACTTCATATAATCATCAACACTTATAATCTCATCCTTCTTTAAATGTCTCCACTTTATATGATCGAACTTATCGAATTTATCGGTCCCTGGGTCACTCTGAATTTCCAATGCCAAGTTCAACATATCTACATTACTCCTAAGCCTAGCAAACATCTGATAATACTTCAGTTTAGGTGGCAATTGGTTTAATAGAATATACTTCGTATTTGCAGGATGATTATTGAACTTATGACAAATGATCAAGAATTCTAAGATCAATTTTGGCCATGGTAAAGGATTTAAACTGAACACGGAAGGATTGGCTTCAGCACTTTCACAAATCATCCCACTTATATCAGATCCATAAGTCTTACGAAGTTCAAGGTAATCCATATAATTAGCGATATTTCCATTAATAATCAAACTGATGTCGTACTTGTTTGTTAACAGAATAATCTCTGTGATATATTCATGAATAGGAACTTGGGAATTCCTCATGTCTCTGGTCCTACAATGGATGGTCAAATTCTTTATTCCGGTCTTACAAATTTTTTCAATCAACTCTAAAGTGTCTGCTAAACTCGATAATAATCGTATTTTACAACTGATAGGTTTGTTATGGGGTGTACCGACCTTTGTTACTAAGTTACTTAATATGTCACATAATAAGTTTGGAGTGGATAAAAGGGCAGCTCCCATCCCAGCATGGACTGAGAATGGTTTGGGACATCCACAATTTAAGTCTATTCCGTCCACATCATCAATAACCTTTAACCCTGCTTCAACTGCTATGTCTGGATTGGATGATCCCATTTGGAAAATCAATTTAGACTGCTCTATGGGTTTGTAGGTGTTGAAAATGATCTTATTATTTGGATCTAAGTATTCTATGGTATTGAGTTTAGAATTTTCAAACCGGGTACATGTGACTATTTTCTTATCGATGATTTCAGGGCCCCATACAAGGTCGGCACCATGTTTTAGGGCGAGCAATCTTGTAGGTAATTCACCACTTCTGACCATAGGTCCTAAGACCAATTTACTTCGGCAATTAATCATAGTGAGGGTAGGTGTCAGTGCGATGAGCATTGAGGTGTACGGGTAGTAAAATGCACAAAAAGAATTGAACACAAAGAGAGCAGTGTACACAAAAGCAATAGTATCACAAATAGAGTAACGGACACAAAAGGAATGGAACACAAAAGGGAATTGATCTTCTCTTATCGTATTGGATCAATTCGTTCTGTAACTTATGTAAGCTATGACAGAACAATTTAAATAAACAACAAACGCAAACCACAAAACGCAAACTAAAGAACACAAACACAACACAAACCACACAACACAACAAACACAAACTTACAGAGACACAAACCTAAACTCTGATTACACAAACCCCCACAGAAGAAAACCAATCAGGATAAAATTGAAGGGGTTGCAAATCGCGATAACAATAATAAACAATAGATAACAAATCAGGGAGTAACCGATACGGAACGATAAGAACAATTCAATAATAAATTTAACTTTAAAGTAACGTGTTTGTTTAAGTAGAATTGGACGTTTTCGTACTTTGGGTTAATGGTTGAGAATAATATAAAATAGTCCATGTGAAGGACTAAGGCAGATCAAGGCGATAACGGTTGAGGGTAATCGGAAAAATGGAACAAAGAACGAACAAAAGAAAAGAACAAAAAATAAGAAAGGTGATTAAGTGTTTCAACCAATTGCCCTAGTTATACAATGAACGAATGTCACCATAGTATTAATGTCACCCATATTAATGTCACCATACTAATGTCAATCAATGTCTACCTCAGTGTAACTATAATCTAAGATTGTGGGGGTTTGAGTATGGGGTCACCTTATTATATGTCTGAGAAAATAACCTACGTAACCAATGATCAATTAGTCATATATATTAGCGAACCAATTATTCCATGAAATTCCATTCGGATTGAAACCAATCCGGGGTTACCAATTACCTTATAAAAATAAATGACATTAACTAATCAACGTTAAATCATTAGTCATTCCACAGTCACAATTGTCTTCTGACCAGTAAAATGTCGCGCGTACGACGGGTTTTTGCAGTCGTGTACCCATGACTTGTCGTGTACTGATGACCAGATTGCAAAAAATTTTTATTTCTTTCTAGGTGCTGCAAAATGAGACTGATAAAGAGATGAGATACGTGAGATTAATTTAATAACTTTATATAATGAAGTTGGTAGCCTTAATAGGTTAATTATGATGTAAAATCTTGTAAAAATTAAATTAAATTAATCAACCAAGTGGATTATAATGAAAATTATAATTTCCTAAATTTCACCTGTTTTTTCTTTCTTTTTTTTTTCTCTGCCTGTTTCTCTGTTTCTTTTTTTTTTTCCTTTTTTTTGTGTTATGTTTTTTTTTAGATGATTAAAAAATTTATCTTTTTATATATCATAGAATTTCTAAAATATAATTTAAACATACCATTCACTAACTAAAAATTACTTCAAATCATTCAATTAACTTTCAATTGATTTAAATATTATTCAATTATTTAATTCATCAATTTATTTCATATAATTAAGATAAAGTTATATACATAAATCTCAAATTATTTATTTTTAATTTTATCAAAAACTACAATAATGTCAATTTATCATCCAAATAACGTTTCAATTGAAACCAAATCAAAGATCCCAACTTATATTAGATTGGATATTTTATCACCACCATTATCACCATATCAAAGAATTGAATCTGATTCAGATCCAAAATCAATTACTGCTGCAAATGTTGGTAGAAGTACCAATACTCAAATTGATAAATCTTCAATTAAATCATATATCAATTCTAAACCATTCAATTTAGAAAATTTCAATAATTATGATTTAACTTTAAAACCTTGGAAGAGTTTCAAAAATTATAAAACAAATCAGTTTAATTTCTTAAAGAAATATCTGATTATTAAAAATAAAGAAAACGCTAAAAATTTTGAAAAAATTTACAAAAAGAGAAAATATAATACCAACAGTTTCATGGACAATAGCGATTCAAATGAAGAAACTAAAGTTAGAACCAGAAGAATCGTCAAAGAAACTAACGGAGAATTAGAATTGACAGATAATTTATCAACTTTTTCAAGAGATAGTTCACCAAGTCCAAGAAAGAAAAAACCAGTAGTTTCACAACCATTTGTAATTGATGAAACTATTCCAGATTATTCACCAGATTTATCAACTTTGCCAAACAATAACAAATGTTTGAAAATTGATTGGAAAGGTCAACCAATGGACTTATCATCCGACCCAAATATTGGCAAATTGCATCCAGCTGAAATCTATTTGGCATCAATTTTAAGATTATCAGTTAATTTATATTTGGATTCAAAAAGAAGATTATTCTACGAAAAAGTTCAAAGATTAAAATCTGGTATGCAATTCAGAAGAACTGATGCGCAAAAAGCTTGTAGAATCGATGTCAATAAGGCATCAAGATTGTTTGCAGCTTTTGAAAAGGTTGGTTGGTTAAAAGACGATCTCTTCACTAAATACTTGTAAGAAATGTAATCATATTAATTAAAAATAAAAGGACAAATGGGTAAAATAATAGCATATTTTAGATGTACATTATATGTATAATAAAATCATTGGGAAAGGATAGGATAGAAATTAATGGATTATTAAAGGGAGATGGGTCGGATATATGTTTTATAGATGTTTAAATAAAGGTTTCTGTAATTAGACTCTTTGAATTGAACTCTGCGTAACATACCATAATAGTCTCTTTGTGGCTCCTTACATTTGAAGCACTTATTGTTTCTATATGTGACTCGCATGGTACATGTTTCAGCCAAATAATTGACTTTTGGGTGCATATCCATGATGATCGTCAGCATGAGATCTACAGCTTAATCTCGCGCAAGACTGATTAGATTGATGTACACTAATTTTTTTTTTTCAATACTACTTCGGGTACTCTAAAACTTCACCAGTATAATCAAGCACCCATATTATACACTCTCCTCCAAAATTGATCTCCTAAAGAGCCAGGTTCCTCCACAATTCCTAAATCCCCCCACCGCATAATAAATTCACTTTTCGCGACCTTATCGGATCACAATGCCAACTAAGAAGATCAATGATTCTAAAGATCTAGCAAACTTTAAGAAGTCTGCGTCTTACAAGAAACTTCAGGACACCATAACACATATAGTCACAGCTGTTAGAGGTACCGAAGTTCCACCGAATGTCCTCGATCCTGATATTTTAACTAAATCCCCACAAGTTAAATTATCAACGTTACCACCAAAATTGATCAGTGACAGCTCCAATGATACCTTAAGCGTTTCAGAGAGGGCTAGGGAAGTTATAGAAGTCTTAGAACATTTCAATGAAGTAATAAATCAAACTCCACCGGTTGAAGGGCCTCGTCGGTTTGGAAATTATGCATTCAAGACATGGACTAGTACAGTCAAAGAAGATGGTAAAATGGCCCAATTAAGGTTGTTTCAATCCCATTATGAAGACTTGCATTATTATTTGATGAGCTCGTTTGGGTCACCTGTTAGATTGGACTTCGGAACCGGTCATGAGCTTTCGTTTATAGCATTTATTGGAATTCTTCTTCAACTGGGTCCATTTACCGGCGTAGATTTGGTAGTAATCTTCAGTAAATACTACGATTTAGTACGGAAATTGATTGTGGTGTATAGTTTAGAACCAGCTGGGTCCCATGGTGTATGGGGTCTTGATGATCATTTCCATTTCATTTACATTCTAGGTGCTGCTCAGTTCAATGATGCTAAATTCCAAGTCCCTCCCGTAAGCAAATGTTTGACTGATATCGTCATAAGTGAGTACAAATTCAGTAATTTGTATATAAATGCAATAGCATTCATTAACCGGATAAAGACAGGTCCTTTTAGAGAACATAGTCCAATAATCTTTGATATTCATCAATCCGTGAGTTTATGGAAGAAGGTTTTAAGCGGATTACTTAAAATGTATGATGTGGAGGTTTTCGGGAAGTTTCCGGTGGTACAGCACTTTTATTTTGGGGAACTGTACCCTTGGGAGAGTTTGATGGGAGAAAGATTACCGGAGCTGGCTAGTCTAGAAGAATTGGAGGTTGAGAAGGAGAAGACTGTTAATGTTACGGTGGCCCCTTGGGCGAGGAGATAGCCTTTCCTGAGGGAATCGAAGGTGGAACATAAATCAAAAATAAAATTCACACAAAAGCAAAGCCAGTTACATAAAGGCGGCAGCACAAGAGGAGTTCCACAAAAAATGGGTTCAAGAGTATATAGTGTTTAGTTTATATAAGGTTTCACTCTCAATGCCCACGATGAAGGAAAAACATAATTGGGTTCACAAAGCTAAAGTGACACAAAAGGAATTACTCCAAAAGGAATCACACAAAGAGAAGTATACAATATGAATAACAAATAGGAGAGACACAAGTACAAAATATATACATTCTATATGTCATATGACTCTTATATCTAGCTTTATAACACCAATATATCCAAGCAACAGCTCACTAGCTCGCTAACGTTTGAAACTAAATGTACTCCTACACAAAGGACACGTACTACTACCACTGCTCTTAAACCATTTATACAAACAAGCGGCATGGAACTTATTACTACATGTAGGACAATTCTTCGATGGCAAAGAATGATCCTGGTGTAAAATCGAGTAACAAATAGCACAATCTTCGAACCCCGAAAAGTGTAAATCGACATTTTTCTTGAAGATTTCAATTGATTCTAAAATTGATCCATTAGTAAGTGAAATGACTCTCTGAGATGCTAATAACCAAGCTTTCCATTCGTTTTCCTTCAAACCCACCCGTTTAGGACCTTCTACAACGACATTCTCTAACGGAAAGTTGGCAGGAATCTTGATGACCATCTCCATGGTTTGGTCATCGATTTCAAACACCGATTTGATTTCATTTATAACTTTATTGACCCTAATAGACATGATATCAGTGACGAGTTTAGTCTTAGACTCTTCAACCTGACTCAACATTTGTTTGACCAAAATTGAGGAAATATGAGTCTTTGAAAACGATTCAATGTGTTGTTTCATTTGGACATTCCTGAGCTGATTGAACCAGGACTGAACTTCACTTCCAAGGTACTTACAACTCATATAGTAAAGCTTTATCATTAGGGACTTGCCTAGGTCGAGAGTAGCTGTATTTTCGTCATCCTGGCCCAAACTCTCAGCCAAACTTGAATCTACAGTCTCATAATCAATCTGTTCAGTTTCAAAGATCACATCAAGGAACACATCCAATAAATTGTGTTCTTTAATCTGGGACAAATACTGATTACGTAACGCATAGTTAATATCTTTAAAGTGTAAAAGCACCAAGTACCAAAGGATGTAGAAATTCTCGGAATTCTCTTCATATTTATACGTCGTGATTGGGTCCAAAAGACTCTTGGGCAATTCTATACCATCAGTTTCTTTGAATTGGAACTTAATTACATTCTCTTGTTGTTGTTTGTGGATTTGGGTAATCATGTGACTCACACAAACCAATTTTATCGGAGTGAATCTCGTTGTCAAACACAAGTCTAAAACGGCTTCAAAAGGTTGTGTGATTTCAACCCCAACCATGGCCCGTTCTAGCATATCCTGACACATCCCTACCACCAGGTTATTGACCCTGTTGTCAGCCTCAGTGACAGATTTATCAAATAACAAGTCAGTGACGTCATACTTGTTGTCAAGCTTAGTCAAAAGCCTTAACGTGAAGTATCGTAACTCGTACGTCGTTTCAGGTTCCACTCTGACCAAATCTAAATTGTCAGGAACCAAACGGTCCACCAAATCTGGGTTGGTATCCTTATACCACGTGAGAATCTTGGTGATTTGACTACGGACAGATACAAACTCGGGGTCATAGGCGTATTCTCCATCTAACCATTTTTCAAATTGGAGTAAAACCATGTTCAATCTATGTGGGGGGATGGGGGTGTAATCTGGTTCATCAATCAAGAAGTTTTGGGTCAAAACTAACCAATTTAACCCATCCATTGGTGTTTTTACTCCGAGAATCTCTGAAACCACATAATTCCTAATTCTATCGAAGTTTGGTGATGTTAAAAACCTTTCAAGTCCCGACAAAACAATTCCTAACTTTAGGGGGTCTTTGAGTAAAATGTTAGGATGAATGTTCAAGGTCTCAAGGGTTTTAGCGTCGACATTTTCACTGGCATCCTCAAGAATATCTCTGATGCTTCTGGCGATATATAAACGGAAACTTCCCTTTGTGTCGATTAATTGAGTGAGTTTTCTAAGGATGTTTTCTGGATCCCTGTCGTGGATTATGGGAGTGGTGAGGACACCTTCTTCAGCCACAAATATATCAAGAGCTGCTTGAAGGTCCACAACTACTTTGGTTTTGACTACTTCGAGGCGAAGGTCTTTGGAGCTGAGGAAGATAAGGTCTTCGATGTACTGATTGAGAATTAGGTCATGGTATGTGTTCGTATTGAGCTTTTGAAGGTTTTTGAGGGTACTTCTAGTGATGATGTCTTCTGGTTCTGTGGCTTTGTCACTCTCCCTTGTATCGCTAGCTTTGTCTTTATCTTGAGACTCCTTCCGCCCAACATCCAACCCAACTATCTCACTCTCAGTCTTGCCCCCATCCTTCACCAAATGAATATTATACTTCAAACTATTCAGTACAGCCAATTGGTCCTTATTATACTTCAATCCCTCAATAACTCTCTCAAACCTCTGCCATAAAATCTCCTTTCTATCATCATTAACTTCCTTCCAATTAACATCTTCAGTTTGCAAGTACTGCCACAAAGCTTCATTGACAAGCTCCTTTCCGCCAGCATCAAGAACAGCATTAATAAACCGTCTATTCTTGGCCCATGATAATGTCAATAACTCAATTGTGCGATCTCTATCTTCGTCCAAGATCTCAAAAGTATGGCAATTGAAATTATCAATAAATTCGTTCTTATCACTGGCATTGATCAACTTACTAAAAAACTCGGACTTATCCCATGATGAATAGTTACTAATACTCCTTAAGATCACCTGCCATTCTTTCTCGGTTTTGAATGGTTTAACTGCAATTCCTTCTACACAGTCAAGTATTGCTGGAGATTCTCTACTACTATTCTTCATCCATTCAAGCAAGAAGTCGTATGGTTCGATTTGTAACTTTCCGTATTTACTCAAAAGTTCATCAGGGGTTTCAGGTTGACCAAGTGCTTCACTTGATGTTAGTAAGAACTTGGCAATAGAGTCAATGGTGGTCAAGCTAACATATGGACTCACCGATTTCGTCAACGACATCCACACTCTATCCGTTTCAGGTGTACGATCGTAACTAACAAACCGAGTCAAAACCTCGAATGATCTATTGATAATTCCACTATCTTCTACGCCCTTTATATTTTCAATTATTTCTGTTATAACCTTCTGGGGATTGGTCTTTGTCAGAAAATACATGTTTATATAATTATCTAGTTTGGGTGAAGCTGAAGATATGTAAGAAATCAATGCATTATGCGAGACCTCATATACCTCTGAAGTGTTCAATAGCTTTACTATACCATCCACATGTGAAGATGATAGATCTTGTTCCAATATCTTTGGTAGAAGATCTCTTAAATATTGGATGTTCACTTCTTTTAGAAATTCAACCACACATTCAAGTGCTGTTTCTCTGGAGTTTAGTTTCCTTCCTTGCTCTGGGGCTCTTCCACTAAGCTCGATTCTTAACCTACTCAATTGAGATATAATCGATTCAGCGATTTCTTTAACTAACTCTTCATCATCAGTGATATTTGTGTTCTTGACCACCAACAATAAGCAGTTCTTTAATAATACATAATAAATTGCATCGGAATTACAGTTCCCTAACTTTATGTAATCCAATAGCTTAGCAGATCCACTAGCCTTTTCAGAGCCGTAACCCCAGAAATTCTCTTTAGGGATCTTATTTCCCGTTAAACTGGTGTACCGGGTCAAATTAATCAATGTTCCCCAGAATTGAAGAATCACCGACCCGTAAATTATATTCTTGGGTGAACTTTTGACCTTGATCTTGAGGAACTTCTTGGAAATGTGCTTATAAAGACTACGAGAATTCGATAATTCCATACACAATCGGTTCTGGTGTCCTTTTTGTTTTTGGTCCTCTTGAAATATCGATTTAATAAGCACCAAGTAACTATTGGCCATTGCAGAATTGAAAGATTTTGGTACAAGGCTTGGACTAAACTTCTCCCATACTAAATCATTATCCAATAAATGTTGAATTTCTGGCTCTATCTCTATCTCTGATTGGTTGATGATGACTATTAACTTATTGAGTAGATTCAAACTCCCATTAATGACTCTTTCATGCTTAGCTAACGCATCTGACTCATTAGTACTACGTTCATCCGATAATGTCTTACTGGTTTCCAATGTCAAACTTACAACCGTATAATGTAAGATTTCTGAAGCAAAGATTTCCCAAACTTTACTATCAACTTTCTCCTTGTCTTGAAAGCTATCCACCAACAGTTTATATGCTTCTTTACTAACTTGTTTGTCGGTATCGTAAACAGTTGCTAACCATATAGGTAATGAGCTTTTGAGGTACTTGGCAAACGCTTTACCCCCAAACAAATTAAGAAAACTGCCTTGAATCTTAATGGTCAATAGCCTGACGTTTCTGGAATTATCAAATGCTAACTTAGGAAATATTTGAAGCCATGAGTGTATGACAATTTCTTGTTTAAGATCAGGAATTGGAAATAATGCATTTAGATCTGCAAGTGATTTCTCTTTAGTAGTTGCATCTTTCTTCATTAATGATTTGAAAATGATTGTCAATTGTGGAGATCCAATTTGAATTGGATCTGGAAGACCGGTGAAGTAGTTTAGGGTTATAGGGAATTCATTATACCCTAAATCAGATTTCAGCTTACTACTGAACATAGTGACTCAGCGAGTTTGCGAACTTAGCGATGCCATAAGGTTGAAGAGGTTTGTTTAAGTAAGGTTTACATTGATAAGATTTTATAATTCATGATGGGGTGGGAGGTTCTTGGATTGGGATAAACGTTGGTATAATTTATGAACATAAGTGTTTAGACGTAAATTCTCAATTAGGTAATTACGTCCCATCGCCACTATTGCGGCGATAAAGTATGGGTGTACGGGTAAAAGAGGGGTATTAAGTATTAGGTAAGAAGTGAAGCTTTTAAAGTTGAGCTCCAGAGTTTAAACTTTGAAGGTTTCCTGTGTACATAAAGAAGGAAATTGATCATATACCAGCTCGATGGGATATTCTTGGATGCTAATGGTACAAGTTATAGGGACGTCATCATGAGCTTAATGCTTATCGTCTAACTTACCCTCAAACCCGCTATGAATAACACGCAGTTACATCATATAAAATGGATAAGTTATACTAAGCACAGCCTCTTAAGAATATCAACGATATTACACAAAACGCCATAGGAACAAATAATGTAAACAAAGTCTTCGTAAATATCAAAAACCGATACGCACACATGTATTTGTGGCTTTGGTGGGAATCTACGCTAGAAACTTTACTTCGCACACCATTTTTTGTAAAAGACAGGTGTTCAAAAATAAGAAAAAATTGTCCTAGTCGAGAAAGCGGCAGCACAGACGAGCGAGGGATACGGGTCCAGCCCCAGGTTGGAGGTAAATACGCCCTAATTCGGAAATTCAAATACGTGCGGCATAGAAAATATCGCTTAAAGTGGAAAGTCAAAATAATATCCACTAATTTTAGAATTTTCCCTTAAGTATTGAGTTTAATTCACCAACCCTTTAATTTGAATTTGCGTTTGTGGATTGCATCAGTGAATTGTATTTTGTACTCGTGAACCAGTTAGTGACACAAACTCAATTCATGAAATATGTTGAAAATGATGAAAAGAGAATCGCCAATATCTAACGAACAACTCAGAACATTAAGATCGAGAAAAAGACCAAATGATAAAGAGGATGATGATGACCACAATACAAAGGCTGCCAAAGTTAAAACGAGTCCTGTTAGAAAGTCAATTCGTTTATCAAGTGTAACGTCCCATGAAAGTAGTCCGCCCCAAGCTCAAGATCAACCTGATACTAATGGCCACGTAACTGAGACTAAGATCAAGGAACCTGAACCAGTCTCTCATAATGACTCGATAAATGATATGATAGAAGATACAAAAGGACTTTCAGAAATTGGCACGTTGATTGAAGAAACAAGAGAATGGTACCATCAAAGTTATGATAAGCAAAGAGAAGATTGGAATCGAACACGTACAGCTTTAGGTGATATTAAAGATTCCTTAAGAGGGACCCTTAGAGACACTAAAGATACTCTTAAGGTAACCCTTAGAGACACTGTCAAAGAAACACTCAAAGAATCTCTTAAGGACACTATCAAAGAAACTCTTAGGGAATCTTTTCAAGATACTCTTAGGGAAACTCTTAGGGAAACACTTGGTGAATTAGTTCAAGAAATTCGGGCCCAAACTCCATTCCAATTTGATCCAAATGAATTGTCCCAAGCAATTACTAAAAATATCACTTCGAATGTTAAAGTATTGATTGAGGAAAATAACGATAATCTTTATAAGTATATTAAAGAAACTCGTACCCCAACTTTAACTCAACAACGACCTGCTCAACCTTCAGCTGTAACTCCACTGTACCCACCTTCTCAGCCTAATGCTAGTCCTTATCCAATGACAACCACAAGAACTTACCAAAATTCATATTATCCATACCCTCAAACCATGAGTTATCAAGCTTATTATCAACAGCCACCAACTCAACCACAAGCCCAAGCTCCTCATCCACCACCACCTCCAACTACTCAACAACAAGCCCCAACTCAACACCCAGCTCAACATCCAGCTCAACATCCAGCTCAACATCTAGCTCCACAACCCGCCCAGACACCTACCCGATCCCAACCTTATTCACAACAAAGACACCATTCTTCAAGTGGCAAAAGTTCAAAGAAGTCTTCCACTTCAAGTACTGCTGGTCCCCCTACAACTACTTCCAATTCTTCTAAACCTTCATCCAAACCCACTATAAAATCAAATGCTCCTCCTGCAACCTCCACCTTCCAAGCCTCTTCCAATCAAAAGACACCTCAAAATTCATTTCAGTTCCAATTCGAAGTGTTCGGCAAGAAATAATGGTTGTTTCCATCCTGTCCTGATGATGTACTAGTATAAGGTTGTGTTTCTACTTTGTAACAATAGGTTATTTGTATAATAATGTTAATAAATTAAACTATGTCTGAATGCTATTTACTGCTTTAATATGTCTCTAAACTTTCATAAAATTGTTTTACTTTGGCGCTTGCTCTGATCTTGTTAGCATCGAAATTCTGAATCTCTAAATTCTCTTTGTTAACAGCTCTGGAAAGAGCAACATAAACTTGACCATCCTCGAAAATCCTTCTTAAGTCTACTTTTAACCTTTGAATGGTTTGTCCTTGAGATTTATGAATCGACATAGCCCATGATAATAATAATGGTAACTGATTACGTGTGATTTCACGCTTTTTACCACCTCCAGTAACATCAATACTAAATGATTCTGGGGTTACCAATATAACATGATCTCCGTATTTATCTTTGAAGTCGATAACTGGATATACTTCGGCATTCAGTATAACTGCATCTTTCATTATTGAATCAAATTTAGATTGTCTCTCTGGTGGGATCTGTGAATAAATGGCTTGCTCTTGTGGATTAAGTTGCAGGGATTTTCCAATCTTTGAAGTTAATAACATAACTTCTTGTAAAATTGATTCGTCATATAAATAATTATCATCATAAACATCTCTTATGCTGGGGTATAAATCTTCAGTACAAAAGAACAAAACTCTTCCAATGGATCCATTGACAATATTCTCATCTTTATTCTTTAAATACATGACTTGAGCATTTGGTTTGAGAGTTAATGTCTTTTCACACATCAAATTATCTAATAATTTAGCATCATTGTCGTAAAGAACTTCATCTCGTGCGGTATATATATGAGGTTCGGCATTGATGTTCTCTAATCTCTTATTATTAGCAAATTTGACTTCTTCTCTTGTTGGGAAAAGTTCGGTAGGTTCGATCCCATCATTATAAACTTTTGGCTTTTGTAACTGTAAGAACTTCTGAATCATATCCTGTTCCATTCTACCAAATCTAAGAGCATTTAACATATCAATTAATTCATTATCACCACTTTGCCTGAAAACTTGAGTAAGTAAAATGGTTTTATCAATAACAACTTTCCAAATAGTAGCTTCAAAACAATACTGTGATACTCCGCCCTTATTGACAGGTGGTAATTGAAAGAAATCTCCAGTGCACACAATTTGGATCCCACCAAATGGTTGGTCGTTACCTCTTAAAATTCTTGCAAGTTCTTCTAATTTAGCAAACAATCTTCCGTCAATCATTGAAATTTCATCTATAATCAAAACCTTCAACATTTTCCATTTCTTGAATAATGGGATCTTATTCTTGATCGATTTAGCCAAAACATGGACTTCAGCTGTACCTAATCCAATACCTAAGAATCTATGAAGAGTCTGACCTCCGATGTTACATGCAGCTAACCCGGTTGAGGCAGTAATTCCAACAGAACTGTACCCATATTTAGATTGCATCCTTTTAACCAATTCTCTTAATACTACCGATTTACCGGTACCTGCACTACCTGTATAGAAGATATTCTTACGATTATCTACGTGTGAAATAACTGACAATTGTTCTTTACTCAATTCTATATCTGTTTGTATTGGGGGTTGTTTTGGCGTTTTATTGACAAATTTGGAATATGTTGGTTTGATCTTCTTACTCATAGAATCAAGGGTATCAAGTAAATGGGAATTATCTCTTTTCCTTTGAGTTTGTGTTGGCTCAACGTTATTATAACTTTGAGTTAAATCTATCATGACTTTTTTGGTGTTTGCACTCTTCTGCAATGACAATGTCCGTTCCAAAAGTGGATTTCTGAAGTTGTTCAACTCTGGAGACCCAAATGAAGTATCTGAACTACCAAAGGATTCATCAAACCCATCGTTAGCGCTGGCCTTAGATAACACTGAATTCGTCCTATTAATAGTGAGTTTCTCGGGAGTTGTTGATATTTCAACTTGAGTCTGTGAAGGCCTCGGGTGTCTTGGGGCAAAGAAGTTCACTATAGATGCCTGTTTGCCTCTGGACTCATTACGTTTCATGGTTGTGATGTATCACAATTATGTAAACAAAAAAGCGCGGTTGCAAATTGAGACGTGGCTGCTTCAGCTATCCTTCTTTACGACCTAGGGCGGAGGGCGAGAGGTGGGAGAATTGTGTATTTGTGGTTATTAGATTGTTACACGAATAGAAGATTAGAGAAGCAAAATACTCAAATACAAGTATCACAAATATAAATGTCACAAACAAGAATGTATAAAGTAAACATAGGACACGTCAATATTTCAAAGGATACTACCACCATACGGTAGAGTATTACACCAACTTAGAAATCCAACCAACCCTTGCAACAAACTACTTCTACTCTCCACTCTGACCATCTCTAAAACCAACTTACTACGAAATTTCATCCCAGCCGTTCTAATGTCTCATCTCTATAAACGCGAATTGTATGACACAAACCCAGTGATCATTCATATAACAACCACACATCAAATATCATGATACCTAGTCAGAATGACGTAGGGTCAACCGACCTAGATACTAATGATCCCATATATAAACCTCCTAAACGGCCCAGTGTCTTTAAGAGTATGAAGAAACTTACAAAGTCCAGCTCCATACTAAACTTTAATTCAGTCTTAGGCTCAGGTACTCAAGCTACAAACCCAGGAACCACAAAACCAGATCCACAAATAGATGAATTCCAATCAATTCAGTACGATAACATTCCCAGTGATAATAAACAGCCGATTCATGTAATGCATTTACCAACTCAAACTCGTAACACATCAAATGGCTCACAGTCGTCTGGGGATAAAGTCCAATACCAGATGCAAAGTCCTATAGATAGGAATAATAGTATGACCAGTGACTCGTTAGTGAGTCTTCAATCATCATTAGACCCCAAGAAAGGAAACAAACCCGACGAAATGAATGGATTATCAGCAATTGGTTTGAATTTAGCAGGCTATGGATTATCAACTGATGATTTGAATTTGTTACCACAGCAGCCACCGAGGATAAGAACGTCTAGAAGGAATTCCAAGGTATTCACTACTCATAATGACTCCAAAAGTTCATTAGATGAACCAACCTCGGTTTCAATAGCTCCTTCAATAGCTCCTTCAATAGCTCCTTCGCTGGCTTCAATAGCTCCATCTTTTGCAGCCTCCATACCGTCCATGGCCCCAACAGTCACTCCATCACTTGCACAAATAGACACTTCAATGCAGTCGAAGTATATGGATCCTAAATTCAAATACACCAGTCCATTATTGCTGTCGTTTAATTCGGTTAATTCCAATATTAACCAAATTCCTGAAGCATCGATAGTTAACCACTTGTTTGAGAGATTATTAAGTATAAGGTCGTTTTCCGAAGAAGCTCTCGGTCAGTTAAGGGGTTATTCCACCAAGAGGAAATGGGAATTGTTATTAAGAGAGAATGAAACTAATAATAAGTTCGATTTAAAAGGATTATTGAGGAAAACTGAGATTGAAAAATCAGTGAATTCTTCAACTCTAATATCTGCTGTCCCATCAGCTGTGCTATCAAATACTCCAACAGCTACTCCATCAACAATCACTCCAGTTGTCGTCCAATCTGCTACCCCATCAGCACCATCTAAATCCAAGAAGAAACCAAAAGATGGAACCCCAGAATACTTTGTACAGAAGATCTTCACCGATAAACTCTCCATCAAGGAATACAGCAAACTAGAAAAGAAACTCTCTGATAAGAATCCTGATGTCAAACAATGGACAGTAGGTTTTATCAATGAGCAAGGTGAAGCTGCTTTATCAGTAATTCTTTCAAGAATCAACAAAAAGAGTATCAAATCTAACGATGAGTTTGATAAAGAGTATTTGATCATCAAATGTCTTGGGAACATAGTGAGTCAGCAGTATGAAGGAGAGAGGTCTCCTTTCATTGATAGTGGGTATTCCAATAAACTTCATATCATTAAATCCATAACATTTTCATTAATATCACCAAGATTAGCCACTAGAATCTTAGTTACAGAAGTATTGATTTATTTATCATACAACAATGACGTGGAGTCTTTGGGATTGATTCTAGAGAGCATGACTTGTTTACAAGATAATATGGGTGATTATATAAGGTTTCAACCATGGTTGAATTCCTTTGAAGCGTTTGTTGATAAGTACATAGGCTCCAAGCTTTTATATGATGGATTGAAGAATTATTGTTTGACAACATTATTGTTAGTTAATGCCATAGTCGATAAAGCCGAACTCAAGTTTCGAATGAATATCAGAAGAGAATTGAGTGATTGTGGATTAGGAAGAATTTTCGATAAGTTAAGAACCATAGAAGATCAAAGAATTAATGAAGAAATCGAATTATATGAAGCCCATGGCGAAGATGATTATAATGAATATTTTGGTATACAATCAGAAGATGAAAATGATGAGGAGTTGGATGGTCTTTCAGGTACTGATCATGATCTTAAAGATTTGTTAGCCAGATTAGTTGAACTTAAAGAGGGTGGAACTTTGGACAGGAGTTCGACCATTAACAGTGATATCCGAACCATTGAAAGCTCAGATACTCAGAAGCTTTTAAAACACATGTCGTCAATTATTCATCAACTTTTGGGTGTAGATAATGAGTCCTACTTCAAACTGCTTCAGTTAAAGAATGAGAATTTAAGTAATCAAGTTACATTGTTGAGGAAACAGGTCGAACAGTTGAAGAGTGAACAATCGTTTAATTCATATACGGAATACTTAGAAGCATTAAAGAGTGAAAACACATTAAGTGCCGATAAAATTGTCAAACAAGAGAAAGATATCAAGAGATTAGAACAGGAATTAAACCTGTTGAAGGATTCTGTAAGGGATTCAAGTAAGTCCGATGATTCAAGGAGTAGACATCTGAGTTTGTCTCCCATAAAGTCATCGTTCTTTGCTCAAAAGGGGAAAAATGTTATGATTGACGAATTGAATTTGAAATTAGGTGGTGAAAGAAATGATGATAATCACGGCGTTGATAGTAGAATGGAGGAACATAAGGGTGAGAACAAGTCAGAGAGTAAATCTAACTTCAAAAACAGCTCTAAAGTAAACATGTTCCTTACACCAAGACCCCCCACACCTCCAAGATTTAAGAATCATATTAAAGTTAAAGGAACTGAAAGTAAAGGAGAAGTACCCCCCTTGCCTGAGCTGAGTGAACTAAAGAATGGGGAAGTGAATGATCTGGACGACACTTTTGATTTTGAGGTCCGAAAAGTACTGGAAGCTGGAGGTTCTGGAGGTCCTGCAAACTCAGAAGTCTCTACAGGTCCACCTCCACCACCTCCCCCAATTCCACGGTTTTTGAACAAAACTCAAGCTCCTCCCACGCCAAGCAGTACATCAGTACCACCGCCAGTGCCACCACCTCCTCCATTGCCCAACTTCATAAAACCAGCAGTTGGAGCTCCTACAACAACTTCACCTGCTCCACCTCCACCTCCCCCGATTCCAGGTTTCCTTTCATCTAAACCAAGTACACCACCGCCTCCTCCACCTGTCCCTAATTTCCTTTCATCCAATCCTTCATCACCTCCACCTCCTCCGCCACCTCCAAATTTCATCAAAACAGAACCAAATTCACCAACACCACCACCGCCGGTACCACCCAACTTCGACCCGTCCTCCCCATTAGCCCCAAAATCAAGGTCATCAACGGCTACCCCACAGAAGGAACCACAACAAGATCCAAAGACTCAAATTCCGTCATTGAAACCTAAGAATAAACTTAAACAAATGCATTGGGATAAAATTGATGATATCGATAAAACGTTCTGGAACGATATCGAACATCATAAGATGTCCAAGCAACTTCAAGATAAAGGAATCTTAGACCAAGTTGAAAAACATTTCATTGCCAAGACATCAGCTATGAAATTGAAGAAAGATTTGAACAATACGACTGCTTCAAGTCAAGTTAAAAAATTATCATTATTGCCAAGAGATTTGGCGCAACAGTTTGGTATCAATCTTCATATGTTTGCCAGTTTAGAACCAGAAGAGTTGATTGATAAAGTTTTAAAGTGTGACAAGGAAATCTTGGAAAATGTAACAGTTTTAGAGTTCTTTACTAATGATTCATTATCTGAGATCAATGAGACGACTATAAGGAATTTTAAGCCATATTCAAGAGATGTGTCTGATCCCAAATCTGTAGCCAAACTAGATCCAAATGAATTAGAAAGACCTGATATGATCTATTTAGAGCTTTGTTTCAATTTGAGACATTATTGGAAACTGAGGTCTAGAGCTTTATTAATGGTTCATACATATAGTAAAGATTACCTCGACTTGACGAGAAAATTAAGAGTCATAGATGAAGCCAATAAGTGTATAAAAGAATCGCAAAGTCTCAAGTATGTTTTAGGGTTAATAAGATCAGTAGGGAACTTTATGAATGAAGATGCTAAAAGAGCATTAGGTTTTAAATTGGGGACTTTGCAAAGGTTAAAGTTCATGAAAGACGATACAAACACAATGACGTTCCTACATTATATAGAGAAAATTATCAGAAACACATTTCCTGAGTATGGATCATTTGTGGATGAATTAAGTGTGTTGTTGCATATGCAAAACGTATCTATAGAACAGATCGAAACCGAGTGTAGTGAGTTTGATAGGCAGATCACAGCAGTACAAAGTTCAGTATCAAGAGGGAATCTAAGTGAACCCAATACATTCCATCCTAAAGATAAAGTTCTCAGTGTAGTTGAGTCGCCTTTAGAAAGCGCAAAGATCAAAAACAGCTTATTGCAGTCACATTTAAAAAAGACAGTCCAACAGAATAATGAACTTATGACATATTTTGGTGAGAATTCTAAGGATTCAATGAGTAGGAATTCGTTCTTTGAAAAGTTCCTGGTATTTGTGAGTGAGTTCAAAAAAGCACATGTTGAGAACGTTCAAAAAGAGGAAGAGCAAATTGTCCTTGAGTCCAGAAGACTTTTGAAGGAAAAGAAACGGAATAGAGATGAAATGGATGATAGTATGGATAATACCAAGTATGAGAGTGCAAATGAAGAGTTCTGTGGTCAAGATATAATAGCATATTCTGGAAAACGTGGGGATGAATGTGGTGATGGAGATGATAGTGAACATGATCAGGAGAATGAAGTCGAAAGTAATATGGATACTTTATTAGAGAAGTTAAGATCAACTGCCCCTTCTTACAGTTCATTGAGTTCAAGGAAAAGTGATGAAAGACGACAAAAAGCATTATCATTTTATTCTTCCACCACGTTGGATAAACCCTTACAAAGTTTATTCACCGATGATGAGTCAATAGCATCGAATGCCTCAGGAGACGGAGAGTATACTAGTGTGAACAATTTAAAGAGAAGATTAACATCGAGGAAACGAGACGGTAGGAACCATAGTTCTGCATCGTTAGTTGATAGTACGATGATTAGAACTCGTACAATGTTAAAGGAACTCAGATCAGATGAACAAAAGGAAGAAGAAGAGAATCAATTGACAAAGGTTGTAAGTGTATAATAGAGTGTATATAGTAGCATAATAAATAGTCATGATAAAACCTCAATTATACTTTGGTTACCAGCTACAAGAATAACGGGTTTGTGTTAATGGGATAACCGGAAGATAACGGCGCCACTACAGATGGCCAAAACGGCACCATCCAACCAATAGTTGTTACCATAATTTGCTCGTATTTTGTGGATCTCGATATCAACATGATCCTCACACGACCATGAGTAAATAAAATCGATTAAAACAGACAGCGGAGATGATGAGCATTTTCGAATTACCTAATCGAGCCAAATGAAAATGAGACAATGGTTGGGACAATAAAGATATAAATAAGACATAAAACACCAAAAGCCATTCGTTAAAATCTAACTAGCCGTTATCTGAGACCTATCACCAAGAAATAATGACAGTAACTTACGAAGGCTATGATTGTTTAAAAGATCTGATGTCAGATGTTTTAATGAAAGCTCATGATGAGCTGCAAATACAAGTTCCCTGGGTAGATCAACCAAAATATGGGTACTACACTATTTATTATGGGTGTGCATTTGTAGGGGTAGCATTATTGAAACACTTTTATTATTCTTATAGAGATTATTCTTATAGAAAGAACCAAAAATCAAATTATATAACTGGGTTCGTGGATGTATTAACAAGTTATGGTAGGTTCTTCAGTTATAAAAGATTACCAGTTAGTGTTTGTACATTCACATCATTACCATCATCAGTTGGTTCAACATTATTTATTCTTGCATCAACTTTGTATTTAAGTTTATATGCATTTGTACCTCATTTTTGGTATAGAGGCTGTAGAAGCTTTGGATCTCCTCCTTTAGCAGTCAGGACTGGTATTATGGCCACTGCTTTAACTCCATTCATTTACATTTTAGCCGGTAAAGCTAATTTCGTTTCATTTGTTACTGGGATAAGTTATGAAAAATTAAACTTTATTCATCAATACATAGCAGTTGTTGCATTGATTTTATCATTAATTCATACTATCCCATTCTTTTACCAAGATCTTCGTGAAGGTGGTCAACTGAACTTGAACTACACTTTCCATAGCAACTTTTATTATTGGAGTGGAGTTGCGCCTTTAGTTATATTAATATTATTATGTACTTTATCTAAGAAAGAAATCCGTAATAAGTTCTATGAATGTTTTTGGCATTCTCATTGGGTCCTTGGTGCCGGATATTTTGCTACTTTAACTTACCACGTTTTCGGTCAATTAGGTACTACCAATTACATGTGGGCGGCATTAGCATTTTGGGGATTTCAAGTTCTCTATAGAATTTTAGTTAAAACAAGTTTCAAACCAAATGCTTTATTCTTAAGACCAAGAAAGGCTAAGATATTCAAATTACCAGGATCCCATTCTTTTCAAATTAATGTTCCTAATAACAACATTGTTTGGAAACCTGGCCAACACATTTACCTCAGATTTACCAGTAGGATCTTGGATAATCATCCATTTTCAGTTGTTAACTTACCAAACCAAGAAGATGATGAATTGAAATTCATTGTTATCCCTAAAAGAGGTTTAACTAAACAATTGTATCAAGAAATTGAAAATAATACTAGTGATGTTACCGAAAAAAGTGTTTACATTGATGGTCCCTACGGTGGATGTTCTCGTGATCATCACAGTTTTGACAAAGTTGTGTTGTTGACTACTGGAAGTGGTATTACTGCCACTTTGTCATTCATGATGGACTTAGTTGAAAAAATCAAATCTGGTACTAATACTGTTACTAAAGAAATCGAATTCATTTGGATCGTTAGACAATCGGAAGATATAGAATGGGTTAAGACTGAATTGAGTCAATGTGCCGCTTGTCCATTTGTTAATATCAACGTCTACGTAGCTGGTGATGCTGCTCCAGGAACCGTACCTGTTGAGAAATCCGAGAAAACATCGGAATCTGAATCTGTTATCGAAACCATTGAAAAAACCCTTGATGGTATAAATATTCATCATTTCAAACCAATCATCGAAGATCTTCTAATACCGTTCAGGTATAATCTTAGAACCAGAAATATGTTTGTTTCGTCGGGAAGTAATTCCATGAAAATGGCTGTTTGTAGTACGATTTCAACTTTCCAAACTCAAATTTTTAATAGAGATATCAACGGAGGAGTTGTTGAAGAAGTTTTCTTGCATACTGAATCGTTTAATTGGTAGTGTATATAGAGTAATTTATTATATTTATGGCGAATCTGAACCTCTGAGTAGAGTCAACTTAATATGTCTATCTCTTGATCCAAGTTTTGGCTTTGTGTTCTACGTTTATGTTATGTACATCTTTAAGGAGACGGTGATATTTGGGTTCAAGATTAAGAATGCTAGATAAAGATCAAAGCAAGAAAGAAAAGCTTCGTTCTAATCACATATATATTAATCGTAAATCGTATGAAATAAAATTATTAAACTGAAACCTTTTCAACCTCAGCTTCAGATGAGTTATTTTCTAAATTAATAACTCGAGTTTTTGAAGCATCAGCTAAAGTATCTTTGTAACCGAGTTGAGATGGAGTGAATTTACTTGATTGCCATGCATTTGGAACGTTCTCATACATTTCATCAACTTCTTCTAAAGTTAAACCTTTAGTTTCATAAACCATGAAGAAAGTGAAGATGAAACATAAGAAGTTACAACCACCCCAAATGAAGAAAACTTTTGATCCTAAGTCAGCATTACCTGGACCACTATCAACCATATAAGGAGTAGCATAAGCAATACCCCAGTTCCATAACCAATTTGAAGCAGTTGAATAAGCAACTGATTTAGCTCTAGTAGTCAATGGGAAAATTTCACCAACAATAGCCCAACATCCTGGACCCCATGAAGACGCAAATCCAGCAATGAAAACACAAACAAAGGCAACTAAAACTTTGTTAGCAGAATCAGAATCAGATGCAATTCCAACAACGGCAATAATGATTTGAGAAATGGCCATAACAGCAGCACCTCCTAATAATAATTTTCTTCTACCTAAAGTTTCAATCAAGATGATACCTGGAATAGTCATACCAACATTAACAATATTAGTAGCTAATGAAACGGTGAACCCTTGAATACCAGCAGCATTAAAGAAAGTGGTACCGAAATAAAAGATAAAGTTAACACCGGTTAATTGTTGGAAACCTTGAAGACAAATCCCGGTGATTAATCTCTTCAATTGAGAATGTTTAGTGGAGAAAACAGCAAACATACCTTTAGCAGCAGTTGAAGATTCGTATTCATAGTTAGCTCTAATTTCTTCGAATTCTTCGATCAATTCAGGATGATCAATGTCTAAAGATCTTAAAGTTGATAATGATTTTTTAGCTTCATCAAATTTACCTTTTGAAACGTAAAATCTTGGTGATTCTGGTAAGAATAATAAACCGATACCCAAGATTAAAGCCCAAGCAATTTGAATAGCAATTGGGATTCTGTATGATCCAGAATCATCTCTGTCCTTTGTACCTTGATTAACACATGCGGCAAGTAATAAACCAATAGTAATGGCCCATTGATAACATGAAACAACAGCACCTCTAATATATTTTGGAACGGTTTCTGACTGATATAATGGAACACATGATGAAATGAAACCGACTCCTAAACCAGCAATGGCTCTACCAGCACATAATAAATTAACAGATGATGAAGCAGTTTGTAAGATAATACCAACGTTGAAGATGACTAAAGCAGCTAAGATAATAGTCCATTTCCTTCCAATTCTCTCTGAAAAGACTGGAGCAAGAAGTGACCCAAAGAAAGTACCAACTGATAAAACTGAAACGATCAACGATTTATCAGCTGTTGTAAATGACTCATGATTTTTTGGGAAAGTTTTAAGGACAAATTTCATAGCTAAGATACCTGAAATAGTACCAGTATCGAATCCGAATAACACACCAGCAAAAGCTGCAAATAAACCAACAACAACTCCCATTCTTGCTGATCCGGACCCCTTTTGGTCAACATTAATATATTTACGAAGCAAAGCACTATCTTGTAAACCCATTTTAATTTAAATTTAAAGTTTTGAATAAAAGATGATATTGAAAATAATGTAAGAATCCTGGGGTTATTTATACTTTTCTGTGGCATCCTGTTGTGCTGCTGGCCCCACTTTCTTTACTCCAGAATATAAATCTCTGGAGAATAGTTAATCCGTTTTGCATGATGTCGTCCGCCCACAAGCCTTAACCTGTAAAAATTATCCATGATCGCCCTTGGAAAAATTCATTACCCCAACTGTACTGTGTTTAATTCTATAGAAGACTAGCCAATAACTGCCGTGACACGTCAAATTTATTATGCCAAGGACTGACATCAACTCCTATTGAGAATATGTTCTTCGATATTTTTTGTGATAGGTCAGTTGCTAAAAAATTACTCCCCAGGTTCTTCTTACTGGAAATCCATAGCAGTGATTAAGGGTGGAACCATAACCTCAAGACGTGTTACTAAGTTACTATTCGAAAAGCTCTGAGAAAATATGTGTGAAAATGGGGTGTTACCAACGTGGTAGAAGTGGCGTTAAAGTTCCTTTTCGTACATAAACTCTCTCCAAACTAGCCGTTCGTGCAAAACCAGTGCATGAATCTGTCTAAGCCAACATTCTCCAAAGAGCTGTCCCGATTGGAATAAACTTTATGCAAGGTTATTTTTAAGTCAACCCCACAAACTGTTGCATGAAGTTACCGGGGAGCGCCGTCTAGACAAAAATGACTTAACCTGCTAAATTTCGTGCCAGCGGAAAATATTTTTACCGAAGAGGTACACAGTAGTTGATGAAACTATGAGTGATTTGAAAGAGGCTGGTCCTGAGGCATTTATTGTAAAGATGAGATGACCCACTCTAACAAAAGAATTGTAGACAAGAATAGTTCAATCCCTAATAGAAATAGAAACTTGACTAAGCAGGGTTTATAGTTATGGCTGTGGATTTTTGTTTTTCCAGTGCCCAGCATACTGAAATAATAATTCTGGAATGTGGGGTTTTTCCATAACCTGATCTGAATTTTGACAATTGATTGGTTAGAGTCGCATATAAACTTAGAAACGTTTCTTCAAGTTTCAAACCGTGTATTTCTTTTTCGGGTCTTACAAGTAGTGTAACTAACCTAATATTTGATTGATAATATCTAATACTATAGGTTTTAAGGTTTTGAATTCAAAACCTAAAAGACGTACGGTTTCATCGTTGTTATTTGTCGCTAATGTCTTAATGTGATTTTCCCCATCGCCTGGTGTACCTTTTGGTAAATTTAATTGGGGAAATGATTCGTTAATAATATCTAAGATCGTCTGACTACTAAATCTCCCACCGGAACAAAATAACCTTTTACCTTCCAAATTAGGGTTTTCGATTCCTGCTAAATGGGCTTTAGCTACATCTCTAACATCAACATATCCACCTTTATCAATACTAATATCATCATTAGTTTTCCATGATAACATCGAAGCGATCAATTGATTTGAAACATTCAAGGTTCCTTTAGCATCTTCATCGAATATTTGAGGTCCAAATACATAAACGGGGTTAATTGCCACTAATTTAAAGTTTACGTTGTTTTTTTCAAGAAATTCCCAGGCTAATTTTTCGGCGAATGTTTTAGAACCATAATATGCCGTAATTGGATCTTTGATGGATTCCTCATATGTAACACCATTCCAGCTACTTTCATCGAACAGTAATTTTGGATTTTGTTCATCTTCAGCCGAATAGAGTGCAGCATCTGATGAAGTTATAACTACTTTTTCAATTTGACTTCCATATGCTTTAATGGACAGTAAGATGTTTTCGGTTCCCTTAATTGCAGGAATCACTAAATCATGTTCAGGATCAGTAGTATCATAGAAAAAAGGTGATGCTGTGTGTAACAAGTACTTAATATCTTGATGATTCTTTAAACTTTGATCAAAAGCACCAGCCGATATCATATCAGGAACGATCTCATAATCGAAATTCTTCAACTTCTTCTTCAACTTTTCACCCTTAGCTTCACTTCTAACGGTTCCAATTACATGATATCCTGATTCGGTTAACAATTGAACAATATGACTAGCAATAAATCCACTAGCTCCTGTTACCAACACTTCACTCATTCTCGAGATTTTTCGCATACCAAGGACTTTCAAAGATAAGAGATGTTCGTCAAAAATATTGTGAGATTGTGATTTGTGGTACAAGTTTAAGCATAAATAAAGGTGTAACTGTATCATAAGAAGGTTTGGTGATTTTTCCAGAATTTTTCATTCTTAGTAAACTTTTACTTTTATTCAAATTACAAAAAATGCAATTTTCACAAAGTGAACAGAAAAAAAACATAAAATAAAAACAATTAATGTCAAGACATTCAAACTCTAATACCCTCATACTTCTGACGGTTTACACAAAAGTGAACAGCACTACATCTGTTTTAAGTTACATGGATCTAGCATTTAAGATATAAAGAGAAACAGAAGAGCCCTGCGCTATTTTAACCCGAAAAGGATTTGACGCATTTTTGTTATTGACTCATTTAATAAATGAACTTAAAGAAGGTCCAAAAAGAGGTCATAGTCCATTTGGATATAACTCATGGGGCTATATGGGGAGTGCTAGCGAGAAAAGGACTCACCATACTAACAACCTATGATGGAGTGTATTTAGGAGGCGTTGTATGGGCTAATTTCACAGCATGTTTAGTTATAGCATTATTTTCAAAGTACAGTAAAGCAGGATTTGTAATTGGAATATCTACTGGATTTTGTGGGACCCTTTCATCATTTTCATCTTTAATGCTTGAAGCCTTTGAATTCGGGGCCAATATCGAAATAGGTCAACATTATACTTATCCAACTGCAGGGTATGGAGCGATGCAAGTATTCTCAGTATTATTAGGACAATTAGGAGTATCGATCTTAGGGTACCATATAGGACATCATCTATCATTTCACTCAAAGAAATTTTCACAAAACCAAAATAGATTAGCCGTGGTTAGCGCTATCATGGGAGCAGCATTATTCATAGCATCTGTGGTTGTCCTTGGGGTAGTAAAATCCTGGAGACAATGGATGTTCGCATGTTTGTTTGCACCTTTTGGCGCATTCACTAGGTACCATTTGGCCAAATTGAACTCTGTATCTTGGCCTTATGGTACATTTCTTGCTAATATTATAGGTACCACAATTCTTGCAATTTTAACCTTGGTTACTAGAGCTAGAAAAGGATCAGGGTCACTAATCACCAATTACATCGGATGTGAATCAATCCAAGGAGTAATGGATGGATATTGTGGGGGATTGTCAACCGTCAGTACATTTGTAGCTGAATTATTCAAACTTCCAGTTGGTCAAAAATACAACTATGCATTAGTTAGTCTTATAGTGTGTTTCCTTGCAGTGTTTTTAATTTTAGGTCCATACCATTGGACTAAGGGATTGATTGATCCTATTTGTGGTAGTGTATATGTAAGAGTTAATAGTTAAAGTAATTGTAAAATATGTATATAGAGAAAAATAGATAATTAATAGAATTTGACTAATGAAGAAGTTCCGCTCGGAGTTTATATCTAGGGAAATCAATTCCGCATTGGGCAGTTACAGCAGATAAGGTGCGGCCTATCATACAGTATATATTAGTCACAGACCTGTGGCTTTTACCCATTACCTTTCAGCTTTTTGTGTATCATTAAATGTATATTCCAGCCAAGTACAATGCCCCAGATTGGGATCAACAAGAATCAATAATTAAAGAATATCCATTAGCTACTGTTATCACCTCAGTTAATGGCGAGATAATTGCAAACCATTTTCCATTTAATCTCATTGAAAGGGATGGCAAGAAAATCTTACAAGCTCATATAGCCAAAGTCAATCATCAATTACCGGCTCTAACGGATAATGATAATGTTTTAGTATGTTTCCAATCAGATAATTCCTATATCCCACCAAGTTATTATGCCACTAAACAAGAGACTCATAAAGTAGTACCAACCTGGGACTTTGCGTGTGTTCATTGTTATGGGAAATCAACCATTATCAACAGTCCAGAATTCTTAAGAACCCAACATGAGACTTTGACTAATGAACAAGAAGCTGGCAGAAAGAATCCTTGGACCGTGGATGAAACTCCCGAATCTTATTATAAATTATTATCCAAAGCTATTACTGGTTTGGAAATAGAAATCGTCAGAACTGAAGCCAAGTTTAAATTTGAACAGAAAATGAAAAACGCTGATATAACCGGCGTTGTAAATGGTTTAGCTGAAGATAACAAACCAAGGGTATCAAAATTTGTTAAAGAAACTAATGGAGTTTAAGTGCCGTATTTATATATTTATTTTAGTCTACATAATTATACAAGGGAAAATCTTTTAGAAATTAATATGGTGAAAACCTGCTTCCCGGTCCTCCTCTACCTCTACCTCTAAAGCCAGCTCTACCACCTCTACCTCTAAAACCACCTCTAAAACCACCTCTACCTCTTCCTCTTGGCGAACCCCTACCTCCTGTTACACCATGAATATTGGTTCTTTTAGCACTGACTTTTAGTTGACGGTCTCGGAATTCTGATCCATCTAATGTAGCTATAGCTTTGTCTACAGCATCTGAAGTCTCAAATTCAATATATGCAAATCCTTTTGGTTGTCCTGTGACCTTATTTGTTAGGATAGTCACCCTATTCACAACCCCAGCACTGGAGAAATGTTGCTGTAATTCCAAGGGCGTAGAATCGTAATCCACTTGTCCTACATAGATAGATCTTGAATCTATATCCTGTCTTTGAGCATCAGTTAATGGTGCAATTTGGTCATTGACTTGTTTCAGTTTTTCGGGATCTTTCTCCAATTCATCCATTCTTTGTTTATACATTTCTTCTCCATTTTCAGGAGTCATGACCGAAACACCTTGGTCCATATCATCGTCTATTTGTGTTTGATCGTTTATATCAACTGGTTCAGACATGGTGTTGATTTTCAGTCGCACTGAACTGTGAATCGAGACCACTATAGTACTAGCTTAAGCTTAGTCCCAGCAGCCAGCCTGAGATAAATCTAAACTTCGAAACTAGCCAGGGAATGTTGGTAAGCCTATAGAAAGTATTATCAAGTTTTGACCCAGGCCAAACCGATTTTAGGTAACCAAAAGTTTTGGACTACTCTCAAATGTGGAGAACCCCATATTCCCGTTTGTCCAATAAAGCACACCACAGTCGAATTACGTTTTTTTGCATTACACCGATTACCCTTAGTATATGCATTAATAGCAAGATTCATTACAATAAGATCGTAAATCTTGAACCTAACACTAAGATCATTGAAGTTGAATTGCTTTTGATTGTTAGTAGTTATTGTAAAGTAGATCTTTTACTAATGTGTGACGAATTGATATCGCCCATAATACCCGTATGTAGGTAGATGACTCCTTATGCCGATGATAAAAAAGGATAAACCCATATGCGGTGGCATTAACTTTTTCTGGACCATCCGTTTTATTTTCTGTCTTCGTAAATTATGCCTAAAATATTTTTTAAGCTCAAGCACAAAATGCCACAAGATGATAATTGGACCGGTCCGCTAACCGGAGTATCAGCATGGTAATAATCTCTAATTATCACATTTAACTTTTATAGCTATTTACTTACCATTAAGGATATTTTGGGGACGTTTCAGGCAAGCCAGTTTTGAGCCTGTGTCATAAAGGGCTAGGTTGATCTTAATTATAGTCGATGATTTTCACAGTTACTCAGACAGACATCCAGAAATGACAATTATGCAAATCTTTCTCCAACAGAAACAGTAATCTTAATCTGTTAATAGATTTTAGGGGGTTTAATTACTATGGAGTTCAATGGTTCAGGACACAATGATGGTTCGATCATTTATCTCTTGTGACCAAATATTTTATTTTCAAATCTTCTTATCGTAAACATCTGTCGTTATAAGCCTGAGTTAAAAAATAAACACCAATATCAATAAGAATTTCAAGTAGTCAAAAATTAACAATGAAAGATTCTCGTATTCCAAATTTTGACATAGTATAATGACATCTGGGGTATCATAAAATTCCGTATTCCGCCTTAGGCTATCGATAATTCTGGTGATAAAATAAACTTTAAGGTCTTCAGCGTATAAAATTTATAGATACAATGAAATGGGTAATAATGGAACCTCATGCTGTTAAGAACTGTTTCCTGTATACTGGTAAAAACCGTAAATCAAATAATATCCGGCTATTTTTTTGACACCGGAGACAATGAAAGGTAGGCGATAATCCGTATCTTACAGTTAACTTTGCTACCGAGGAGTCATATGCAAAGCTAGTAAATAGTTAAGAACTGAATTATTAGTTTATAAGGAAGCAGATACAGTTTGACACTTATTAGTAAGACTTTGAAACTCTTAAAACTCTTTGGAAATGCAACGAAAAAGAATTCAACTCAAAGTAACGGTTATATAAGCATACTTTAATAATATTAAGTAAAGCTAGAATACAAACCTTCATGTTTTGGGAGATTTAAGGCATTAGTATTTGTGCTTAATTTTACGAAAAGTAAATAGATCCAATCACTTAACTGCTTAGGGGATTAAGAAAATATCTTAAGATTATGTAAGAATGCTTAACCATGATTAAGGTTATTTTTTGCTGTAAGCGATCTTGAAGTGCTCAATTATTATGATTAGCGTAGACCTTAATTCGAACTCGGTACAATTTTGCAACATTTTAACAGATTCAGTTGCGTAGTTTATTCCATGGTCATTACTTAGTCAAGTATGACAACTTGTCACTTAGAATTTTTTTGACAATAGTAGCCGTAAAATGCCATCAAATAAAACCTAGGAAAAATCTGTCAGCTGATTAAAGATCGTAGATGATTCTTTACTTGTTCAATATGTCTGCAAAAAATACTTGCAGAAAATCTTTAAATGATGTGGTTTAATGGTGAAAGTTGATATTATTTCGTAACTCAATCATAAAAAGTCTAAAATTTTGATAAAATAATTTTCTCAAGGTTGACGGCTTTATAATCTAGGCAATGATGTTCTCTTTTAGGGAGATTTACTTACATTTAAGGCAACAAAATTATTGAATTATGGGTTCATAATGCAAGTATGGCAGATCTTAGTGCTGATCAATTAGAAAACCTATCACCTCTGACAATATTCACCTCTTTACGAAGGAAAATATGGTGTTTTCAGTAATTATTTTCTTAAGGCAAACTAAGGCAAGTCCTCTTCATTGTTTCAATTCACGATTTTTCCTTATATATAAGGCTTCTTGGATCTGATAAAGTTAAGCATTGAAATTGAAACATGATAACAGTTTGGGTGATAGCTTTATGGCTTTTACAAATTTCAAATGCTGCCTACATTACCACCACTTGGTTACAAGATGGTACAAGTTCTTATACAACAATTCGTGGCGGTAGAGCTACCACAGTTATTGAAGTTCCAATTCCAACTTCCACTGTCACCAGTGAATATACTGGTACTACAACCCTGTCAAACTTGGTTTTGAATCATCAACCTGGTAGAACTGACATACAATATGTTTACATTCCCACACCTTTAACAACAAGAACTAGTACTCTTTCCGGGCTTGTCAGTACATCACTCAGTACGTCCACTCATGGTGCAGGTAATCCTTTAGGAACTAATACTGTTTATGAGTTTGTACCAATCCCAACGGAAACTTATACCAGTGAGTATGCGGGAACAGTAACCTCAACTTCGGTTGTGCCTGCAAACGTTGGTCATACTGGAACTGTCGTTGTATACATTCCAACTCCATATACTACAATTATTACGACTATCGTGGGTCAAGATTCAGACACTACTACTTACCTGACTTCATACCATGATACCGCAGAATATCCTTTAGGTACTGATGTAGTGTACGAGTTTGTTCCACAGCCTACCGAGACTGTTACATCCGAATATGATGGAGATACAGTTACCACTTCTACATTGCCTGCAGATGCCGGTTCTACTGCAACACTTTTAATTTTGATTCCAACTCCATTAACTACGACTACCGAAACTATTGTGGGTCAGGATGCAGACACTACTACTTACCTGACTTCATACCATGATACCGCAGAATATCCTTTAGGTACTGATGTAGTGTACGAGTTTGTTCCACAGCCTACCGAGACTGTTACATCCGAATATGATGGAGATACAGTTACCACTTCTACATTGCCTGCAGATGCCGGTTCTACTGCAACACTTTTAATTTTGATCCCAACTCCATTAACAACTACTACAACTACGGTGGCAGATCAAACCGAATCATCACTTTTCACCACATTTGGTCACGATAAAGCTACAGATCCTTTGGGAACTGATACAATCGTTGAGTATTTGCCAATTCCAACTGTCACTGTTACATCCGAATACGGCGGTGATACAACTACTGTTTCTACGATAAATGCGGAAGTTGGTTCAACCGCTACACTTTTAGTTTTAATTCCTACACCTTTGACTACTACTACAACTACAGTAGCAGATCAAACCGCATCATCACTTTTCACCACATTTGGTCACGATAAAGCCACAGATCCTTTGGGAACTGATACAGTCATCGAGTATTTGCCAATTCCAACTGAAACATTATTTTCAGAATATAGCGGCGATGAATTTAGCACCAGTATAATTTCCGCAGATCCTGGTGAAACTGCTACTGTTATTGTTTTCATTCCAACGCCATATGAAACTGTCACTGTTACTGAAACCGGACTTTTTGATACTAGTTATTCTATTGCAGCCCACGCATCTTCCGATAACTTAGGAACTGATACCGTTTATGAATACGTACCAGTTGCAGCTACCACCATCACTTCCAAATATGGGGGCTCAACTACAAGCATCGTCACAGAAAATTATACTCCAGGACAAACAGCTACCGTAATTATTTATGAACCAACCACGATCCCAACCAAAGTTATTACTTCAACTTGGACAGGATCGGGTTCATCAACAAAAACACTTGCAACTAGTGGTGTAAGAACAGTGACAGTGATTGATGAAATACCAATTCCTACTGTTACCGTCACTAGAACGTGGACTGAAAAAAGCACAAGTGATAAAACCAAGACAGCAACAAAGCCAGGAAGAACGGGTACCGTTACTCATTATGTCCCAATCCCAACAACTACCACTACTACAACATGGGCTAACTCAAGAACATCAACATTGATTAAAACAGCTCCAACAGGTAAAACTGCCACTGAAATAGACGAAGTTCCAATTCCTACAACAACCGAGACGGTTACTTATTCAGGAACAGTCACTAGTACAATTACTCACTCAGGAAGTATCGGAGGTACTGCAACTGTAGTTGTACAAGTCCCATCTTCAGTTACGTCTTTGTCAACCTCAAGTAGTGAATCTATTTCTACGAGTGAATCAGCTTCTGCTAGTGAATCATCAGCTTCTGCTAGTGAATCATCAGCTTCTGCTAGTGAATCATCAGCTTCTGCTAGTGAATCATCAGCTTCTGCTAGTGAATCATCAACTTCTGCTAGTGAATCAGCGAGTGAGTATGCCAGTGAATCAGCTTCTGCCAGTGAATCATTTGTTTCTACAAGTGAATCATCTGTTTCTACAAGTGAATCATCAGCCTCTGCCAGTGAATCATCTGTTTCTACAAGTGAATCAGCTTCTGCTAGTGAATCATCAACTTCTGCTAGTGAATCAGCGAGTGAGTATGCCAGTGAATCAGCTTCTGCCAGTGAATCATTTGTTTCTACAAGTGAATCATCAGCTTCTGCTAGTGAATCAGCTTCTACCAGTGAATCTATTAGTGAATCAACCGCTGAATCAGTTTCGAGTGAAGTATTTTCAAGTGGTGAACCAACTACAATATCATCCAATTCTGAACAAGTTCAAGAATCATCTGAACTGGAAAGTCCATCAATTACCAATGCACCGATCACCGAATACACCACTACCATGACAATCGGAGATCCAATTACTCAGACTGCTGTTATAATTGTTCGTACCGATTCAAATGGTGATGAATACACTCTGATTGATGTTCTTGGTTTCTGTTCCACTTGCGTTTATTTCAGTACATGGACTACAGTTGATTCCTATGGCTCATTAACCACTGAAACCGCCGAAGTCGTTGTTTATACTGATAATGACGGTAATCCAACCAGTACCACAACTGTTGATCTTGGTTTTTGTATTGACTGTACTGATTATACCACCGATATCACTACCGAAATTGATGGTACTGCTACCGTTCAAAGTTACGAGATTATAATCACTACTGAAGCATTTGCTGTTTATACTACAATCACAAATGACTTGAATCCACATACCACACCATCATCATTACCAAGTAGTGTATCGTCTACCCCAGAAGTCTCAGGTAGTGCCTCGTCAACAGAATCATCAAGTAGTGCCTCATCGACTTCAGAAGTTCCAAACAGTGTATCCACTTCTGAACTTCCTAGCGGGGCTTCATCAACCCCTATTACTTTACCAAGTGGTGTATCAACTTCAGAAGCACCAAGCGGAGAATCATCAATTCCAATTACTTTACCAAGTGGTGTATCATCAACTCCAAGTGGTGTGTCGACTTCAGAAGCACCAAGTGGTGTATCATCTACTCCAATTACTTTACCAAGTGGTGTATCATCGACTCCAATTACTTTACCAAGTGGTGTATCATCGACTCCAATTACTTTACCAAGTGGTGTATCATCGACTCCAATTACTTTACCAAGTGGTGTATCATCGACTCCGATTACATTACCAAGCGGTGTATCATCGACTCCAATTACTTTACCAAGTGGTGTGTCGACTTCAGAAGCACCAAGCGGAGAATCATCAATTCCAATTACTTTACCAAGTGGTGTATCATCAACTCCAAGTGGTGTGTCGACTTCGGAAGCACCAAGTGGTGTATCATCTACTCCAATTACTTTACCAAGTGGTGTATCAACTTCAGAAGCACCAAGTGGTGTATCATCGACTCCAATTACATTACCAAGCGGTGTATCATCGACTCCAATTACTTTACCAAGTGGTGTATCATCGACTCCAATTACTTTACCAAGTGGTGTATCATCGACTCCGATTACATTACCAAGTGGTGTATCAACTTCAGAAGCACCAAGTGGTGTATCATCGACTCCAATTACATTACCAAGCGGTGTATCATCGACTCCAATTACTTTACCAAGTGGTGTATCATCGACTCCAATTACTTTACCAAGTGGTGTATCATCGACTCCGATTACATTACCAAGCGGTGTATCATCGACTCCAATTACTTTACCAAGTGGTGTATCATCGACTCCAATTACTTTACCAAGTGGTGCATCGACTTCAGAAGCACCAAGTGGTGTATCATCGACTCCAATTACATTACCAAGCGGTGTATCATCTACCCCAGGTTCACAAAATTCGGGCTCATCATTATTAACTACACATACACCTATTAGCGCTTTCACCACCACGATGACGGTAGGTGACCCAGTAACTGAAACTGCTATCATTGTTATTGATACAGACTCCAATGGTGTTACCTTTACCCTGATAGAAGTTCTTGGATTCTGCCCTACCTGTGTTTCATTTGTAACTTCAACTTTTACTGATTCGCTTGGTTCACTTACTACTGAGACTGCTGAAATTCTCATTTATACCGACGCTAATGCTAATCCTACAAGTACCACAACGGTTGATCTAGGGTTCTGTATTGATTGCACCGACTATACATCAGAAGTTACAAACGTTGTTGATGATGCTACGGTTGTTGAATCTTATGAGGTTATTATTACTACTGAAGCCTTTGCAGTTTATACTACTATAACTAATGATCTTGGTTCAACTACTTTGACAGGTAATAATAGCGGTAATAAAGAAACAGTAACTACGACAATAAGTGGTGTAGTAGTTACTGAAACTGTAACACCAGGTCAAGTTGTTACTGTCACTTTACCAAATGGTGAAGTTGTAACTGAAACAATTCCAGTTACACCAGTTACTCAAGTTCCTTCTAGTACTGTTACAAATATAGAAACTACAGTTGTTACAATAACGTCTTGTTCAAATAATGTTTGTACTGAAGTACCAGTTACCACAGGGTTAACCACAGTAATTGAGGAAACTACAACTTATACTACATACTGTCCTTTGACCACAACTACTGGTGGTACTAGTAGTCCACCAAACGGTAGTGGAAGTGGAAGTGGAAGTGGAAGCGGATCAGGATCGGGCTCTAGTAGTAGTGGAAGTGGAAGCGGATCAGGATCGGGCTCTAGTAGTAGTGGAAGTGGAAGCGGATCAGGATCGGGCTCTAGTAGTAGTGGAAGTGGAAGCGGATCAGGATCGGGCTCTAGTAGTAGTGGAAGTGGAAGCGGATCAGGATCGGGCTCTAGTAGTAGTGGAAGTGGAAGTGGATCAGGTTCTAGTGGTAGTGGTAGCGGATCAGGAAGTGCAAATGGATCTAGTGGTTCCAGTGGTACCGGTAATAGTAATGGATCAGGTAATGAATCTAATGGATCAAACAGTGGAGCAGCAAGTGGAACTATAACCGCAAATACTGTTGCTGCTGAATCCACATTACCTGCTACTTCAGGATTCTCAACCATTAGTACCTCAAGTACACCAACTTCAACTGTCGAACCTCAACAGGAAAGTTCTGGATCCAGAACTAAAATTTCGTTATATTTCGTCTTCATTTCTTTCGTTGGATTTATATTTATTTAATTCATTTAATTTTTTTCAAGGTTTATTCATTCGGTTTGTGGTTTCTATTTTTCGCGTTTTTCGAGCTGCTATACAAAGCTGTGTACGATTACTTATTAATATATATAATATTTAAAAACTATATGACACTTAAAAACCGGGTAAGTTTCTATTTCTATTCAAGGTTTTATTATTATTACGATTACCTTTAATTGACATTGGCCTTGGAGATGGAGTTATAGTACCATAGTTTTTAGGCCTTGATTTATCCAAGATCAAACGATTTCGTTCATTATCATCATCAGTCTCATAACCCCTATCAAAACCTGAAGGTTCAGAAATTGTACCAATTCCCATAAAACTTGGAGTTTCATCGTATACAAAAGGATTCGGAGGAATTTGGGGCTTTGGTTTACCACTAAGACAAAACATTATTAAAAAGATCATAAATGAAAATAAAACAAGTCCTAATATAACTCCAATACCAACACTAACAAACCCAAGATGTATATGTAAGAACCCATCGGTTTCTCTTATCCATTTTATATTAATTGGCTTATCGATCAAAAACACGCATGTAGAATTATGACGATGTGCACTAGTACAACCATGACTAACAATTTTAATTTTATGATCAGTTTTTTCACCGTCTTGATCATTGATTTCAAACACAGTTTTACCATGAGAGTTTATTTTACATGTGAAAGTAATATCTGAATGATTTGAATGAATTAAATAACCAGCATTTATTTTCAAATCGTCTTTACCTTCAACTTTCCCTGACATACAATCAAAGATCCTTGGAATTTCTGCATTCGGAATAATGTGTAACTCTAAAAATTCCAACAACCCATTCATAGATGAGGTGATATTATAAAGACTCAAAGATTCAGCAGTTGGTACTAACATCGAAAATCCCAGATTTTCGAACCCTCCTGATCTTAAAAGTTCATTCAAGTGGGGAAACGTTTCAATTAAGCTTAAGAAACTATTTGAGTTATTATCATCTTCAGTGGCTTTGATTAAATCAAGAAAATTGACGTGGAAACCTGAAGGTAATAATAACTGGCTGACAATATGAATAACTCCTTGATTGAAGATAATATCAGAGTTTAATGGTAATGGTACTAAACTGGAATTTAGTCTCAACAAATGATTATAATCCCCATCAAAATATTCATTGGCAACAGTCAAGAAATCACCATTCAAAGTTTGGGTCTCAATTCGTTGTAAGTCATCATGCAACCCGAAATCAGAATAGATCAAGTCTTCGATGAAAATCCCTTTCAAAACTTCCTTAAAAATCATTGGATTTTTCTCTAAATGATTCAAAATCAAGCCCAAACTTTCCCATGATCCTTTAAACTTCAAAAAGTTCCCATCATTATCATCGTCATCTAAAACAGGGATCCCACAAGGTAAAAATGCCGAGTATCCTCTGTAATTTTCCTTCAAGTTCAACAAGTCGAAATCCTGTAAGTATTGAATGGTCTTCAAACACTCTTGCTGATCAATCTTAATATGTTGTATATGACGCTGTATATCACCATTTGATAATAAATCTGCTAACGAACTTTTGACACTGGAAGGTGGAACAATGGCTTTATCCACTATATAAGCAATTGAATCGTTACCCATATCGAAAGGATCTGAATGCACTTGTATATCATCATTGATTCTTGAGGTTATGATTGTAGAATTGGGTTCACGAGAACAGGAGATTTTGATCTTGAAACATCCATGAATCCTTTTATTGGAGCATAAGTTTGTGGTACTTAATTCATAATAAGTATCACTATCCTGTACAGCTTCTGTAAGATTGATACTTTTATCAAGAAACTGATATAATAACGATTGCTTATTATTGAATGATTCAGCTTCAACCTCTTCTTCATAACTATAAGAAGGTACAAGCTCATCATCATCTTCAACATCATCTCTTTGTTCGACACTTAACAAGATTGTTTGTCCCGCATAAGTTCCATCGACTAAGTACTGTAAAGATCTGAATTCTAGCTCATCCACAAACCTAGAATAGTGTAATGCAAATAGGGATTTTCTTGGGATCATTTCCACTAATGAAATATTCAAGTTTTTGAAAAAATTCTCACCATATTTATTCTTAATATGAACACCCTTTGGAGTTTCTTTAGTATGGAAAATATGAAATATTCCATCTTTTGTACCAATATTTGAGCCCCCGTTAGAACTAGTAACCTTTCCGTTTAGAACTAAGGTATCATTATAAGTACTTATATTATAATTCAATTTGTTTTTACTAGAATAAACCGTTTCTGAGGCATTTTGTGATGTAATAGAATCTAAAAACACCAAATTATCTAAGAAATCAATAATGTCATGCTTGATTTCCAAAATAGACTGATCGGTTGATGTGAATCTATTCCCGTTTAAAGTGTGATTTAAACTTGAATAGTATCTTATTGTCATATTTGGCATTGCTTCACGTACCATTTCATCTGTTGGAATGAAAAAAGTTCTTGTGTCATTCAAATACTCTTCACAAGTGAACGGTAAAGGTTTTGACTTCCTCTTATGTTTCTTCTTTTGTTTCTTTAGGGAATCAGCTTCTGCAAAGAAAGCCAGCTGAAATAAACTCTTGACAAATGAAATATTATACCCGTTCAACTCATTAGTTGATGGGTCCATTAATATGTCACACATGCTGGGTTTGACAGGAGTCTGCCTGTCAATAGCTTGAATAAAAGACCATTGATGTTTAGCGTAAATATCAGCTTCAACAATAGTGGAGGAATGGTCTACTTCAAAACACAACTCTTGGAAATTAGGTGATATTACTATTGGGTATGACTTACCATTTGGTTTATATAAAGTATTGAAAACTGCCAGTTTTGAATCCATCCATCCGACTCTGAACTTTTGATCAATTATATATCGTTTTAATTCTTCATGTCCTATATCCTCCAACTTCGTATCGACAAACGCCAGGTTCACCGGGGCTAATATTGTGATATTCTCCAAACTATTTATAGTTGAAATCAAATCTCTTTTCTGTAATATTCGTAAAAAAGTGGAGAATTGGGCTTGTGATGATAAAATATCAATAATAGTTGACGGTGTTGGTGTTGGTTCTGTGGTTGAGCTTGTGGTCTTAGCTGGAGATGCAAAAGTGATAGGTACCAATAGGAACAATAGTACCCATATTAGATTTCTAGCCATACTGCCGTTACTAACTACCACTATTTCTTAATACTGTGACTGGATTAAAAGGGTTATATTTTCCTTGACTGCGACTAAACGGTTCAACTTGTGGATCGGTTAGTCTCATGGAGTGCGGCGAACATTCTTTGCTGCAAAATGACTTAGCCACATTTACTGGATGATAAAACACTAATAGTAAATACAGGATTCACTAGATAAAGAAAATCACCTATAAAGCGGGAAAAAAAAATGAACGTGTATTATAATACTATTAAAAAACAATAACAGCCCAAGTCCCTAATATGGCTAAAATGGTAGTAATGATTAATGCTAAATAAACAATTAACGTTTTAAGAGTTGAAATTATTGGTACTAATCTCAAATAAAAGCAACATGGTAAAATTATACAAACTAAGAAGCAAATAGAAGCTCCTAACATTCCAATGATTTTATCGAATTCTGGGAACATTATAGCCAAGTACACGAAAATAGCATTGACACCTATTCTGGTAATAAGCTTACCTAAATTGTTGTATAATCTAAAAACCCACGTATCTGAGTTTGTTAGAATCAATGAATCTAACGTGGCAATGATAGGTTTGGCATTTAATGGAGTTTTGGCAATTGGTATTAAACATATTAACCCTGAAATCAATGGATATATCCATGAAGGGTATCCTGGAGTGAATAAGATGTTATTAGTGATTTCATCTTTACAGTAGAATCCAAACATTAAAACACCTAAAACTGCCATAGATGAATCAGTTAATAATGTGATTGAATATGTGGTTTTCAAAGTTTGCGTGAACTTATATGGATGTCTCATATCTGACTTTAAGTTTGGGAAAATGGCATGTCCTCCAAATGGAGCCATTAGAATTCCTATAGCCAATAACAAGTCAGGATAATTATCTGGATATAACTTTATAGGCATGATATCGATTATTGAGCCAGGAGATTCGGTTTTCAATAATCCACAAACTAATACCAATATGGTTATAGTTATAGTGGAAATTATACCGAATAAGGAAAAAATCGATAAAATCGGTAATGGCATGAATGTAAAAGGCGTCAATACGAAAAATGCCAACAACTTAAATTTGGTCTTCGTCCAGTTCTCTTCATCACCCAACAAGGCATAAAGAGAATCACTGAACAAAACTATTAATGCAACACCAGCACCAATCAAATCAACTGAAAAAATTAATGAGATTAATAATTTGGCCACTGATCCGTAAGATGCGTACCCTAAATCAGCATATGTCATGATGGTATTATCTGTATCCATTGCTTTTGATAATAGAGTTGCTGACCAGTAAGTTGCAAGTCCACAAGCTATTAACATGGGGAATCCAAATACAAAACCCGCTTTGAAAAGACCAACCGGTAAAGCTAAAAGTCCTACACCAATAAGAACATTGATTGAGTTGAAAACGGTCTGTGGAGCAGTTGATTGACCTTCTAAAACACTTACAACGTTCCCATCTTTATCTTCGACTTTTCTGATTGTCAAATGATCACTTGTGGTCAAACCTGATATTGAACTTCTGATACTGGAGAAAGAAGGTGCAGGAATGACTCTTTTTTTAGGGATTGGAATTCCATGTGGTGTACTTGAAGAATTAGTTCTTGATCTTGCATCATTCAAAGCACTAATTATATCATCTTGATAAAACACATCATTATTTAAAGGAGATGAACCACTATCATAACTAAAGATATTTCTTGCTAAATGTATATCATGGACCACCGTACTTAATCTTTCACCTCTCATTGAAGGAATCATTAATTCAGGATCAAAAGTTTCATCTTCAACCCCTTCATCACTTTGATGGAAAAACGATCTCTTTTTATGGATTTCACTATCTAACTTATTAGCTTGATAAGACTGAGCTCTCGTAAATGAACTAGCAAAATTATGTAAAGAGTTTGGACCTCTAAAAGAACCAATTGGTTGGTCTAAGAAACTTTGAGTTCTATAAGTGTTAAGTGGGGTATATTCATGAGGGATAGTTGACTCCAAATCTGAATCTGAAGTGTCAGACATTTTTAGACCACAGTTGACGTTCGTTTAGCGTCGTCAAGATGAATTTGGCAACTGCGAGATTTGAATTTCGTGTTTCACACCACACTGATAAGGAAGATGCGTTTTTTCCTCAATTTTTTCTGTGGCCTTATGACTAAAGGTGTCATTTTCAAATAATTATTCATACAAAATTTGACACTAAAATAAATGATACGGAATATGTTAAAGAAGTTCTTCAATTTTTCAGTGTTATGGAAGAATGAGAAAGACTTAAGTCCTTCACAAAAATGGGTTTTAGGGCTAATAAATTTAATCTGTGTGGTTGTGTTCTGGGTGTTATCATCATTTTTAGTAAGTGATTTATTTGAAAGTGAAATTTATAGGAAACCTTTTTTAATTACTTATATCAATACAGCATGTTTTAGTTTCTATCTAATACCGTATTTGAGGTATGAAGGAATCAGCTTATCGGGATTTATACGAAAGTTATCACAAGAATGGAATAATAGAAGAACTTATACTCATAATGACTCGGAAGCACAGGAAGCTGTTCTGTTATTGGATAATGAAAATTTAGAAATAGGGATCCTTGAAACTATCAGTTTATCATTGAAGTTCTGTACTTTATGGTTTTGTGCTAATCTAGTTACTAATAGTTCATTATCGTATACATCAGTAGCATCTCAAACGATACTATCATCAACGTCATCTTTCTTTACATTGGTTATAGGGTTTTTGTATTCAGTAGAAAACATTAATAAGAACAAAGTTTACGGTATAATATTATGCTTTGCCGGGGTTATAACTGTCACTAAAGATGATATAACTCATACAGAAACTGAATCAAATTTGATTAAATTCTTTGGTAACACATTGGCATTATCAGGAGCATTAATTTATGGGGTTTATACCATTTTACTTAAACTCAAAACTTCCATACCTAATTCAAGATCTGAAAGAGAATTGAATACTCATTTGTTTTTTGCATTTGTTGGATTGTTTTGTTTCATAACTTTATGGCCAATTATAATCATTTTACATTTCACCAAAGTTGAAACTTTTGTGATACCCAAAGACTCACATATTTTGAGTCTTTTATTGATAAACATCGTCATAACTTTTATAAGTGACTTTTGTTGGTGTAAAGCTGTATTACTAACAAGTCCTTTAACAGTTACTGTTGGATTATCTTTGACGATACCGTTAGCTATGATTGGTGATTGGATATTCAAACAGTTTAGATTTAATTGGGTTTATGCTTCGGGGGCTGCTATAGTAACGTTGGGATTTTTGATTATAAATCAAGATGAAAGGCATGATTTTGTTGATGAGGATTAGATTTTTGATACTCCAGAGAAGCGAGACTATATAGTCAATTCAACTGGTGTACAATTTACGATGATACCCGCATAATCTAATAGGCCACAATTCCTGATAGTGGCTAAATCAATTATATATTCATACTTTAGAGTTTATACATAGAGAAATAGAGAAATAAAGAAATATAGATTAATCTTTATCATGTAACTAAACCAAGTTCGCATTTTAGCGCCGAAGTGAAACGCTATGATTTGGCCAGTATTATTCCTAATATGGATAACCCAAATAGCGTGTAATTCATTAGAGTCAGTAAAGTTGACAGAATTATCCAAGCAGTCAGATGATTTTATAATACGAATTACCGATGGGGATTTATCGATGTTTACTGGTGTAAGAGATTATTTCACAGTAGTTGTTATCACATCATCATCAGAAAAACATGGGTGTAAAATGTGTCAACAATTGTCACCAGTAGTTCAAATGGTCAGTAAGTCATGGGCAAGAGATTATGCATTCACCCATTCGTTATTCTTTGTGGAAATTGACTTGGCTCATCAAGGAAATATGAAAATCGCCCAAGAATTAGCATTAGAAACCATCCCTCATGTTTGGGTTGTTCCTCAGAACTTGGAAGAACAGTATGAACCATATGGATTAGTCAAAGAGAAACACTTCATTTTCCAATTACCTAAAGCATCAACTGTTAATCAAGCATTAGAATTAGCTCAATTATTATCATCAACCTTGAATAGAAGTATTTACCTTCGAAACCAAGACCCAACTACTCAATTCGTAACATATTTCGTTGGTACATTTGCATTGATTATGTTGATAAAGAAAAGAGGACCTAAAATCATTACTAATTTAGGTAAAACATACGCTTATATGGTGATATGTATAGCTGCCATATTATCATCAATAACTGGTTATCAATTTTCAAAGATCAAAAAAACTCCATTCATTGCAAGAAATCAACATGGTGTCATGTATATTAGTGGTGGTCAATATTATCAATTTGGTACAGAAGTTCCTATAATAAGTGGTACATACATTTTGTTAGGTATAAGTTTCTTATTAATGATTTACTTGGGTAAGTATAAAGCTCATGCCAATAGTTTTCTTAAGAACCATGAAGTTAAAATTTTGATCATATTAAATTCAGGAGTTTTGTACTTCTTGAATAGTTTACTTACGAGTATTGCTCTTCGAAAAGATCCTGATTATCCTTATCATTATACGAAGTTATTTTAAGTGTGTATGGTATATAGAATAGATAGATAGCATCGCGATACCGGAAAAGTAGTTGATACGCGTACCATGACCCAAGACAAGACAATTAAGAGGACGAAAATAACCGATTTTTTCACGTCGAAAAAGGTAAAAGCACACAACGTCGTTGAAAAAACAGTAGAGGAATCTAAAGAGGTACTTGTTAAGGAAAATGATAGACTGGAATATAAACTAGGAGAGAATAAAGAAAATATTCCAGAATTAAGTTCCGATAATTATGAACAATTTGCAGCAAGGTATGGGTTTAACAAAACAGAATGGCTTAAGACCCTTACTGATGAACAAAAACAATTACTTGAATTGGAAATTGAGTACCTCCATATAACATGGTTAACGTTTTTACATAAAGAACTTACTAAACCATATTTCTTGAAACTTAAAAGGTTCTTAAAGGCTCAACAATCCAAGACAGTTTTCCCACCAAAGCATCAGATCTATTCATGGTCACATTATACGCCTTTACCTAATATCAAGTGCCTTATATTGGGACAAGATCCGTACCATAATCATAATCAAGCTCATGGTTTAGCATTTTCAGTATTAGAACCTACTAGACCTCCCCCATCACTAAAGAATATTTATAAAACCATTCAGACCGATTATCCCAATTTCAAGATCCCATCTCTGCCCACAGGAGGAGGTAACTTGACTAAATGGGCACAAAGTGGAGTATTAATGTTAAATACGTGTTTAACTGTAGAAGCTCATAAACCCAATAGTCATTCTAAACAAGGCTGGGAGACATTTACTCATAAAGTTTTAGACACGGCGATCAATTATCATTTAGAAAATCCAACTGAAGGTAAGAATGGGTTTGTAGTAATGGCATGGGGAATGCCAGCCCAGAATACTTTGAAAGAATTCACCAATTTGAGTAAAGAACAATTTTTAGTTATAAAGACATTTCATCCATCACCATTTTCGGCTGCAAAAGGATTTTTCACTCTGAGATGTTTTAAATTATGTAATGAATGGCTACAAGACAATGGTAAGAAGCCAATAGATTGGGGATTAAACGGATCAATATTTTAATTTACACAAAACCGGTGAATAGGGGTTAGTATATAAGTATGTAGGCCGTGTACGATAATGCACGATATAATTATATAATTAAAGAGGTTTAACTTGATCTGCAATATATATGAACCATCCCCTTGGAATCTCTATAAAAAGTTAACCCTATTACAAAGTTATCGGAACCTAATCCAAAGTTTTAACCGGATATTTACCCGTTTTCACAACTTTAGGAAAAACCATTCACGGTATATTTCAGGGTCGCGATCTACACGTAGGTTACCCTACCCTCAACGTCTATACCCATTGAAAAATATCACAAATAAAAATCCTCAAATATCCTCAAATATCGTCCAAACCGATTTCTATCATACTCACATATTTTTTTGTTTTTATTAGTCAACACTAACTAACGGGTATCATACATAGAACCCCAAGTTATCGGATTATCATTATAAAATCAGCATAATTTCAACAGTTGCAACCCGGCATATAACTGATTAGGATTTTGAGTGATATAAAGGCAAAAAGAAAAAAAAATCGAAAATGACAGGAAAATTAAAATTTCAAACTGAATCATTAAAAGAAAGACAAAAACGGTTCTTGTTGTCAGTTGATCCCGCCATAGCTAAAAAAAATGATGTTGATGATTCCACCAAGAGATTTCAATATTTATTAGGATTATCACCATTGTTCCGACATTTTATAGATTTGAATGCATCTAAGTCTAAAGAGTTTAAAAAGATCATTCAAGATATTGATAAGAAGTTGTCATTCCAACAGGTACCAAGTAAAAGTAAAAACAAAAAGAAAAATACCGGAAGAAGAAGAAAGACGGAAAAAGAAGAGGATGCAGAATTATTGATGGAAGAAGAACATATAAGTGATGAAAGTAATCAACATACAGTATTGACTGAATCTCCAACATATATTCAGGATGGGAAATTAAGAGAATACCAAATCCAAGGATTGAATTGGTTGATTTCATTATATGAGAACAGATTAAGCGGAATATTGGCTGATGAGATGGGGTTAGGTAAAACCTTACAAACCATTTCATTTTTAGGTTATTTAAGGTATATAAAACATATAGATGGACCATTCATCGTCATTGTTCCTAAATCCACTTTGGATAATTGGAGAAGAGAATTTGCAAGATGGACACCTGATGTTAATGTTGTAGTGTTACAAGGTAACAAAGATGAAAGAAATCAAATAATTCAAAATCAATTAATGACCGCCAAGTTCGACGTGTTAGTCACGTCATTTGAAATGATTATACGAGAAAAGTCTTCATTAAAAAAGTTCAAGTGGGAATATATTGTTGTTGATGAAGCCCATCGTATTAAGAATGAAGATAGTTCATTAAGTCAAATCATCAGATTATTTTATTCCAGAAACAGATTATTAATCACTGGGACACCGTTGCAAAACAATTTACATGAATTATGGGCATTATTAAATTTCCTTTTACCTGATGTTTTTGGAGATTCAGAGATGTTCGATGAGTGGTTCGATAATAATAAAAATGATCAAGATGATGATAAAAAGGGTGAGAAACAAAATGATGTGGTTCAACAATTACATCAAATTTTAAACCCGTTCATATTAAGAAGAGTCAAAGCTGATGTTGAGAAATCGTTATTACCAAAGATCGAAACTAACTTGTATATTAAAATGTCAGAAATGCAAAAAGAATGGTATAGAAGATTATTAGAAAAAGATATCGACGCAGTCAATGGAGTTATAGGTAAAAGAGAAGGTAAAACTAGGCTTCTTAATATAGTCATGCAATTAAGAAAATGTTGTAATCATCCGTACCTTTTCGATGGAGCTGAACCTGGTCCACCGTTTACAACCGATGAACATTTAATTTTCAATTCTGGTAAAATGATTGTTTTAGACAAATTGCTTACTAAATTCAAGAAAGAAGGTTCCAGAGTATTGATTTTCTCACAAATGTCAAGATTATTGGATATTCTTGAAGATTATTGTTTTTTCAGAGAGTATAAGTATTGTAGAATTGATGGTTCTACAGCTCATGAGGATAGAATCAGTGCCATTGATGACTATAATGCTCCTGATTCCGATAAGTTTTTATTTCTTTTAACTACTAGAGCTGGTGGGTTAGGTATTAATTTAACTTCCGCTGATATTGTAATATTATTCGACAGTGATTGGAATCCTCAAGCCGATTTACAAGCGATGGATAGAGCTCATAGAATTGGTCAAAAGAAACAAGTTAAGGTTTATAGATTTGTAACTGAGAATGCTATTGAAGAAAAAGTTCTTGAAAGAGCAGCCCAAAAACTAAGATTAGATCAATTAGTTATTCAACAAGGTAGACAAGAACCTGCTAACAATTCAATTGGTAACACTAAGGACGATTTGATCGGAATGATTCAACATGGAGCTAAAGATGTTTTCGAAAGTAAAGATGGTAATAATAATAATGATAATTTATTAGAAGAAGATATCGAAGAGATTTTATCTAAAGGGGCAGAAAAGACCAGAACTTTGAATTCCAAATTTAATAAATTAGGGTTGGATGACATTCAAAACTTTACATTCGAAGGATCTAACTATGAATGGAATGGTGAAAATTTTGCTAAGAAAGATACTAATGGATTAGGATTATCATGGATCAATCCAAGTAAAAGAGAAAGAAGAGAACAAAATTATACAGTGGATAATTATTATAGAACTGCATTCAGAAGTGGAGGTATTGAAACTTCTACAACTGCCGGTAGACCAAGAGCTCCTAAAGTTTATAATGTTCAAGATTTCCAATTCTTCCCACCTCAATTAGTTGAACTTTTGGAAAGAGAACAATTGGCTTATAAGAAAGAAATTGGTTATAAATATTCATTAAAAGAGTTTGGCGATAGTGATGAAGAATTCTTAGCTGACGAGTTCAAGAATGATATTTCTAGAGAAGAAAGAAGAGACGTTGCCCAAAAGAAAATCAAAAATGCAAAGCCATTAACTGAAGAAGAAGTTCAATTAAAAGAACAATTATTACAACAATCATTTCATTCATGGTCTAAGAGGGATTTCAGTGCATTTACTAGAGCTAGTGCCAAGTATGGTAGAGAATCATACGATAAAATTGCTAAAGAAATTCGTACAAAAACTCCAGAAGAAGTCAAGAATTATTCTATCAGGTTCTGGAATGATTATAAATCAATCAAAGGTTATGAGAAGTTTATAACACAAATAGAAAAGACGGAAAAACAAGTCAATAAATTGAATTTCCAACAAGAAATACTTAATGAAAGAATGAGTCAATTGAATGATCCATTAAATGAATTCACTATACATTATCCACCAAATAATGCCAAAAGGCTTTACTCAAAACTCGAAGATATATTCATTCTTTATTGTGTATATAAGCATGGAATATTCGATGAAAATTTATCAGAAAAGATTAAAGAAGAAATTGCCAATAGTGATTTATTCAGATTCGATTGGTATTTGATGTCAAGAACCGCTAATGAGTTAGGAAAAAGAGTAACTACTTTATTATCAGCATTATCCAAGGAAGAAGAAAAGAAGAGAAGATTAACCGGTAAGGTTAATGATTCAAATAGTAGTACCAGACCGGGATCTGTTGAACCCTTCAGGAGCGAAACTCCCAAAATTGAAAAAAGAATCATTGAAGAGGATGCATCTGCAAGAAAGAAGAAGAAGAAAGTTTAGTAGATTTGTACATTATAGGACGTCGTATTAATTCTCGATCTCTTGTTGAAATATCGAGTTCTCTTATTTTATTCTCTGCCTTGTTCGTTTATGAAAGATACTGAGGTTGAATCGTATCTTCTACAGTTGAAATATAATAAGGCACCTTATTAGCAGTCCAACTGACTGATAAGAAATCACTCATTTCATGTTTTTCAACTGATAAATAATCAAACACTGTAGCATCTCCTGTAGATTTATACCTTGGTGTTATAAAGTTTCTCAAACTTATGATCTTAGCCCCTTTCTTGATACCATACAACAACCTTCCCACTTCAAAGTTTAATTTCATATCGAATAAATAATTGTTAATGATCAAAACATCACAATCCAAAATATGATTCCTGACTTGTTCGTTTTTAACGAAACTTTGAGATAGAACGAATTCCATATTCAAGGATTTTAATCCAAAAATCTTGAGTTGTTTAGCCAACACAGTTTGTTGTAAAGAAGTTAATTTTGAAGCGTGTTCCATTAACTCACATCCTCCACTGAAACCAGCACCGAACTCAAGGGCAGCTTGAAATGAAGTATTACCAACTCCTGATCCAAGGTCATAAAATTTCTGGCCATGCTTGAACCCGATTTTTGTTAAAACTTCACTAACAAATGATGGTAATAATTCTCCATAAACTTCAGCTGTGAATGCTTTATATCTTCTTAATTTAGATGATCTTGTAGATACAACTCTCGAGTAAACCCTTATTAAAATCTGTTGCATACAGTACCTTGATATAGTGCTTTTTTGACTTAAAAGTTGGAAGAATTTCTCTTTATAGTCTTTTGGTTTTTCACCGGTTTGTGGTTCTTGTTTGACCACCGGCAATGAAATCTTTGCATGTTCTACATCTGGACTTGGTTCAGGTGTATGAGTTTGTACCTGTTTGAGATTTTTTGTTTTAGGTGATTCAGGCGCTTTTTCGGCCTCAGGTAATGGTTGAGGTTGACCATTGATGATTTCGTTATAGAATAAACTTAATTTAAGATCATCTTCTTTGGAGGGTTCAGTTTGACCTTTGTTGTCATCTGCAGTTTCTCTGGTGCTGGTACTTCTAGCTGATGCTGGTGGTAAATAACACCTGATTTCAGGATTGATGTCAACTCCCAGTAAATGGTGATCATTTGGAGTCAAATGTAACATCAATTCATTCCAATCATCAATAATCTGCATAAAACTCTTGAAATCATTATCACTTACACATTTTTCCAAACGCAAACAATAATCATTATAAATTACATCCTTTAATACTGTTGAATGTGAAAAATATAAACAATAATGAATTTGAAAGAATTTCTGGACTTCGAAAATTGGATTCAATTCTTCACTTTTTGGTAACCCTAAAATGAAAAGTTCAGAATGGTTAGGATACAATAAAGTTCTAAGTCTTATAATATTATTAGGATTGATATGTTCACCATTTCTTCCATTTATAACCACTTTAGGGAATGTCGTTGGTAAGTCCTTATACCTTTTAAAGTTATCTCTTATAACTCTAGCAGCCGTTGAATCTGATAATTCAATTCTAGTATCATTTAATGGATCAATTTGTGCAGAATCAGCTTCTGAAACTTGTTTAATATTAGGAACTGATGGTGTAGAAGCATATATCTCATCTATAAATAATTGTCTTCCATCCATTGGGAACTCTGTATCAACGGTTATATCATAAGGATCAAAAGGACTAACATACTCTTCTTCTTCTTTCTCTTCCTCCTCACTTTCTTCTTCACTTTCACTCTCTTCTTCGTCATCATCTTTCTTACCTTTATCATTCTTTGACTTCTTTTTCATTATGCGTTTTAAGAACTTTCTTTCTTGGGATGGTGGTACAAAGAAAGCGGTCTTTTGACGTTTCCTCTTTTCATTATCTTTGACCAATTGCTTATCACCAGTGACACTTTGGAAATAATCAGCTTCTTCTTTAAGTTTCTTATATAACAACGATCTGGTTTCAGGGTTTGGTGATACCTTAATCTTTTTAGGTCTATTCATCAATTCAATTCTTCTTTGTTCAATCAATTTTCTTCTTTCTTCGTCTCTTTTCTTCTTAAGTTCTTCTTGGAGTTTCGATTGGGCAACTTTCAATTTATATTCTTCGAGAGTTAACAGATTACTTGAAGTTTTTATATCAGTGACAAAACTTTCGTCAATCAATTCCACTGGTCTTTTTCTTCTTGAACCAGACTCTTTTTGCACAGCTTCGCCTGATTCAGTTGACCTTCTTGTACGTCTAGATTGGGGACCAAAATTATCACTGGCATACCATTGAGACTCATAAACTAATCTTTCTACATCATTCTTGAATCTTGATCTTCTATATGGACCTTTTATTTCTTTTATGACTTTATTGATGTACGATGATTTTCTTAATGGAAGTAACGACTGTATATAATTAATGGAATGACTCTTATAATGACTCTTGATGATTTCGGATTCTTCTTCGGTTAACCGATTCTTCTTGCTGGCAAACATTACAACTTCTCTGGTGGGTACACCGGGAAACTCTTTTCTTAAACGGGCGAGAGTAAACCCAGAAGTGATCACATAATCAATTAAAAGTTGATCTAATTCAAATTTTAAAGGTTCGATTGCAGTGAGTTTGGTTTTTATATCAGGCAACGTCCTGAGTGGGAGTTCTCCTTCAATATAATCATCATCATGACCGAAATGCTTGGCGATTCTTAGATAGTAAATCTCAATAGGGGTCCATTCGACCTCAAGTTTACCTATACATTGTTGAATATCTTCAAAAGGTTTATCCGGTAACTCTTCAAAAAGACCACCTGAGGTCATATCAAATGTTAGTTGATGACATAACACACTTATTTCTTGATTCGACCATTGTTGTATACTCTTTCTACAAAATTTCGATAAAAAGTGACTAACCTCAGAAGTCTTTGAATTGATATCATCTTCGGTTCTTATTGGTAATTGATGACTATCAATAGGTTTATTATCTTGGACACAACTGGCAATATATACAGTTTCAGTTCTTGTCCAAGGAATATGACTTTTTGTTGTAGACAATTTATGTATAACCGTATCAACATTTATACCTGGGAACTGGGATTCTATCAGAGTCAATAACAAATCATAATGTAATAAATAATTTAATTGCTTTAATTCTTGCTCAGTCCATTTATGACCTTGTTGGAAATCATGTTCACTTGAAGAATCTTTTGAATCTGGAGTTAAATATGGATCTTCATTAGACTTTATATCTTTAAGACCCTGATCCGATAACGCGTTAAGGTCTAATTTAAATGAAGGTTGTGATTGAATTTTTGATGATTCAATATTCATTATCAGTTTGGGTATGTGGTTGTTAAATTTTTTTAACGTTGTTTTTTGTGTAGTTCTTACGTAAGTGTTGTAAATTTGGTAATAGTGAAAAATCAAAACACACTGGACATAAGGTGCGGATGTATGTAGGACTCTATCAGAAGGCGTGTGAGGAACATGCATACCTGAGATTTCTTTTTAAAGGGTTTCGTGTTAGATTGGCAACCAATGTAACAGGTTGGGGAGTCATAGAGCCATGGAAGAGTTGTTTGTGTTTAGATTTTGTTTTCAGTGGTGGTGTTTTCTTGGTGTTCTTAAGAGTTGTAGTTGGGTTTGTGCTTGTAATCTATTACGTGGCATTAACTAAGATAATTACGTCAATGGTCTTCTGAAGTCTAATCTACTTGTTAGTTTTTATTTGATTGATCCACGAGTGGATAAAAATCGATCTTTGTTTGCTTTTATGACCTCTTTACACTTGTGGAGGTAATTTTTCAAACCTAAGATCCTTCCCAACTCAAACCGATCGAAGCGAGATACGAGTAGCTGAGAGACTTCACTTATGAAAATAATACCGTATACTTAGATGTTTACCTCTCCTTACTGATTGCCCTTGAACTACTGCTGAGACAATTTCTGAATAATGAAATTTAGTTTCTTTTCTTCTTTTCGTCTATATCAGATGTAAAAATTTTTGAAGTTGTGGATTCTACAATTGTTAAAAAATTTAATCACCCATTGTTATTCGATCTAAATTGAGCCGTTAGGCAAACTCCAAGAACCATTCAATATGGCTGGTACTTGTGATCGAAATTATTCCTTCTATTGTGATTTGGTTAACTTAATTATAGAGTGTTATACGCACCTAAAGTTGAACTTATCAATTATTCTTCCTATTGATGTTTTCTGTCCCGTGGATTATTACTGAAATGTAATGATAAATATGACATAGGGATCAATCCTGAAGAGATTGTAAGAAGATTGCAGAATAATCGAAATCGTATCAGTTTGACGTGTCAATTTTAAACACGTGAAACTGACGTTTCTCAAACAGTTTGAATGTGAGACAAACGTCCTAATTTATATTGTACTTTTATTAACCTACAACTTACTAGCCCTTAAACCATTCAACCTAAATTTCAAATCTTTCAATACTTTAGTCTCTGGCTTCCAATTATCAAAACTCTCATATAAATCATTAATTTCATCATACCCAGTTCTACCTAAATCACCACCTTTTTCAACACTTAATAGTTTATTATTATTAGGCCAATTCTTTTCGATGTTAAACAATAATCCCCTTAAGCACCATGGTAAAATAAATGGATTAGTACCAATTTTTCCAATGTTAAACTCTTTAATATAAACTTGATTAGTTAATGGTAATTTAATAATTTCCTCAGCTTCAGTTTTTGGAATAGCTCCATATCCCCCAATTCCAGAAGTGACATATCCATTATCAGGCTTGGTAACATTTTCTTGTAAATGATTTGAAGTTTGAATAAACGTGGAAGTATCAGTTGGTGGGATGATTATATCATCAGTATCCAAAATAAATTTGACCCCTAAATCATAGACTTTTCCATCATTATAGATTTTAGAGTGTCCTCCACCAGTCAAAGGTCCTGCCAATGCTGTGCTTAATTCTTTCAAGACATTGTTATCAAAGTATCCCATGTTTTGTAATTGACAACATAACGACACTAATTTCCGTATGAACACTGGAGTTTGTGATGAATGATCAATGTAACATGCTCTATAGATATTTGGATGGAAAATATGGGATGCTAGGGCGGAATATAATGGAACTAATTGGTCATTAATAGACCCAATAAAACAAATTTTCACATTACTGTTGATGATAATCTGGATCGATTCTTTATACACTAATGATTGTTCACTAGTGAACTTACTTAGTTCAAATAATTCCATTAATGAGTCATGTTCGATTGCAGAATAAGCTTTCATGAAGAATGATTTATCAACCCCATAAAAGGGACCATTATTAATCCCAGCCATACCTAAAATTCCAATTCTTTTCGCTAATGGATTCTTCAAGATTCCTGACTTGATTAATTGTGCAAATAGTATAATCGATACAACACACCCTTGAGAATGAGCTGCAATGAAGATGAAATCTGCTTCATTCAATTCTTGCTGCCATTTAGTTAAAATTTCAGCAAAGAAATGTACTCTGTCAAAGATTTTACCTTCTTTCTCAAGTGCTATTTTCTGTATACTTATATCATTAGCATTATCCTTTTGTATTAATCCATTATCAATACAATACCTTATAACTGCTTTTTCAGCTTCATTAGCGAACTTTGATGATGTTCCTTTTGGAGCTCCAATTAATGGTCTGATCATTTTTGTAGGAAAGAACCCATGAACCCCAATAACTAAGATTCTTTTAATTTTGGTCAATGGTCCACCTTTTTGATTTAAAATATTGGCTTGTTTAACTGCCGGGTTTGTACTATTTGTGCCTTTTTTAGGTTTGTGGTTGATAAGCAAATTTCCCATTGGATCATTAGTTATTGATATCGTATTAGGATCATTTTCATCTTCTTCTAATTGTGTTTGTTGCTCGTATACATAAACATCTTCATTAGGTTTTGTGTAATATTTGTTATAACTTGGCAAACAGGCTCTTTTATGCTGTGGTAATTTAGCCAATGATCTTCCAAATAACTTATAGGTTCTTTCATATAATAAGTTGAACTCTTTTTCAACTCTGTCTTTTGAAGCTGATGAATTTTCTGGTGATTCTTCACGATCATCTTGGTCTTCATCATTCATAACACTAGTAAGGGTCTGAGAGCTGAAACCTAATTTAGTAGACACTTGACTTAAGAACTGTCTCCAATTACCAAAATCAACTTTGTTATTACTCTGTTGGTTTGAGGTAGAATTGTTGCCAAAAATCGTCGATGTTATTGAATTATTGGACAATAAAGAACTTTGAGTAGGTAAGCAATGGTTCCAGTCAGGTACGATAATATTCTCCTTTAAATTCTCATTTTTATGTGTATTTATTTCATTGAATTGTTCAGTATTATCATGTGGTTTATACAATACTGCATCATCCTTTGTATCATTTTCGGTCAAGGGGAACGTTGGATTGGAATTCAAGATTTTATTTGTATGGTATTCTTCTTCAACCACTTTTTTCTCTTTATTAGCATCTTTGTGATCCTCTTTACGTTCTTTTGTTTTGATGTCCTTGTGATCTTCTTTACGTTCTTTTGTTTTGGTGTCTTTGTGATCTTTCTTATGGTCTTTGTTATCATCTTTAGAATCTTTCTGGCTACTTTGATCTTTTATACTTCGACTTTCACCTTCACTATCATCTTGATTAGACCAAAATGCCCATGACGAGGTTGATCCCTTCTTTCTATCTCTAACTACATGATCATCTATTACATCATTATTATTATCGTCATCATCATCATCGTCTCCATCCTCATCTCTATTATTGTCATCATCTTCATCTTCTTCACCGTCTGGTTTGACGGCATGTTCATTGGATTCTAAGTACGCTTCATTATTAGCTCTACCCCAACTCATCCAATTCGATGGTGCTAATGTTGATGATAATGTTCTTGTACTTGCTTTATCATTATCTCGCCTTTCTACTTTATCTTGATTTGGTTTTAAATTGATAGTCACTTGTTTTGGACTCTTATTTGGATCTCCTTGTTGTCCATTACTTGGATCTCCAATTGGTGTGTTTGAATTCCACAGAAACCAATTTGCCATGTCAGTGGGTTATAAAGGATGTCACAGAAATGCGAACTTAGAAATTCATATGATATCTGTGGGATGAGAGTGGATCTGGTAGTTCTTGTGGGAAGGGGTGCCTGTGTTCATTGAATGGGGAGTCCATAGAACTATAAGAGTGAATAGTAGAGTTCAGGGTGCTGATTTGGAGTGGTGGCGCTTTTTGTAGGATTTTTTGCAAAATGCCCCACATGCTGCTATAGCCGGTCAGTATGAGTGGATTCTATTAACATCTGCAAATTCTTTCTGAAATCACAATGCTGAAACTCTAAAAAAATTATATAAACATTCATCTACAGTCAATGGATGACTGTACCCTGTACAACTGCCCTTGGTATCAAGCCAGTGATCCATTTATGACGTATGTTTGTAATTTGTCACATAATCGCCGCACGATTGATAACAGAATCTTGTACTCATTTCCCACCAGGACTCAAGTTTCCACAAAAAAGAGGCTTTTAAACTCATCCAATGAAAGAATTATCGCTATCACCTAAACAACAGATTGCAAACTTCTTAGCTTCTTGTTCGCCATAAATTTGCCATGGTCCTTTATCTTCTTCATTTCCCATTTCCCCAAGCAGCGACTGCTGCTAACTTCTTCTTACTAACAACAATTAAACCAGTTAGATCTTTTGGGCATTTATAGTATTCACTTCTATCCTGATCGTTTTCAACTTATTTTAACCTTGAAATGCATAATAGGTCCACACCGCTGATAGAACCACTTGTGAGGTTTCGTGTTCTGTCTCCTACAGACAAGCCATAATAGGAGGTCCAAAGTTGCTTATGAAATACTTAAGTTAAAATACTCAGTATATTTATAGACAATTATATACTAGACATTTGATAGTGATATCTTGTAACGATATTCCTCAAATTAAAAACATGTCTGGATAGATTGAGTCTGAAATGTACACTTGGGTGGTAATTTGATACAATGTTTTCATAATAAATTGGTAGGGACCAGAAATCGTCTTCCTCTATTGGAAGAGATTATTTAATCATCTAAGCACGAGAAGGACAACGCCTTAAACCTTATTAATATATAACCACACATCTTCATTTCATAGAAATCAGTCTAGGTAGTGTCTACCAGACTACTACTTGATTCTTTTTCTGTAAAATTCCTCCACTGCAACCTTATACTGATGTCTTAATCAGCAGAAACTTTAAAATTACGGAGAAGTTTCCATAGCTTCGCTGTCGCTGTACGAATATCATCTTTAACTTCAGGCTCTACTGAACTATAGGCATTCAACTGGGCAGTTTGTGCTATTGAAGACCCAGTTTGCATCTCAGATGCAGTAGCATTGTCGCTAATTATGTAACCTACATCAAGAACTTGGTTTACTTGGCTAGCTGTTAGATTAACCAACTCACCAGTGTCGTCATAAGCAGCAAGCACTGGAGTATTTTCGTCAATAGTTTGAGGTAAAGAGTCACCTTCAGCGTATGGAATTGGTTGGAAAACAAAATCAACCACTTTATAATCAGTACTGACGGTAGTATTAGTTACCAGTTCAGCCACCGCAGCACATAAAAGAAAGCTAAGGGTATATATCTTTAGCATTGGGAATTTGATGTCAAAATTTATTTCAAATAAGAGACAGATGTAATACGGAAGTTTGACACTTAAATACCCCTTGAGTCATCGGAATCAGCCGATCGGAGAGATTTTGTCGTACATGAGTGGTTTCAGAATTATTGTTCCTTTTTTTATTATACTACGTATAAATTTCTTTCTCAAATATCTAAAAATAGATTCTATATATTTGAATTTACGTATATATGCCTATGCTACTAAATCTCTATAAGTATCCAAGTCATTTGGCTTAGTGACGGTACCACCACAGATAATGACTATAACAATATCATCTTGTTTCAAATCTAGAACATTTAACTTATCGGAGTTATCACTCACCAATGATACGGCAGCACCACAGGCAGGTTCCACTATTTCATTGAACTTATCGTAATAAAAGACCGTGCCTTTAACAGTATCTAGATCTTTGATTACGAAATTGTGAATTTTATGATTATGATAATTTTCTAATGTTTTACCTGCAACGTAGGGAGCTCCCAATGACGTGGCATATGTCTTTATGGAAGGCAATGTGATGATTCTATCATGTCTGATAGCCTCATCAAATGAAGGACACCCGTCGGCTTCAACTGCTAGAATAGGCACATGTTTTAAATGGTTGGACTCTTTTAAACCTTGAACTGCTCCATTAAGTAATCCACCTCCACCAACACTCAAGACAACCCCTTTAACTTTTGATAATTCCAGTTCGTCAAGTTGTTGTTCGATTTCTTTGATAAAGGCACTATGACCATCCCAAATTAATGGATGATCAAATGGGTGACAATAGATCGGATACGTGTCTTGATCCACGTTTTTGATAATGACATTCCTGACATAATCATCAGCTTCTCCCCAATGATTTCCATGCGATATAACCGTAGCACCATATTTCTTTAAATCTTCAGTAACCGATGCTTTGATAATCACTGGTAAAACAACAGTGCATTGAACGTTATAAAACTTGCTACTATAAGCAGCAGCTAAGCCAGCATTGCCACCAGAAGACGTAAATACTTCGATTTTAGTTTTACCTTGTTTCTTAGCTTCTTCAATTGATTTACCTATCAAATTACCAATACCTCTCAATTTAAAGCTCCCAGAAGGCTGCAATTTTTCATGTTTGAAGAGAACCCTACAAGGAACATCGAGCTTGTCAGTGACATCCTCAAGAGGAGTTTGTATTGAAGGAAACTTAAGATTAGTCATCATACTTTTCGCAGCAAAACCGTTATCTTCAACGGAGATTTACTGAACCTGCACCGCTCTGTACCGCGTAAAGATGGCAAAGAGAAGACTTCAGAATGACAAGTCTAAGCAGTTTACGAAAGTAAACCCTGACTATGAAATTGAAATATTGGAAGTCTATGATGAACTTACACAAACCCAGGAGGATTTACAATTGAATCATTTACCAAAAATATTCAGTAGATTAAAAATACCAAAATGGTTTACCAGAGACATAAGTCAATGTGTGGAGTATTATTATTCTATTCAAGGCAATGTGGTTCAATCTGATCATAAAAGAAAAGACATAACCATAAATTTGATAGAACAGTTTACTATAACATCAAGAGTCAATGTTGAAGAAGATATCATAGATATAATCGATATTGATAAGCTTATACGGTATACCAACAAGCTACTTAAGTATAGAGACAATTTCAGTTTAATTAGAGAGAGTTGGAAATTATTTGTTCCAGAATCCAAAGAACCTTTGTCGTATAAGCTAACATTACCAGATTTAAGCAGAATTAAAGATCAATTAAATTTAGACAATCCTCCATTGATTGACATGATGGGATGTTGCTCATTTGATGACGATGGGAATATTGAAAATTTTGATTTTTCAAAAGCATCTGAAGGGTTATTTATAGGGATAAAGGATTTTGCATGTATACTTGGGAATTTGGGAGAGTTTGATTGAATATTGGACATGTATAGGTAATATATAGGAATATCACTTCTCATACTAGTACTTAGACTTAATACCGCGTAAGGTCTGCGTCCTACCACATCTCCATACATCTATGGTTAAATTCAATTCAACCACCCACCCTGATATAGAGAATGAAATCATTAAAACAGCATCACCGGATTTAGGAAACTTTGAAATCTTTGGAGGTTCAAATTTTACCAGTTTTACTCAATTTGATTTACTTTTGTTCCATATTGCAACATCTCAAATTGTTAACACACAGTACTATCCTTCTACTTTTTCATTACATATCTTAATGACATTAGCATCTAGATGTTCCAGTATCAATTATGAACATAATAGTGCAAATGAACAATTTCTACATAAGGATCAGTCAATGTTACAAACTCAAACAAGTTTACCATCTTTACATCATCGAGCTATTGAGATTCTAAATGTATATAATCAAGGTATTGAGTTGCAATTGAAGAAAAAAGCTGATCCTGATACTATGGAGGTATATCAACAATTAAGGACGATATTCTTATCGTTCTTAGATGTGAGAACCAATACTAGACGGGTATCTAAACCAGATGAGATTATTTATATGAGTCCACCTAAAGATAATAAGACCACTCCTAAGAGTAAGAACAGAAAGAGGAAACAGGAAAATATAGAAATAAGTGATTCAGAATCTGAAGAAATTTTATCTAAACCATCAAAGCAACAAGATGTGGATTTACTAGACAGGTCTAGTATTAATAGTATAAATCAAGTAGCCAGTGAGTTTTTATCTGATAAGAAGAGTAAGAGACGAAAAGGTGGAGTTTACAAGCCAACTAAAATTGAAGATACTTTGGTATTTGATGAACATTTGATTACAGTGATATTAAACTCAAAATCTCACCGGTACAATTTAAGAGACTTGATCAAATGGACGTTTGCATGTGCCACAAAAGCTGATGCTTATTCATCTGATGAAACGGACAGGAAATTTTACGATATTTATAGTACACAAATCAAGTTTCTTGATTGGGTATTGAATTTTCTAAGACTTGATTATTTGAGTGTACAGCAAAAGATCAAGGAAGCAATGCAATCTGACGGATCAGAAGATTCTGAAATAGAAGTTGTTTCTGGTAAAGGTTTCAGTGACAGAAATCTTTACGCTTCAAGTATTGAAATGCTAACTAATGAAAAGAGGTTGATTTGTTTGTTATTTCCCGAAGTTCTAGGAGACGAAGAATCTTATAAACCATTGATTCTGCTAATCCTCAGCGGATTGGGAAATAACGGTAGTGGTAGACTGTGTTATGAACGAGAACGTCAATTAGTATGGGGCCAAGATAGATTCAAGACCATTAGTGAAAGCAATCAGGTACACGATACTTTCAAGCTAAGGTATAAAATAGTTGTAAACTTATTCGAACTTCTTTCCACATGTTCACCGAAATCGATAATTAACTCTGATCTTGAAGAACCTGTTGACATAGAAGAGGTCTATCATGAATTTCAGGATATGGAAGAGTACCAGCATAAATGGTTTATCAAATGCTTCTACCAAGAATTTCACCGTAATGAAGAATACCATGAACACTTTTTTGCTTTCGTAAAATTAGTAGTTGAGCAAGTTCAGAAGGCGAAATTTGATATAGTCCAATTAGAATTCTGCTTCAATTTATTAGAGTATTGTCTTGAATCAAAACACAAAGAAGATTGGCAATTCAGTACTTTCATGTTCAAGACCTTGTACTTAATATGTCGTAATCAGTATGCTAGTAAAGGTAATCGTAAAAGAATAGTTCGTAAATTATTTCAATATTTCATTGAAAATAATCGGAGTCGTATTGAGTCTTCTATACCTGAAGAGGGCAATTTCGCTTTGAGTCAATTTATTGGGCTTGTTTTGAAATGGTATGAATTTAATACCGGCAGAAAAGTTACTATGGATTTAGATCTAAAGCCGGACTTTACTAAGATCATTAAAATATATGAACCGAAACATGGGTTTATTCATAAGTTATATAGAGAATATTATCCACAAGAGTTGTAAATAGAAACTGTATAGTTACTGTATAATAAAAGTTAATGTGTATTATAGCACTTTTGATTTCTTGATATCATTAAATCAGTAGCAAATCCTACTTAGAAAGATATATATAAGTTTAAATGATATGTTTAACTTTGAAGTAATGTCTCAAGTATTGAATTTGCCAAGCACCTAATCCAACTAATGAAACAATAACTAAAATACTGAAATATTTAACTCTTGAGTTAGTTGATTCATTAGTATCTCTCATTCTTTCTTCTCTTCTTTTCAAGTATTGTAATTCATTAGCAATTTCCAAAGTCATTTCTTCAATTCTACGTAATTCAACTTCATTAGGTTTTAATTTTTCAGCAGCTTGAATAGCATTCCAATCTCTGGCAGCAGCACCACTTTCAATATCTAATTCAATTTGTCTTGATAATTGACTATATCTATGATTACCTTCTAATTTATTGGTGAAACAAACATCAAATGCAGCATTATGGAACGATGTGAAAGTTATTCTAGTACTGGTACCAATATCGTTTTTCTTTCTTAATTCATTACCTAATGAATCAACTACTATAACGTTTAATTGTTGTCCGTCACCTATTCTACCATCAGTTTTAATATTAATGACAATTAATTGCTCTTCACTTGCAAAATCTCTGATACAAACGGGTTCCCCGTTTTGTTTAGCGAAGACTTCTAAATTCAACGCACTAATTAACGAAATTAATGTTGAAATGAATAAAATTTGAACTACTTTCATTTTAAGTTCGTAGTTTGATTCGACTCAAAGTTTGTGATTTGGCGTTCAAATTTTTTTCACTGCGCGTCAACACTTGGCCTTGGTGTTGGTGCTACGTGGAGGTTTCCGCAATAGGCAGTCTACCCTCACTAAAAACTTTGACAACTGAGAATTTGAAGTGAGACTAAAGTGAAAAATTTGATATGGCTAAACCAAAGACCACTCATACTATGGTCAAGCTAATTTCAGCTGCCAAAACTGGGTATGAAAAATGGTTTCAAATCCCAAGACAAACCCAAAAATTGAATTTGATTTTATACGATCCAATAGCCAAAAGACATTGTTTGTTCACTGAAAGTAAGAAGAGGAGGATACCTGAAGTTCCACCAAGAGATTATTTCAGAAGGCACAGAGTTTAAATATAGAATCATCTGATGATGTAAATAGAATTTCAAAGGATACATAGGTTAGGAATCTTGTAAATATAAGTTAAGTTTATCTATATACAATCTATAATCTTATGTAAGTGGAGAGGTCAGTAAGTTTAAGTTGTTAATAAGTCTTAACTTCCCAACTATTAACATCACCCATCTTGTTCTTATCACCTATAACACAACTAACACCTACACCATTCAAATAACCTTCTATGACTCTTGTTAAGTCAACTTTGTTGACATCTAAGAATCTTTCTCTTCTCTCTTGTTTCATTTCATCAGTTATACCGTCAATGAACTGTGCTAATCCTTGAGTAGAAATCGATGATGGTGCATCAACACTTTGGAAAATCGATAATTTAGCTTCTTGTAAGTCGGTATCATTCCAATTTTCAACTTTGTGTAAAGCTGCTTCGTATGTTTGTTTGAATGATTCGATAGACTTTAAAGGATTTGGATCACGGTATGAATAATAATTCAAGACTCCACCAACCCCATCAAATGTTAATCCTCCACCATATGCACCATTGGATTCACGAATCAATGAGTGTAAGTGTTTGAAGGAAAGTAATTGTGATAATACTTGTAAAGCTGCACCATCTGGATGAGTATAGTTTGCACCTGTCAACGCATAAGATGCATACCCAATTTGGAATGGCAAATCTACTAAAGTCTTGGTATTACCTTGTTGTTGGGATTTGAAGTTATTGATGAACTCAGCTAATTGATCAGTATAAGATTTGGTTGGTAATTTATCATCAAAAGATTTAATTAACCCTTCAGTATGACTAATGGCATCTTTATCACCTATTAAATGATAATTGAATCCACCATTGATGACCAATTGTTGGATTTCTCTGAGAATAGGTAACACTTGAGTTTTCAAAAACTCTTTACCTCCCTGTTCAAGTTGTTTATTGAGTTCCAGAACAAATTCAACTTGTGCTAATCCACTAGTGAGGTTTCTTATGTTCTTACTGGCAGTTAATTGACCTGCACTGTACGACCCAGCATATGAATGACCACGTTCAGATATGGTATCCATTTGATTTTGTCCCATATTCTTGATAAGGGTATACAATTTATCAATTACGGAATCAGAATCATCGAATTTGGTTGAACTCAAAACCTCGTACCATAAATCAAAAACGTTCTGTGAATTTTGACTTAATGACATACCTGACATAACAAATTGAAGTTTGACATTATTGATATCAAAAGGGTCAGTTTTGTTACTGAATGAGAAATTTATGCCACCTGTTGATTTTTGAATTTTGGAATCAAGGTCTAAGATTGACGTGGTTTCTGTACCGGCTAAGTTAGTTAAACATGAGACAAATAATGGCATATAACTGTAGTATTTTGGTGGTAAGTACCCAAACTCTTTAGCTGCAGTCAAATAAATCAACCCATTGGCATCAACAACCCTCTTCAGAAGTTTTTGATCATTCAAATCATCAATTTGACATTTATAAAAGTCTCCTTGACGTGGGATATCAGATATATGTAAGGTTGGTAATACTGAGACATCTTCTTGGTGTCCTTGTTTCTCGAGTAATTTAAGAGATCTCTCATAAATAACTTGTTTGTCTTCATCGGTTAAATTTTCAGTCTTTCCTTTCAAACGTTCTTGTTCTTCTTTAACTAAATCCGTGGTAAAGTTTTCATCTGGTTTCATAGTGAATTTGAAAGTCGGAGTGTTTTCATCTAATAAAGTATTGATCAAGGGTTTGAATAAGTCTAATCCTTGTTCTTTATATTCTTCCTTGAACTTTTGAAGGATACGATCAATTTCAAGAGATTTGATTGGATCTTGTCCATTTACCCAAGTACTGACGATTGAATTTAAAAGTCCAAGACCAAATTCCGGTTTGTGCTTCTTGAAACTTAATTCCAATTGATGAAGAATAGCCTCTACTCTCTTTTGGAATGTTCCACCTTCTAATTCTCCTAAAACTTTATTTTTAAGAATTTCTTGGATCTTGTTATGTAAAGCATTGACTTTTTCTTGAGATAAGTTTGTTAAACCAATGGTAAAACTTAATAAGGAAGTAGTTGAATCTAAACCGGAATTTATAGTGAAATCATCACCAAACTCAGTTTCAATTAATTCTTGATAGAATGGTGAAGTGTGACCATCACATAATAATGAATTCAATACCTTCCATTTGAAGATATCATAAGGTTCTAATGATAAAGGATTACCTAAATACCAAGTAACTGAGTGCTGGAATTGCTGATCAACTGGTTTTGATGTCATAACATCAATTGGACCATTTTCAACCTTTTCGAATGATGTAGTTGTTAAGTCTGGAGTTTTGATAACATTGTTATTAGCTCTAACTCCAAACTTTGCGTAATATTCACTCAATTTTTGTAAATGATTCATCAAAGGCAATGAACCGTAAGTAAAGGTTTTAGCATTCGAAGGATGATAACATGAATTATGGAAATCAATCAAATCTTCATATTCTAAGTTAGTAATGTATTTTGGATCACCACCACTGTTATTCAAAGCTGAATAAATTGATTCTTGGAATTTTATATAGTAATAGTAACCAGAATTCGAATATTGACCTTTCATCTCATTATATACCACCCCTTTGAATGTCAAAGGCGATTTAATATCAGTCGGATCTTCATTCTCTAATCTCCAACCCTCTTGGGTGAAATCTTCATATGTCAACAAAGGCTCAAAAACCGACGATAAATAAACATCCATTAAGTTATCAAAGTCTTTAGCATTTGTGGTAGCAAATGGGTAAAACGTATAATCGTGTCCAGTCATAGCATTCATAAAATTACTCAATGATCTATTCAACATCTTGAAAAATGGGTCTCTTATTGGGAATTTATATGATCCACATAACGTGGTATGTTCTAATATATGAGGGACACCCGTATTATTTGGAGGATTGGTTTTAAATATAACTGAAAATACATTATTCTTATCATCTTTATCCAAATGTAAGTGATAACTACCGGATTTTTCATGTTGTAATAAAACTGCTGCCATGGAATATTCTGGAATGAGTTTCACATTTTTGATTTGGAAACCATAAAGGTTTAAGCCTACCGGGTACTTATTAAGGTCTACTTTGGTTGAGTAGAGTCTTTTAGGAAACCTTGGTTTTAGTTTGGTGGTAAGCATGATCGATGAGTTCGCGCCGCTAAACTGGTGACTTTAACCTATATCTTAAAGAGCCTAGGGATGTTACGGAGACTATAAATAGACTTTAAAATATCCAGTTTTCATGCAGAACAACAAATGCACGTACGACAATTACCGGATGGAGTTACTAAATAATAGAGATAAAAAAATAAAAAACATTAGAGAGCTAATGATGTATTACTAAACTAGTTCTTTAAACAAGTTTCAACAACTGATGCAACTGTAAGAGTCTTCTCCTCTTGGAGTTGTCTACCAACAACCTGAATACAAACAGGCATACCGTCATACAATTCCGGATCATAGGCCTTTTGGATTATCCTATCTTCATCACTAACTGGTTTGAAATCTGGATCAATAGGGTCAAGTTGTTTAGATACTTTTGCAACAGGTAACACGACACTTGGGTAATCAACAACATTAAATGGTACAGTATAATTCAAACTGTGTTCTTTATGAGGAATGAACGAAGTTGATGGCCAAACAGGACAAATCAAAGCATCCATTTGTTTACCTGATTTACTAATCAATGAAGTTTCATTCCAAAACTTACTGAAGTTTTCTTTAGCTTTATAATGGTCGGCACAGAATTGCCACCATTCATTTATATTAGCCCGGTGTTTTGGAGGATCTGATATCAACATTTTAGCAACATTTGGAACTATTGGTTCACCTGTTTTCTTACAGATATCCAATACTTCGAACCCTTGATCAGCAGTGAATATGTTATCAGCAACATCGAGAAGTTCTTGATGATTTGATATGGTCAAATCAATGACTTCATGGCCTTGAGCTTCTAAAGCCTTCTTGGTTTCTTTTAAAGCTCTCTGAACAGGTGGATGTGGTGATATTTTACCGTCAAATGACCACAATCCCAAAGTTAAATGTTCCAGTTTTACCTTTGACTGATCAGAAAATGGAATTGGCATAACTTTTGGATCAGATTTCCAAAGTTGAGCTTCAATAATAAGCTTAGTGATGTACTCAACATCACTTAAGCTTCTTGCCATCGGCCCGATAGCAGATGGTAAAGTTTCTTGGGCTGCATATGAGTTTGTAACTCTTAAATAGGAAATTCTACCAGTAGAAGGTTTCAAAGCGTGAAGGCCTTGGAAACTTGCCGGAATACGGATACTTCCACCAATATCAGTTCCAAAACCCAATGGAGATCCTCCTGCCCCAATGAGAGCACCTTCCCCTCCGGAAGAACCCCCACTTGTTAACTTGATATTAAGGGAATTATACGTATATCCGAATAAATTGGATACGGTTTCAGGCGCCATCATCGCCATTGGAACAGTGGTCTTAACGTAAAATACGGCACCCGAGTTCTGTAAAAACTCTGCTAATAAGCTGATCTCCGACTTTGGTTGATTAGTGGTTCCAACATATCCTATTGAGGAATCGAATCCTGGAAGATCGACTTGATCTTTGAGTGAAATTGGAATTCCATGTAATGAACCAATGACTTCACCATGCTTTTCGTAGTATTCATCTAATTGTTTTGCAACTTCGAATGCTTTATCAAAAAAGATTTCACTACAACAATTCAAAATTTGTTGTGCTAATGCTGTACGATGACAAAATGCTTTAGCTACTTCTAATGCTTTGAGTTTACCTTGACCAATCTTATCTTTAAGTTCTAATAATGTTAAACTGGTTATACTAACTTCATCCTTAGGAAGAATTGAATTCAAATAATCGTTGGTATTAACATATCCTTTCGATAACATATCATCTTTAATGTTATCATCGACCCATTTCGAAGGAATTGAATCCTTTACAGCTTTCCTCTTAACTTCAGCGATATCTTTCCAGTTGTTTACCGTCATTTTTGTTATCATTAACTATTACTTACCTTGAGTTCTCAAATGTTTTGTGAGACACTTTTGAATTCTTTTAAATCCACGAGAAATTCAATGGTTATGTAAGTGAAAATTCCGCTATCTTGGCCCATTTCCTTATCTTACTATGGGGAAATCATTCAGACTATAAAATCAATGCGGGTCGACTGTACCTTATCGGAGGTCGTAATTCGGGATTCGGATTACGGATTACGGATTACGGAGTGTGGGAAACGGAATTCGCCATTGTTAATACCAAGTAAATCATTATTTTCAGTAAGCAGTAAAATCTGGGGTAAATAGAACTATATAAGGTCACTGACCTAACCCAGCCCTAACAACAATTAGCACTTTTAATTGTTAGCTTATCACATACATATCAGTTACAATGGAACCAATTCTTAATCAAGGTTATGGTTATGGTTTTGCATTAGGGCTTGGTGCTGCTTTTGCAATATTAATGATTGTGATTACAAGAGTTCTTGCTGCTTATTTAGGACAAGTTCAAACCTCAGAAAGATTCTCAACTGCTTCAAGAAGTGTTAAATCTGGATTAATTGCTTCAAGTACCGTATCAGCTTGGACTTGGCCTGCGACACTTCTTACTTCCGGCCAATGGAGTTACTCACATGGTATTAGTGGTGGATTCTTATATGGAGTTGGTGGTACTCTTCAAATCACCCTTTTTTTATTTATGGCTATACAGCTTAAAAGAAATGCCCCATCAGCTCATACAATCTCCGAGTGTTTTTATATAAGGTTTGGTAAAGTTGGTCATTGGGTTTTCCTTACTTATTGTATTTCCACCAACGTGTTAATTTCAGCCTTATTATTATTGGGAGGCTCCCAAGGATTTGCTGCAACTACCGGTATGCACGTCGTGGCTGCCAGTTTCTTATTACCTCTTAATGTCATTGTTTATACTACGATGGGAGGTTTAAAAGCTACTTTTATTTCCGATTGGGTTCATACCGTGATTATTTATGTGATATTACTTATTACTTGTTATAAAGTTTATTGTACTTCAGATCTTATTGGATCTCCTGGTAAGATGTATGATCTTTTAGTTGAAGCTCAAGAGTACTTCCCATCAGAAACTGGTCAAAGTTATCTTTCTTTCCATGATAAATCAATGTTTTTCCTTTCATGGTCAGTTGCAGTCGGTGCCCTTAGTTCAGTTTTTGGAGACCCCGGTTATTCCCAAAGAGCCATTGCTTCTGAAGCTACAAGTGTATTTTTCGGTTATTTAATGGGTGCTATTTGTTGGTGGATTATTCCTTTTGCCCTTGGTCTGTCAGCTGGTTTAGCATGTAGAGCATTATTGACTAACCCAGCTTCGATCACTTATCCTAATGCTTTAACTGATCAAGAGGCCAATAGTGGTTTACCTATCATTTATGGTATGGCAGCAATTTTTGGTAAAAGTGGAGCTGCTATTGGACTAGTAATGTTATTTATGTCAGTCACATCAGCCACATCAGCCGAATTAATTGCATTTTCTTCAGTGTCAACTTATGATATTTATAGAACCTACATAAAACCTAATGCTACTGGTAAACAATTAGTTAATGTTGGTCACCTTACAGTTATATCGTTTGGTATATTTATGGCGGCATTAGCAACAGCTTTGAACTATGCTGGGGTTACAGCTGGATGGTTACTTAGTTTCTTAGGGATTATATTAACACCAGAAATATCAGCAGTTTCTCTTGTTTTATTCTGGCCCAAGATGACCAAATTATCTTTAATCATTGGATGTCCACTCGCTACTTTAACAGGACTTGCTTGTTGGATTGGTTCAACCTACCATTTTGCTGGAACTATCAATAAAGATACTTTGATGACATCTGAAGCAACATTCATTGGTAATATTGTTGCATTATCCAGTTCTGCCATTTATATCGCTGCTATCTCCTACATCAAACCAGACCCTGTAGAATTCGAAATGGCAGCATTGAATGGAAAGTTTGTTCTTGGTGATGATGTCGATAAGGAGGGTAAAGCAGCAGTTCAAATCAGTGATGCACAAAAGAAGACTTTGAAGACTCAATCTTGGCTCAGTTTATATGCTAATGCATTCCTTCTTCTTGGAGTTTATATTATCCTTCCTGTATCATTATACGGTATTAAAAGAGATTTGAGTAAAAGTTCATTCACAGGATTTATTGTAGTAATGTTAATTTGGCTTTTATTAGCATCATTGTTTGTTATAATCTTCCCATTATATCAAGGATATGGCTCAATAATAGCTATCATTAACCATGTAATAGGTAAACTGACTCCAATTGAAGCAGACGACGTCGATAACAATGATAGTAATGATAGCAATGATAGTATTTCAGAAAATGGAACTGTAGAACAGTTACAAGAGAAACATTCAGCTAAAGTCTGACTATTAAGGATATTTAATTAATAAAAATTATGTATATGAATTACGAAGTTAATGTTCAACTTCTAATAGTATTCTTGACTCTATAATGCCCCAGGAGGTACGACCCCCAGAAGGTACGACCCCCAGAAGCTACGACGGTCATGACTCTTTGAAGACCCGAAATCGGTCGTTTCTACAAATAGATATAGATAAAGGTGTGGAGCATTTCCGCAATTTAAAATCATATGAAAGTCTTAAGTTTTATTATAGAAGGATGGAGAAGTCTTGGTGCCTGACGTAGATCACCCATAACTCAGCCATACTCAAGTTCCGGATTCCGGAGCGGATGTAGTTGACTGCTTAATGAAAATCAAAACCATTAGTGGGGTCGTCGACGGAATTCTGGTGGAGATCCCATTCAAGCGGAGTTACGAAAAATCTCTTATCGGTCGCATCCATCGAATCTAACAGCTGCATTTGCGGCATGCAACCAACAAAGAAGAGAAGGTCACCAAGAGTGTCACGAGCTTGTGAGAATTGTAGGAAGAGGAAGACCAAATGTACAGGAGGTCCAGTATGTAAAGAGTGTGCTAAATTTGGTGAAGAATGTATAATTAGAAAGCTTTATAAACAGCCCAAAAAGTCCGATTTCAACATGACAACTAATGAAACAAAATCAATACTATTGAATAAGGCTACAATTGAAATCCCCGATTTATCACTTACGGGTCAAAACAATACATCTGAATACTTTGGATCTGCTAGTAACTTTTCATTTGTTAACCAATTAAACAAATTGTTGCAGAGTGTAAATGGCTCAGATGGTAGTGAAAACAAAGGCCTTGAACGATTTGGAATAAAACCAACGGTGCTAGAACATTCATTAACATTTGATTTTTCATTGACTAATTTCACTACTGATGACATGAACAAATTATTAGTGGCCTATCTTAAAACATGGGGTGTAGCTATGCCGTTCTTTAATGCTGACGAGTTATTCACATTAGCATCGAGAACATGGATGAATCCTCATGCCCCGGCCGAGGATCAAGCCCTTCTTTATTTGGTATTGTCAGTTGGAGCTGCTACATCTTATTTTGACATAGAAGAAAGTAGTCCTAATGCATTTCTAGTGGCCAGAGGTTTTTATAATTTAGGATTCCAAACGGTTCCCACCGTATTTTCCCATGTATCATTTGATTCAGTAAGGATAATTTATTTTATGTGTTTATGTGCATGTTCATTGGGAGATACGGCATTGTCATATACTTATATTGGGATAGCATTGAGAATCCTGCTTGCAATTGGGTTACACAAAAACAATACGGTTGTCAGAGGCCGTACAAGTTCATTTGATAGTAGTCATCATAGAAGAGTCTGGTACTCTGTTTGGCAATTTGATAAGTACTGGAGTTTCTGTGTAGGTAGACCCAGTGGCTTGGGAGATCATGTAGATGTTCCCGTCATCAGGGAAGAAGATTTCAAATATGAGGGGTATGGTGAACTGAAACAGTTTCCAGCAACGGTAGAACACCTGAGAATAAGGGTGAGGTTTGCTTACACGATTTTCAAAATTCATCAAGAATTGTATGATTCCAAGAATGACTTGTTGACTATGCTAAGTATTATAGAGCGATTTTCAGACGAAATTGATGAAATTTATCTCAGTACAGATGATAAGCAGATAGTTCAAAGTGAGGTCACTGATAATGTCAATTGGATGGAAGACGCTAGAATAATCGAATGGTTTTGGATCAGGATCTATTACCTTTATATAAAACTCATATTGTTCCGTCCATTTTTGATATTTAGTGGTTATCTGGAGAATAATGGAGCCCAATTGCCTGATTCATTACGAGATAAAATTGAAGCTGGATCCAACACTTGTGTCAATGTTGCAATTGACTTATCTGATTTCATTATAAAGTTGAACAATAAAGTAAGAATGGTTCAACCAATTATTTTCATCAGTACTTATTTAGAAAGTACTTCCACAGTTCTTTTGTTTTACATTTGCAGTAACTTTGCTAATATAAGTGATACAATGGCTAGAAAGATTTGGAATGTCCTACAAGATACCAGAAACTTTCTTAATGGATCATATGGCAGTTATTTGGATACCACTAAGATCTTAGCAAGGGATGGTTTGAAATCCTTATATGGAATGTTAACCTCAAGAAGTATCAACAAAAGTAGTAACTCTACTTATCTTGACAAAATCATGGAACCAGTGATTGGTCCGGGTACAGATACCAATGATGAAACTCAAGCTGCCGAAACTGAATTAGAAGAGATTTGGTTACAAGCCTTGGATTGGATAAATTTTGCTTAACTACGTAAGTTTGTATATATAAATATTACCAAGCTATATCGTTTGATAACTGTAACTTCCGATGACTCTGTGTAATTAGAAATCGTCACTTTCCTGTATTCAGTAACCCCTTTTAACGGCTGATTAGAGATACCCCTTTTCTTATTGTTAGTCTAAATCTATTGTATGCTAAATGGGCAAAGGTCATTTATCTGTTTGGCGGTAAAATGTAAACCGACTAGATTATACAGTTAATCCCACTTACAAACCGCACCTACATTAACAGGATGTCGTTCTCTTACAATCTAAAATTCGCTCAACACACTTAAATAATTCGCTGCTCCAATTTGAATATTCAAGTTCAGATTGCAACAAAACAGAAAATACAGCACCACGGATTCATCTTATTCGGTTATTTGCTTTGTTGGCGGTGCGACACATTTTTACTTTCTAACACAATAGCGATAGAGCGATAACAACTTTTCAAATGTTCAGTCTGGAATATTCTTTATATTGAATATGAGGCTTTTTTATATAGCATGTAATGAATTATAATCTCTTAAAAACGATATTCAATTGGTGACATTGTAGTTATGGTAGAACGAAATTGAAACAGGGAATGCTGCCAACTTCTGGTGTGGATCATATTTAACACTTCACGAACCCTAGTCACAATAGATATATCTTGTTATAACAAAAACAACTAATACTAAGAGCAAGTGGTATATTAATATCCCCAGGACAGTAGTCTCTATTATTACACTCTCAGAAAAATTCATTATTAATATTTGTACTCTCTCAAACTACCTAAAATACGTTGAGGATTAAGAAATTCTTCATAAATCGCATGTTAATAGGTTTAAATGGATGTCTGGTGAATTAATAGAGACTGACACATAACGGGACACGATATTAAACAAACTGTTTGAGAACCAATTTATCTATGAGTACCACAATTGGAACCTAAGCAATATTAGATTAAGATTGAAGCTGAAAATTATGACTACATCTATGTCTGAGCTCAATATTTATAAACTAGATCTTCTTTAAATATATTACACCCTTGAATTGCACACCATGCAATATGCGATATAGTCCCCCTACACCCCACAGCATTCAGGGAAAAAATAATAGCAAGCAAGTATTTTGCATGCATGAATCGAGGGCTAGGAACGTAAAAGGAAAGTAGTCCTTTTTTTTAATTTAAATGTCTTTAGTTCACCATTTAATTTTTTCACTATTATTTAATAGTCCATTGTATTTATCTCTCCATCTGTCTGAGATGGTCTGTTAAGTTGGTTAGATGTCGCTGGTGCCCCTGAAGGGTACTTTGGTTTAAGAACAGAACAATATCCGTAATATACATGAGCCGCATGGCTGCGAATGACTAACTATATAAAGATTATGGGTGATTCTTTATCCAATCAACTATCAAATTACCCACAGTTTTGTGCCAGCATCGAGCACTACGCTAATAGCATATTAGTGGGTCATGATCATAACTCATCATGTCCCCAGTCATCTGTAGGTAACTCATCATGTCCCCGGTCATCTGTAGGTAACTCATCATGTCCCCAGTCATCTGTAGGTAACTCATCTGCGCTGGTAGCGCCGGAACAATGGTGATGGCTTGGTGGAATATTATCTGCACCGCACTTGATATATACCAGGTCGTAAGTTACTGACAAGCCCTTATACTCGGTCGCCCATACAAAGTCATAACCCACATATTTATTACAAACAGAACCAGTATAATAACATATCGTGCAACCGTACGAACTTGTATTAATCGCAAATAACCAATTTGCGTAAAACACACCTGAGCTATTTTCTATGTTTGTGTTTTCATGACATTTCCAAGCAGTCGTACCGTCAACTTGTTCAAAATAGTTCGTGTCACCTGACAGTTTGTAGCCAAACTGGAAAATTGAGTTCGAAACATTTGTACTCCTACGCATGATGCCATTATCATCCAAGTCAATGTTGTTATCAAGCAACCATTTCTCATCTTCTTTACCTACTATTGACGGTTCGTCTGCACCGCTGACTACTTTACTGATACATTTGTATCCTGATAAAGTAGAGTTAATAGTGTGCACTTCAGTGCTAGCAGTGACCCTACCACCTGCTCTCGAGACGTGCAACAATAATGCTTGTTTAATCACCTCTCTACCAGCATCAGTAGGGTAACAGTATTTGTCATCTTCTATGACCACCTGCGAATCCCCATACGAGCTTCTCTTAGTCAAGATTGTAGCATTCGTCCCAGCCAAGTCAGCTGCCGACAGTTCAGTTGTTAAGTTACTCAACGAACCGCTTATCGATTTGACACAAACCAGCCAATTGTCTATCGACCAAGTGGTCACAGTCGATAAAGAGTTGTAAGGGACATCGTTGTAGTATGAAAAGGCTAATGCTAACTTTTTAATTAGTAATGGCTCTACAGTCAGATTACTGCAGAAAGTGGTGTTAACCAAAGCGATCAGATAATTTGCATCCCCGGCTACTACGATACCTATAACTAGAACCCATGAAAGAAAAAAGCGGTAAACAAGGGTACTGTGTATCCTTACTATATATTTCTTTTTGCCAGTTCTGGTTTCCAATCTTACTTCTTATACTTTTTTTTGCGTTGAGGTATTTACGCAACTGGCCAACTCTTTTTCTAGTTTTTGTTGAGCGGAGGAATATTTGAGAAAATATTTTGCATGCATGAATCAAAGAATGCAAGAAAAGTGGTCCGTTTTTATCATTGTGTGACATATCTCCTATTGGGTACCGTTTGATTGGCCGGAGTTCGTCTATTCCTTCCCTGGATACCCAATGATCAATAACCTGGAGGTAACGATATAGGGTTCCCATATTGTTACTCTATATCGTTATTTCTTTGTACATGTCTCTTTAAGTACACACCCAAGAACTTCTTTGAGGTAACTGATGAATATAGAGTCTGTCGCAGTTATTGGTTGCGGATTTAAGAGTTTAAAATATCATTAGATGCTATATAAAAAATGTATGCTATTTTGTATATATTCAACTGGGATCAAATTTGCAGCCGCTTTGATTCTTAAACTAAGAGTGTCTTTTTGGAGAAGTTTCTCTCTCTTTAACCTGCTCTTAACCTGATACCAGAACTGCTCAATAGCATTTAGTTCAGGTGAAAAAGGAGGTAAGTATAAAAGTCTGTATCCTCTAGCTTGAATGATACGGGCAATACTTGCATTCTTGTGAATACTTGCATTATCCATAACAAGATATGCATTTTTCATCACAGGGTGTTCATCCATCGTAACCATTAAGTCAAGCAAGAATTGTTTATAGTGACTTGTGATAGTCCCTCTAGAAGAATCTTGCAGTTTATCCAGATCTCTTCTTCTCTTCTTGTTCAGAGATAGGGCCTTCGGCTTCCTCAAACTAAATTGCACCACACCATGGTAACAAATAGCACCCAAAATAGTTCTGTTTTCTGATCTGGTAGAGGGTGTTTTGACAACCGGTGTCTCTCCCTTAGGTGCCCAACCTCCAGATCTCTTCGTATTGATGTTGAAAGCAGCTTCGTCAATGAAAACACAGTTGGATAGGTAATCAACATCACTGTCCATCAATTGAGTCACATATTGAAATCTTTGTTCTATCTTAGCTTCAGAGTTTCTTTGGACACTCTCCTTACGTGCCAATTTGAAGGTGAAGGCACATTCATCTTTCAAGAACCTATGTAAAGAAGTTTTTAAAAAACCTGGTACGAATTTGTACCGCAGGCTGTACGAATTTAAGGCGAGGGCCATGAGAATTTGCCTTTCTCTTCGCTATACATTCAATTTAGAGGGTATGCGAATACTGATTTTTACATTTTAGAATTCAAGATAGAGAGAGTCAGAATTTTTTGATTTCCTCATAAGAATTAATATACCACAGATACAGAAATTTCAAATGATATTAACGAATTTTATTATTTTATTATACGAATTGACTTACTACTCCCAACGATTTATATATATGGCAAGTACGAATTTTAAAGAAACAAGAGCGAATTCAAAATATACCCTTTGTGAAATATAAATGTCGCAGCGACGTTTTCTTGTTAATGGAGGTGTGAAATGTTTTTGGGATTAACTGTATGATCTGGGAACGGTAGTAAAGATGGTCTGTAATCCTCCAAATGACAACCAGTTATCAACTCTAATAAAGAAATCTTTATAGAAACGTCAATGTGATGGTTCACGAACCTAACGAATGAAATTGGAAGGGTAACCCAAGCCTTATCGGTGACCAAGACATAATTCCGGAATTACACATATAACATTACAAAATTAGTTCCGATCAATCACTAACAAATGTAAGACATTTCCATTCAATAAGCCATTATGTAAGAACTAACAACTTTACCCAACGTATTGTGATACCCAACATTGTAAGACATTTGTATTATCAAAATATGTTGATTGTTTCAAGAAAATAACCGTCGCGCCCCTACCAAAAGTCCCAATAATGTCAATTTTAAGCGATAGGAAATGTATTATAAACCCCATTACAAGAGAGTGAAACCGTTTAAAAAAACCACAAGACCATTCTAAGATGTTAACTTATTATTATACACAACATGAGGTTACCAAATTAAGTAATAACCTATTATCAAACATTCCGACTTATTGTCATGCTCATTTTTAGTTGCTGGCTCAACTATCATAATCATTCGGTAAAGCACGGTAATATTAGTTAACAAAATGACAAATGTCTCTTATAATATATATTATTGGTTGATATTTAACCCTGCTACTCCAACAAATTATAAAACCCTATAAATTTCTAGCATTACCCCACTCTAGGTAAAGTTTTAGTGTCTAATCCATTGGTCACAATATTTTTAGAGTCACTAAAACTAAACAGTCAACTGAAAATTTGCGACACACTGACTCAATAAAAAGCGCGTAGTCATTACAATTTAATCCACAACACATCCTCCGAATAAGTCATAACGCTTTTTATTTACAAAGTTTTAAAATTCATTTAAATTAAATACAATCTTTAAAAAAACCAATCATTGAAAGTTTCGTTTTTGTGTAATAGTAAATTGACTCAAAATTATTAAATTGAATTTGTGGTTGTGAAATTTCAAATAAAACGTTTTGAACATTCCCCCATATTTGTAAACAAGTACTTATATATAACAAAAGTATTTTAAACAAGCACTAAATCAATAAGATGGAAGAAAAGAAATTATTGTCTACTTCATCCCCCGAAGGAATTCAAATTGCCTCCCAAATTACTCCTACCAGGTTAGCTAATTTATTAATACGAAAAGGACCCTTGCCAATTCGTCATATAACTAATCAATTATCGTTAGAAGTCGAAGGGTTTGATCTTTTATCATTAAGTAAACAACGTAGGTTGATTATGGCGGCAATGGAACAATCAGACCCCGAAAATAATGTTGTTTTTGAAAAAATTGGGTGGGGTCAATGGGCAGTTAGAAAAATTGATAGTGATTATATTGTTACTGAAGGTACTGAAAAAGATCATGAAAACTTAGATGATGGAGAAGATAAGAAAATCAACGTCAAAGAATTAAGACAACAAAATTTGAAACTTGGTTGGTCTAAAAAACAAGATAGAGATAGAAGGGAAAGTATCACTAATAAAGATAATAATCTACACAATGTTAAATTACCTAATGAAAAATTAAATAATGCAAGCGCCCTTTTATCATCTGATGATGATATCGATGAAGTTTTCAATGAACAAGAAGATGAGGAAGAAGATGACGAAGATGATGATCTTGATGATGATGAAGATATTGCAATTGATAGTGATAGTGAAGAAGATTTATTCAAATTCGATGATCAACCTGTCAAATTTGCTAATAGAGTACCCTTAAAATTGAGTCCACCACCAAATTCTTACAATGTTAATAATAGGCGAAAATCAAGTTCCAGTATTTCCAAACCTTATAGGACACAAGTTTTTAATAGGTCAAGACTTAATTCATTAGAAAATTTGGATAATTATATTTTATCGAAATCGATAAATTCACCATTAGGTAAAAGCCCTGATATTAATATGAATACATCTGGTAGTTTAAGTTCAGCATTAAATGGTAGTTTGAATGGAGGAAGAAGAAAATCATCATTCAATGAATCCAATATGAGGTCAACATTATCATCAACAAATTCACCAATCCCGGGGCCTTCAATGCACAATATATCAGTTAATAATATTCCATCGATTGATAATATATCGAATATATCAAGTCATTCAATTCAATCAAATCCTCATTCTAGTCATTCCGTCCATTCGATATCACCACATCCGATTCAATCGATCGATAGTGCTATTGACAAACGAAATAATGGTGAAGATACAGATGAAGAAGATTGGCAAAGTATTGGGGCAGAGTCATTAAGGAAGAAAGATGATGATGAAACTAAAGCTGCTGCTAATGCTTTAGTTTTAATGAGTGTATAATTGTTTAGTGCTGGATCATTTAGACATTAATATATAATTATGATTATTTAGCTTATTCGTGGTAGTAAAGAGGTAGACGTTTGTGCAATGTAGATCTATAACATCTAGTTTATTCTGAATTTCTTGGGGACCCCCTAGGTTTACTAGGTCATTACTTGGTGCCAATGAAGAGAAGATATTCTGTGTAGTTGATTAAGAGCTCTCAAGTCTTTTTTTCAGATTTCGGGCCAGAGAAGTTAATTTGCATTTGGGTTTCAACGAGCATTTGGCAGGAGAGTTGTTTTAGGTAGGAGTTAGATGCTTTGAGTGGATGGTTGAGGAGAAATATCGTTGTAGCTAAAGATAAAATAGGTCCATAGATGATTACAGTAAATAGTATCTACATTTAAGTAATTCGCCAAAATCACAAACTAGCCGTGCTTTACCACGATTGCACAAAACTTTACAACACTCCAAAGCATAGACAACTGATTTTAGAATCATACGGTCACCTCTACGCACAACCACCGACTGAATATTAATACCGCCATTACTTAGCTTCCTCTTAGCACCTCTATCCCTCCTAAATTCTCATACAGGACCACACGAATGTGCACGCCTTATTACATTTCCTAAAATGGATAAATTAAAACTACGCGTCGAATTTTTCACCTCAAAACTGTTAATAATTCTACTACTCAAACTTCTTACACCAAGATGAGTACAACAACAGTTTTGCCATCTATTCAATTAGATATCAATTATGAACAAATTAAGTTGTCAATAAAAGATTTCTTACAAAACTTTAAGACCAGCGAAGGTGAATTAGAAGAAGAAGATGATATGGAAACTGATCATTATTTAGGTGTGAAGTATATGAAGTTATTACAAAAAGTCGCCAACAGAGATTTATCCACCATTTATATAGATTTGAATGATGTTAAGAATTTTGAAACCAATCAAAATGTAAGTCAAAGTACTCAAGCAAGTTTCAGAGTTAATTTAGTTAGTGAAATCGTCAAGAACAGTCATAGATATATTGAGATGTTTAGTTCAATTATTGATGAAATCATGCCAGCTCCAACTAAGGACATCAGTTATAAGGATGATGTTTTGGATGTGATTTTACATCAAAGAAACTTAAAGAATCAAAGAATTCTTCAAGAGAATACTGAACAAATCAATGATTTAAGAAATGGATTTTCAAGTCAAAATGAAAATCAAAATGTTAATATTGAAGACCAATTAAATGAAAATTTATTCCCTTCAAAATTGACCAGAAGATATTTCTTATACTTCAAACCATTAACGTCAAATATCAAACCATTATCAGTAAGAGAAATCAAAGGATCTCATGTTGGTCAATATATTACTATTCGTGGTATTGTCACCAGAGTTTCTGATGTAAAACCTTCAGTATTAGTTAATGCTTATACTTGTGACAAGTGTGGGTATGAAATTTTCCAAGAAGTCAACTCAAAGATTTTCACTCCTTTAACTGAATGTACTTCATCAATTTGTAAAACTGACAATTTGAAAGGTCAATTATTTATGAGTACTAGAGCTTCTAAATTTGCATCATTCCAAGAAGTCAAAATCCAAGAATTAGCTAATCAAGTTCCCGTTGGACATATTCCAAGAGCTTTAACTATTCATATCAATGGTGATTTAGTTAGAAGTTTAAATCCTGGTGATGTAGCTGATATTTCTGGTATTTTTATGCCTTCACCTTATACTGGATTTAGAGCTTTAAAAGCTGGGTTATTAACTGAAACTTACTTAGAAGCCCAATATATCTATCAACATAAGAAACAATATGATAATTTAGAAATTACCCCTGAAATTGAAGCTAAAATAAGAGACTTACATAATCAAGGTAACATTTATAATAAATTAGCCAAATCAATTGCCCCAGAAATTTTCGGTCATTTAGATGTTAAGAAGATCTTATTATTATTATTATGTGGAGGGGTTAGTAAAGAAATTGGTGATGGATTAAAAATTAGAGGGGATATTAATGTTTGTTTAATGGGAGATCCTGGGGTTGCTAAATCACAATTATTAAAAGCTATTGGTAAAATTGCCCCAAGATCAATTTATACTACTGGTAGAGGTTCATCAGGTGTTGGGTTAACTGCTGCTGTTATGAGGGATCCCATTACTGATGAAATGGTCTTAGAAGGTGGGGCTTTAGTCTTGGCTGATAATGGTATTTGTTGTATTGATGAATTTGATAAGATGGATGAAAGTGATAGAACTGCAATTCATGAAGTTATGGAACAACAAACCATCTCTATCTCCAAAGCTGGTATTAACACAACTTTAAATGCTAGAACTTCAATTTTAGCAGCTGCCAATCCTTTATATGGACGTTATAATCCAAAATTATCACCTCATGAAAATATCAATTTACCTGCTGCTTTATTATCAAGATTTGATATAATGTATTTAATATTAGACCAACCATCAAGAGAATCAGATGAACAATTAGCTAATCATGTTGCTTATGTTCATATGCATAACAAACAACCAGAAATGGATTTCGAACCAATTGATTCTACCACGATTAGACAATACATTTCAATTGCCAGATCTTATAGGCCAACAGTTCCAACTGAAGTTGGAGATTATGTGGTTCAATCATATATAAACTTAAGGAAAGAATCCTACAGAAATGAAGGGTCTATAAAGAAATTCCAACATATAACCCCAAGAACTTTATTAGGGATTTTAAGATTATCACAAGCTTTAGCCAGAATCAGATTTGACAATGTTGTTACTAATGAAGATGTCGATGAAGCTTTAAGGTTAATTGAGATTTCTAAAGCTTCATTATCAACTGACGATGAAAAATTAAGAGAAGATGATAGTGCTACCACTAAAATCTATCAAATCATTAAATCAATTTATAGATCTGAAGGTACTAGTAATGCTTTAGTTATTGGTGATTTACGTCAAAGAATTATTGCCAAGGGTTATACTGTTCAACAATTTATGGATTGTGTTTATGAATATCAAAGTATAAATGTTTGGCAATTGATTGATGATGGTGATAAGTTGATGTTTGTTGATGATGATATGGATATGGCTTGATCTGGATCCAGCTCAGGTGACCTAAGGAAAGACTTAGGCGGAGGTTAACTTAAGGTATAATTGATATCCTTTCCAAGAACCTATCACATCCATACTGAAGTTAAACATGGGAGAAGTTATGGAAGTTCTAAGAAACTTAATGAAGTTAGGAGTTAATTGTTGTATAATAGATTGTATGTTATTAGTTAGGTTTCGATTGTCTCCCGATTTGGACCTTTATTTCTCTAAGACTCTTTCTATATATAAACCTCGTGTCTCGGATCGTTATCAGTTCTCAATTTCTGTGGCTCCTGCGACATGAGTATAAGAAGAAGAAAAGATATAGAATTGAATGTTATACCAGAATCAAATCAGCCGCCTGAACCCCAAACAACTAGCGGCAACCACAACCTGGAACATGAATCGGGATCAATTGATACAGTTGAAGAACTTCCAGTACCGTGGATGTTCAAAAATTCAGTTATCGTTAAAAATACTTCATCGGTAGCTAGAGATCATGTATGTATATTTAGAGCTTCGATCTTAGAGCCATACTAACAAGCAGCTTGCAAATGAAAGGACCATACTTGCATGGATAAGAACGGGAACGATTTTCTTTACATTGTCAATCACCTTTCTTCAATTTATGTCATTATCCCTCAAATCCAATACTGCGATAAACTTAGATGGGTCAAAATATGATATAAGTTCAATTACCGCCGTTGATTTGCCGATTTTTAGAAAGTATGGTACACCTATAATTGTCTTAGGAATGTCATTAGGGGTTATATCGATATTTTTTGGCTGCTTTAGGTACTATTCGGTTCAACAATTATTACTTAGAGATTATTTCCCAATTTCTAGAGTCACCATTGGGTTATTGGTGATTGTTAACATGGCAATGGTGATATTAGTAGTGATATTTGAATCAAAGATTATAACGTAGGGCGGACCACCGCGTTCTCACGGTTGGACTTAGACCTCAGTAAACTGAGTCGCATTTTTCAACAACAACATGTCAGATTATAATTCCCAAACAGTACCACAATTAAAAGAATTATTAAAAGCCAAAGGGTTACCAATTGATGGTAAAAAAGCTGATTTGGTTCAAAGATTGACCGAAGCTGATGCATCAACTGAAACCAGTCAAGAACAACCAAGTTCTGAACCAGTAGCAGAACCAACAACTGACACCAATGAAACTACTGAACCAACGATTGAATCAAATAATGATGGAAAAACTGATGAAACTAGTGAAAAAACTGAAGAGAATGGTAATGAAGGTGAGACTAAAGAAGAAAAGCCAAAACCAAAAGTTTTGACTCCAGAAGAAAGAAAAACTTTAGCTATAGAATTATTAAATAAAAAGATTCAAAGAGCTGAAAAATTCGGCGACGAAGCCTCAGCTGAAAACGCTAGAAAAGATTTAGCCAGAGTTGAAAAATTTGGGGTTGAATTAGGTACAGCTTTAGCAAGAGAAATTGGAATTGTTGATAGAAATTTTAATCAAGGTTTAAATGATAGACGTGGTAAATTCCGTCATCGTGGACATCGTGGAGGATATCGTGGATTTAGAGGTGGTCGTGGTAGAGGATTCAAACCAAATCATCGTAGATAACTTGTGGAGGACTCAAAAAAAAAACATATGTACTTTAAATGAACACTAATACAACTCTATTGCTGGTAAAAACAATGTTAACGCCTAGATTCGGTTTCAATATCTGTTTCAGGATCTCCTACAACGGTTTCAGGATCATCGAAATAATCAGTATACCCTGCTTGCTCTTCCTTATCAATAATCAATCCTTCGTTGTTCTTAACCCAAAGATAATATAAACTGATGATAACAAACATTCCAATGAAATAAATATCCCAAATTTGATAGTATAAGTACTTACCATGTTCAATTAGGTAATCCTGAGCAATGAGTTGAATTTGATCATTACTTAATGGAACACTGGTGTCAAAGTCTTTTGAGAAATCTTGAAACGTGGAATATACAATTAAAAGGGAAACCACAAATGAAGCATAAATTGGAACTAGGAAAATCACAGTCAATGATCTTTTGAAAGTTTTGTGTAAGTTTTGATTTTTCTCAACATAATTGTCCACACCGGAAGTATAAGGAGGGAATTCCTTGATAACCTTCAAAGTTTTAATTCCGTAAGTTATTGAGGAAATATAAAGAATAAGTCTAGCAGCAGCTTGGAATAAGTTTAAAACAATCTCTACATTCTGACCAATCGACGTTTGAGACTTATCGGCGATTTCTAACCCTACAAATAATGAAACTGTTGGAGTTAAGAAAACTCTATTCAAAACAGAAAGAGCTGATAAAGCTAAATCTGATCCTAATAAAATGTTGGCGTATCTGAAATTACCTCTTGGAATTTCTCTATAGGATTTAGTTTTACGGTGATAATATAACACACCGTACCCCATACATAATAAAAGAATCATATAATTACTCAAACTTTGAATAACTGATAATGTAAGATCAATAGCTTTTCTAGTAAATACAAAGAATTTAGGAGCAGTTTCGAAATTATTCAATATCATATCATTGATAACCACCAAAATACTTGCACCAAGGGATGGTAATAAAACATAAAACACCGACACTTTACTGATAACTGAGATGTTATTTAAATTCTCAAAATCCTTTCCTACACTATTCAACAAGTTTCTGAATAAAACTACAGAAGTAAGAATTAATATGAAAACCCCATAGAATGATTGTGAATAGACCACATGTTCTACAAAGTTCAAATATCCATAGGAATTATGATAAACTATTGGAATTTTGACTTCAGTTGTATCTTTAGGAAGTGCTATATAAACACAGTAAAACCCTGATTTTTCAACCTCAAACGTCAAGGGGTTCTTATCACCGTTGTCAAGGGTCATGTAACTATTCAAATACTCTTTATCATTGATATTGTCCTTATTCACAGGAATCAAATTAAACTTGTCATCTTTAATTAACCTTGATTGTTGATCTCTGGACAATTGGGAGAATTCACTCATCATTGGGATATTAGTGAAGTTCAATATATCAGTTAAATGAACTATCATAGTTGGAATTTTAGTATCTTCACTCATATCCTTAGAGCTATACTCGTCAATTTTAAGTTTAATATATGCATTACCTTTGTAATTTGTATTCTTTACCGGTACACAAATAGCATTGATGTTTTCTGTTAAGAAAGGAGTCGAATAAAGATTACTATTTATAGCTGTGACAAGGTTGAATATGAATAGTAAGGATATAAATAATTTAATCATAGTACAAATACAAACTGCGGATTAATGTGTGCGTGACGTTGACTAAAGGCTGCAACGATTATGCGGTAAAAATAGACTTTGGTATTAGGTCTGCGTGGCATGTTTATACGAACATTTAAACGAACCCTTTATGCTAAACCGGAATTTTTAACATTTTATAACCTTAGAAATGATTATAAACCAACCAGAAATCCTATAGTGTTATGTCATGGCTTATCGGGGTTCGATAGTTTGATATTTCTACCAAGACCGCAATTCTGGAGAAAGAGAACTATGAAGAAAGTCATAAAAGATGGACTTATAAAATTGGATTATTGGTATGGGATTCAAGAGTACCTCGAGAAACTAGGATGTGATGTTTATATAAGTAAGGTCCCACTGTTTGGAACCATTGACGAACGGGCCCATGATCTTCATACTTATTTAGATAGACAATTTAGAGGTAATAGCGAGCCTGTGAAACTTAATTTGGTTGCTCATTCTATGGGAGGATTGGATTCTCGGTACTTGATATCAAAGTATAACAGTAAGAATTATCAAGTAGCATCGCTCACCACTGTTTCTACACCACACCATGGTTCTGATGTTGCTGACTTTGTAATACGTAACGTTAAGTTCCCATTACTAGTCTCTAAAGCAGTACCACAACTCACTACTGCCTACATGGAGAACTTCAATAAACAAGTACCTGATGATCCTAACGTTTCGTACTTCTCATATGGTGCAAGATTCGATCCTAGTTGGTATAACGTGTTCTATTACCCTCACTATATCTTAAAACGTGAGATTCAGCATAAGAATAGGATCAACCATACAAATTATAGTTATGATAACGATGGACTTGTAAGTGTTGATAGTTCGAAATGGGGGGAATATTTAGGGACTTTGGAAGGTGTAGATCATTTGGATTTAATTAATTGGACTAATAGGTTGAGGACGTTAATTGATGTGGTTACAACAAAGAGGCCCCAATTTAACGCATTAGCATTTTATTCACATTTAATCGAGAATTTGAATAGTAGGGGGTTTTAAAGAAGAACCAGAGTATTTAGAAGGGTTCTTAAGAGTTGTAGAAGGACTGTCGAAGGGCTTTAGAAAACTGTAGATTAGATAGATGTATAATAGATAATACAATGATAGGCTGCAAAATACGCACGATAAGTAAAATTCAGGCTCTGTTTTTGTGTCACTTGCAGCCCCACATTTGTGATTCTTAAAGCTTCACATTTGTGTTGCCTAAATCATATCTGTGTGATTTGAACTGTCATACCACCTGGGGTAATTCAACTCATAACCAACCGTAACCTTAACTCACACTCTATCAGTTACCCTATACAATCAATCCATCGCACACGGCTCACGGAACGGCTCACTCTCATCACCGTTAGGTCCCTAGTGCGAAATTTAAACCACAAGATCAAGATGGGTGAAGAAAAGCCATACTATGATGCATTGCCCACAGACTTAACACCTACCCATTACGATATTTCCATTAGTGATATTGACACTAATGCTAATACGTTTAAAGGGATAGTTGGAATTCATTTGAATGTTAAAAACCCGACTGATAAGCTTTCAGTTAACTATAGAGACATCGAGTTTAGTCCAGAAAATATCAGCGTCGAAGCCGATGGTGAAAACAAGAACATCAAAGCCGTTGAAGTGATTGACAATAAAGATAAAGAAACCAAGACCATTGTTTTTAACCAATCAATTGGTGGGTTCAGGTCAATTATTGTTACCATCAAGTATGATGCTAGAATCCAACATAATATGGCAGGATTCTATAGATCAGATTACGAAGAGAATGGTCAATCAAAAGTGATGTTAAGTACTCAATTCGAAGCTCCAGATGCTAGAAGAGCATTCCCATGTCTTGATGAACCAAACTTGAAGGCTACATTTACTATAGACTTAGAAATCGCTCAAGAATGGACTGGGTTAGCTAACATGCCGGTATCTAAAACTCAAAATTTAGACAACGGCCTAAAGAGAATTTGGTTTGAAAAAACTCCTAAAATGTCATCTTACTTAGTAGCATGGTGTTGTGGAGATTTCGAGTATATTGAATCATTTACCGAAGATAACTATTATGATAATAAACCTTTACCTATCAGAATTTATACTACTAAAGGATACTCAAAAACTGCTAAATTTGCATCAGAAATCACTCCTAAAATCATTGATTATTATTCCAAAGTGTTTGATGTCAAGTACCCATTACCTAAATTGGATTTAATTGCAGTTCATACATTCAGTCATAATGCTATGGAAAATTGGGGGTTGGTCACTTATAGGTCCAACGCTCTTTTATATAATGAAAAAACTTCGGGTCCATCGTTTGCCAAACAAGTCTGTTATGTCATTGCACATGAAATGGCCCATCAATGGTTTGGTGATTTAGTTACTATGAAATGGTGGGATGAATTATGGCTTAATGAAGGGTTTGCTACGTTTGTAGGGTATTTGGCAGTTGATCATTTAAAGCCTGAATGGAACATTTTTGACTTGGTGGTCTCAGAATCTCAACAAATGGCTCTTGATCTCGATGGATTAAGATCAAGTCATTCGATTTTTGTTCCAGTGAATGATGCCGTTGACATTGATCAATTATTTGATTTCATTTCGTATCATAAAGGATGTTCGATCATCGCTATGCTTTCAAATTATGTGGGCAGAGATACATTCTTAAAAGGGGTAGGGGATTATTTAAGAGCTAACCAGTTCAGTAATGGTACTACTGTTGATTTATGGACGTCTATAGCTAATGTATCTGGTAAGCCTGTTCTTGATATGATGGAGAATTGGATAAAGAAAATTGGATTTCCTTTAGTTGATGTTGAATTAGATGGTGATAAATTGATTTTGAAACAATCAAGGTTCCTTAGTACTGGTGATTTAAAAGCTGAAGAGGACCAAACAGTTTGGTGGTTACCATTAAATGTTTCCTTGGAAAAGTCAACTTTAAGCATCGATTCATTCGACAAGAAGACCATTATTATCGACAACTTTCCAACCGAGGAATTTTTCAAGTTAAACAAAGACTCTACAGGGTTCTATAGGGTCAATTACTCAAAGGATATTTTACACAAAACCATTTTACCAAATCTTAATAAACTTTCACCAAAGGATAAGATCTCGTTATTTGCTGACGTATCAGCTATTTCCATTTCTGGAGTCAGAAAAGATACAAACACTATCACTTTTATGGAATTGATCAAGTCCACTATTGAGTCCAACCAAATGGGGGAAAATTATGCAGCCTGGGCCGATTTAGGTGAAAAATTATCAAAGTTACTGGTAACATTTTCCTATGATGAATCACTCGTTAATGGCATTTCTAAATTCATCAAGAGTGTTTACCAACCATTGGGTTTATCATTACTCAAAGAAGTAATAGCATCCGGGATCGATGAATCTAATTTCTTAAAAGTCAACTTGATCTCAATTATCTTCACCCAATGTGGAACATTACAAATCCCTGAGTTTGTGGATTATGCCAAACAGCTCTTTAGTCATTTAGAGAACGGAGAAATCGAAAAAATTCATCCAAGTTTGACGCAATTTGTATTCTCCACCATTTCCAGCTTACCAGATCTTAGTCAACACCAATTCGACCTTATAGTTAGAGAAATCACTAACCCAAGCACTTTGGATTCAAGAGAAATCGCCATAAAGTCCCTACCTTGTATAACAAATATGGACTACTTGCCAAAGTTATTGGAGTATATTGTTGATCCAAAGATTGTTCCAATCATGGACTGTCATTATATGGCCAAACATTTGACTTTAAACCCAAGAATTAGAAAACAATTCTGGGGATTCTTCAAAGAAAATTATGGAAAATTCTATAGTAACTTGTCGGTTAATACTGCCGTCATTGAAAGGTTCATTAGGTTTACTTTTGTTAACTATCAATCTGAAACCATGATTCAAGAGTTCAAGGAGTTCTTTAGCGAGAAGGGGACTGTTGGATTTGAAAGAAGTTATGATCAAGTGATTGATAGTATAAAGACTAATTGGAATTGGTATAGTAGAGATGAAAAGGCCGTTAGAGAGTTTTTAAATAGTTTATAGGAAATATGAATACAGTCTCTATAGTGAATACATACATGATTTTGTGGTGTGAACTCTTGAGTTAACTACGAGCTAAGTAGTTAGTTTAGGCATCGTCAACTTTCTTTTCATGAATAGCAGCATATCTTCCAGAAGGATCAGCATGACAACCCCATTCAGCCTTTGGTACCCATCTCATAACAGTTGAAGCAGCAGCGGATTTTGAACCAAATAACTCGTCAAATTTACATCTGTACCAATAAGCTTCTTTCGTGGTTGGGACATCGTCTCCCCATTCAGGTTTTGGATTAGCTAATTGTTCATCAGTAACGGCGGCTTCAGCAGCATCTTTTAATCCATCAATCCATGAATAACCAACTCCATCACTGAATTGTTCCTTTTGTCTCCATAAGATTTCTTCTGGTAAGTAAGGTTTAACTGATGGTTCATCAGAAGTGTCAAAAGCTTTTCTTAAGATGTATTTTTCTATTTTACCTTCAGATGGTTTAATTAATTTGTCTTCTGGGTTGATGTTCATACAAACTTCTAAGAATTGTTTATCTAAGAAAGGAACTCTTGCTTCCAAACCCCAAGCCATAGTTGATTTGTTAGCTCTTAAACAATCAGCATAATGTAAGTTTTTAACTCTTTTAACACATTCTTCATGGAAGTCTCTAGCAGTTGGAGCAGCAGCAAAGTATAAGTAACCACCAAAGATTTCATCTGATCCTTCACCGGATAAAACCATTTTAACACCTTGAGCTTTGATTTTTCTTGATAATAAGTACATTGGAGTTGAAGCTCTAATAGTAGTAACATCGTAAGTTTCCAAATGATAAATAACGTCGTTTAAAGCATCTAAACCTTCTTCTAAAGTGAAAGTATGAGAATGATGAATAGTACCAATGAAATGAGCAACTTTTTCAGCAGCAATTAAATCTGGAGCTCCTGGTAATCCAATAGCAAATGAATGTAATCTAGAGAAACCGGAAGAATGTAAAGATCCGGATTCATCAACCCCGGATAATTCCTTGTTGGCATCAACACCTTCATCAGTTTGTTTGGCATTGGCTTTTTGTGTTTCTCTAGCAGCAATAGAAGCGATTAATGAAGAATCTAATCCTCCTGATAATAAAACCCCATATGGAACTTCAGCCATTAATCTCTTTCTAACGGCTAATTCTAAAGTTTCTCTAACTTCTTTATAATCAACATGTTTAGTTGGAGTCTTGGATTCATCCCACCAGCTTGGTTCAAAGTATCTTGTAAGTTTGTCAGTGTTTGAGTCATAGATGTGTCCTGGAGGGAAAGCTAATATTTCATCACATTCACCGGTTAAACATTTTAATTCCGATGAAAAGTATCTAGTTTCTGGGTTCTTGGAAGATTTACCCATATATAAAGTAGTAATACCGATAGGATCTCTGGCTGCAACAATTCTATCACTCTTTTTATCATATAAAACCCAAGCAAACATCCCGTCTAAATATTTTGGAGCATCAATATCGTATTTTTGAAATAATGGGATGATAGGCTCACAATCACTTAAACTCTTGAATTTGTAATCTTTGAATTCATCTCTTAATTTGATATGGTTATAAATTTCTCCATTGACTGCTAATGAAAAGTTTTCATCGGGGGAAACAATTGGTTGAGCACCAGAATCTAACCCAACAATAGCTAATCTTTCATGACATAAGATAGTTTGGTTTTGTATAAGGTTACCTGACCAATCTGGACCACGATGTCTGATTTTTTTAGCATTGTTTAATGCCTTTTCTTTGAAACTTTCAACGTTTGGTTGTCTAAAAGCAGCATAAATTCCACACATGTTTATGATTTATAACTATATTATGTACAGTATATATATAAGGTAAAGTTATACTTTAGAAAGGTGTACTTCTGATTTTTTTACAAGTTATAAATTTAAACTGAAAAATTGAGTCAGATTTATATCGACGAGAAGTGAGTCAACTGAAAAATTTTCTCAGAAATTTGAAGCGAGAGATCTAGGTGGGTAATTTAGCCGGGGTAAAACGGTTTTCGTATGTTGGTTGGTGGGGGTTTATAATGTACTCGAAAAGGATCTAAGAGACGATAGAATGGTTTACTTACAGGATTATAGTGTAAAGCTACAATATGGTGTTTTTGCGAAACGTTAGTAAGCTGCGAAAGATAAGCATTATGCGTTAAGTCCGGATTTCATAACGGATTTGACTGAACTATCAGGGCGTAGAGGTCAACGCTTGTGACATTTTATCTTCTAAATCTAATAGTCTAACAGTAAGTAAGAAATTTGGCAAGTGGGTATGGATTTATGACCACTCAACTGCTAATGTTAACTGATGAGTCTTGTGATGTGAGTCTCAGAGTTCGAGCTTGGGAGTTCGAGTCTCGGATATCACAGAGGTTGGTCTCACCTCAGTTCGGTTTGCTCACTAAGGTTCTCACTCTCACTAAAGTTCTCACTCTCACTGAACTACGCGGTGGCAACATGTCTCTACAACAATTAACAGCAGAATTATACAACTCCTTTGATAAACAAGATTATCAGAAATGTGAATCGTTACTCGTTCCAATCAAGATTGAACTTGTCAAACACAATTTATTAGTGCCATTAGCTGCCAACACCCAAACCAATGATCAAATTGACGATTTAAAGATCAGTCAAAAGATTTTAGAAATCGGGGGCATTTCATCATTATTATTGGATAAATATGATAAATTCGAAAACTACTATAGTCAGTTGAAGCCATTTTATATAAACCAAAAAATCCATTCCAAAAAAGAACACAATACAAATTCAACTAAGATTATATCATTGAATTTGATTTACTTATTATCACAAGGGTTGATCTCCAAATTCCATATAGAGTTAGAAAATTTGAGTTACTACCATCAATTCGATATATCTAATGACAAATTCTTACAATTCCCAATAAACATCGAAAAGAACTTGATGGAAGGTAATTATATAAAGATTTGGAAATTATTGAATGATGATTCTAATTTACCATGTGAAGAGTTTTCCATTTTTATTCCAACATTAATCAATGCTTTAAGGTATGAAATTGCAAAGTCCTTAGAAAAGTCATATAATTCTATACCAATAAGTAATTGTAAGAATTTACTTTATATTCCTCAACAAGAGAGTGATGGGAATTTCCAACAGATTTTAGTTGAAGATTTACAATTGAATTGGAGTTTCAAGAACGGGTATATTTATTTTGAAGAGGATGATGATATGAAGGTTGATAATTCAAATAAGATTATAAATAATGTTTTGAATTATGCTGAGCAGATTGAGTCCATCATTTAATCACGAGGAAGTTGCTAATTTGTTATGGACTAATTGTTGAGATAATTTAACTAGTTGAAAGTGTCACCAGTTGAATACATACTATTCCAAAACTACTAGTCATGACGTTAATGAAAGACCACTTCAACTGTAAGCACCCATATTACACGATAAATAGAATATATGATGACTATACATTAAATCTTACCATTATCATAATAGTTATGCTTAAGATGCTCTGATTGAATTACGTCTTACTTGGAGTATCTTCAAAATGCAACAGTTTCTTTTCATGAACATAATTCCACCATCAAAAATGTCTGTACATTTCTATAGAGTGCATGTTTGTGGACTTCAGCTATGTCAATCTCTGTGACTGCTATTAAGTCATCTACCTATAAGAGGTACATAAATTCAAGCATACTCTTAGCTCATATGTAGAGAGCATAAACAGTATAATGTCTTGTGATCCAAGTAGGTGGGGTGATTAAATTTATAGGAGAATGATCTGATTTGGGTCAAATTGAGCCGCTCAGTTACCTAATGGCTGAAAAGTACCCAACAGCCGGTCAAAGCTTCCTACCTCTATATATCCTAGTTCTAGTATTGTAGTAAATTCAACAGCATACTTAGACAGGTAACGGCTATCGGATTTCATATAACCGCATCCGTTTACAATTCCGTCGTAACATTTTAGTAATGAGTTTACGGTGATTTGTAAGCACATAAATGTGCCACAGTAAAATTGCTGCGAATATAAGATTACCCATTCCCCCCACGATTTATGCTAAATAAGGTAACTCACTATATAAACCAGTCAGTTAGGTCATCAATTGGATTTAAATCATTCTCTTTAACAAAAGTTTCACCTTTTACTACGTCAATCAGAAGAATGTCACACGATATCACTCTTTACACTGGGGCAACTCCAAATGGATACAAGATTCCTATTTATTTAGAATTATTAGGATTAAAATATAACGTTGAAGCCATTGATATTAGTACCAATGTTCAAAAAGAGCCATGGTTCTTAGCATTAAATCCAAATGGTAGAATTCCAGTTTTAGTTGACAAATCAACCAATACTACTATTAGTGAAAGTGGTGCTATTTTATTATATTTAGCTGATACTTATGATAAACAAAGAAAATTCAGTTATGAATATGGTACCCCAGAATACTATAAAGAATTAGAAGTTGTCTTCTTCCAAATGGCTGGAGTTGGTCCAATGCAAGGACAAGCCAATCATTTCGTCAAATATGCTCCAGAAAAGATTCCTTATGGTGTTAAAAGATATACTGATGAGACCAGAAGGTTATACGGAGTTGTTGAAGAGTACTTGAAGAGAAATGAAGGTAGTCAATATTTAGTTGGACCTCATTTCTCCCCAGCTGATGCCTTAATCTTTGGATGGGCTATTGTCGTTGAAGGTCTTGGTATTAAACTTGATGAGTTTCCAAGAGTTAAAGAATGGGTCCATCATTTACTTTCACTTCCTGAAATTAAGGCTGGTCTAAAAGTTCCTTTCGCTTCTCCATTCTTTCCTGATTTCATCAAGAATGTTCTTTAAGTTTTATAGTCGTATGTGTTATTAAATTTATATGATTTTAAGTACACACTTGGAGGATAGTCTATTGAATGGCTGTTGTAATGGAACTGTCCAACGGTCCATAGTACTTCTTAGTAGTCATAGTTCTTCTCAGTAGTCCGTAATACTTCATACTAGTCCTAGTCTATTTTAGAAACGCTAAATAATTCTTAGACCTCGCTGCTTAGACCATATATAAACCAATATCCCTTAACTAAATACACACGAAGAATGAAAACCCTTGTGACTTTGTGATCACTCTAAAACTGTATAAAAACTCTTATAAGCACCGTTCAAATCGTTTAAAAACTCCTCAATTTCCTCCTTATTTAAATCATCTTGTAAGTTGTTCAACTTTATCAACCAATTGACCAATTTCGACTTACCCTGGAACTCAAACTTTGAATTTACTTCACTCAATTCATTCAAATTTATAACTAATTCTGATAATAATGGGTGTAATTGTTCACGAGTTTTATAATTCAACTTTAATGCATCCATACACGTTATAAAGTTACTAGTACACTCAGCTATTAATCTAACATTTTGATTAGGTTCGGTCACTGGAGTTGATAATCGACTTGGGGTCTCTGATAAATCACTCTCTATGGTTACTGGGATTCCTGTGGATAATCTTTTGACGGCTAATGGACAATGTAAGTTGAATTTAGTAGTAAAATCTTGAAGGAAACTATCGAAATCATTACCTAAAAGATCCTTACACTTTTCGAGTTTGAGTTGATCAGATTTAAAATCTTTGATGATGATTTGGTATTGATTTATTAACCTTAATGACGTCAGCGTATACTTTTCTTTATCTGTTATATAGTCCTTTATGTATGAGTTCTCAATTAGTTCTAGTACAGTTATGATGGAATAAATCTCGGCGAAGTTATTAAGAACAGCCTTGTCGATTGGTGATGTTATTAGGGAGGATTTGGTTATTTCTTGGTGGTAATTGGTCGATGGAAGGGTGTAGTTGGTGGTGGCTGTTGGTGCATAACTTGGGAGTTCTGACATTGGCGCTCGGTGCAAAAGCTGATGGCTGCGAATTCGTTATTCATTTCTATACACAGTTAGGGCAGGAGTTGGGAGTAGACCTGATACTATTTACGGTTAGGTCAAGGTTGTAGTTATCCTTGGTCAAGTTTCGATTAATTGGTTAATCGATGATTTGACTATTCATCAGGGGGCTACCAAAATTATCAATACTATAGCCCAACTTTACCCAATCAACTTTATTAAACCTATAAACCCTTATACCACCTCTAAACTCTCGTATTATCTCATTACAATCCTTTATATTATAACACTCAACTAACCTATTGATCACCTCCTTACCAAACACTTGGTTTGCGATCTTACACTCATTTATAATCCAATTCAATAAATATTCACTCGATTTCTTATTATATGGACTCAAAATGATTGGAATCTTCACACTAAAATCCTTACCATGTACTAACTTTAACTTGATGAATATTTCGTACCGTATAGAAAAGAGTTTACCGGTGTTTGTGAAGTTCTGATAATGAGTTACTGGAATCCCTTCAATTAAGTTTATCTGGTACTGACGATGTTGATTATTCTTATTATTCACTTGAATAGGTATACTATCATTATCGAAGTGACTGTACCTTTCATCGTCCAAAGATTCATCGAAAATGGTGAGGAAATCATTGTTTAAAGGCAATTTAAAGTTATAATCCAACGAGATTTCATTATTAAGGTTTAAATTCGTAGTCTTTTCATCATTAACAATTTCATAAATCTTCAAATCTTTATACGGAGGTAATCCCCCTTCATGACACTCCAAAATCTCTTTAATTTGGAAACTGACTTGTTTAAGTTTGAGTCTCTGAGAAACATTATAATTCAATGAATTCTTCATTATCTTTAAATTCAACTTGAATATGTCATTAGGACCTATACAAGATTCATTAAGGTGATATTCTAAGATCAATTGTTGATCATTTGAAACCACCAGTTCATTAATCAGTTCAGTGAATTGTCTATAAATAGGAAGTGAATCGTACAATTTGATGGGTATTGGAAAACTTTCAACAAAATTGATCTCACTTTCAACTGACTCTCCAACGGATACCTCAACTAATAAGTTATGAATCGTACAAGCGTTCCAGTTGAAATTGAACCCACTACTGATGATATCTCTTGGTAATGATATTAGCACAGGCAAATCTAACCCTAAGATTTGTTCAGCAAAATTGCCGAAAGACGGATTAAAAAGGAATGGGTCATCATATACTTTGAACTCGTGACTTGCATCATTGGATCCTATGGTTGATGGTACACTTACTTTTTGAGTGGTACGTAATTCAATCCCTACCGATCTTAAAGTAAATGGCTGACCGTTGATTGATCTGATTTGAAGCACTGTATCTATTCGTGGCACGGATCTCGGTACACCAGGACTACCTAGGACTATGGAGGATTTAGTTGGTTTGATACTGACTGTTACTGGACTTGTTATTTTAGCCATGTTTACCTTAGCCTCGCAGAGTTTGGCGCGGTGTTGATTTACGAGATAATGAGCTAACTAGCTTGAGCAGAGCTAACTCTAAATTTGCGAGCCCAGTTGAGAGATAACCACAGAGGAACGGAAAAGGCTTGTACTGTCAAATGATTATATTGATTTCATTTAAAATACCACTGACGGAACTGGAGTGGTGGTGATCTCATCAGAACTTCCACCTGACTTCGTTCGGTGATGGTTTGGTGAAGACTATGGTTCTATGACAATGGTTAGTAAACATTTGGAAATACCCTCTTTGGTATCTTGAACTCCTCCTTAAACTTCTTCTGATAAAACTTATGACTCTCCCCAGCACTGATCAGTAAATTCAAAACAACAACCAACCAGAGTAACCCGAAATTCAACTTTGTCCACCACAAGTTCTCAGTGCTTATAAAAAACCTGAATATAGTGCAATAGATAATAATCTCATCTAAATAATGAGCTGAAGAAACTAGTTCAAAGAACCTGAATGTCGGGATGGTATACTTCTTCAAGCTTGCCAAATGGACATGGTTCTGGTACTGGTCTAACAGGTAAAAACCAAAGATAACGAACGAGACATAATCCACAAGTTCTAAATCTTTAAGTCCATAGTCCACAGTCTTGTGTTCTATATAATAAGGCAAAATAGCTATAAATGGGATAATGGCCACGATAGTATAGAAAAGGATCCCAAAAACATAATGAAGAAGGTTCATTGAGTTATTAGAAAACTTAACCACAAACAAATTCTCATATAATCTTCTAAACCCTTGGATTGTTAGGAGTTTATATACGATTGATAAGTAAATGAAATTTATGTCCGACAAGTAATCTTGAACACACCATTTATAATACCAATCACTTAAAGTGTCATTTAACACTGGAACTAACCCAACTTGGAAGTTTAGTAATAAACTTTGACTAATTAATAATATACTTACAAAGTATATATAATAATGTTTAAAGTACGACTTTGGGACAGTATATTTCCCGAAGAATCTGCTAAACAGAGCTAATAAGTCTTCATGACGGGATTGTTGAGCTTGTGGTTGGTTTTTACCATAAACCAATAAGTTCGACGACGATTCATTGCCTTTGATAATGATAATCGATAAGTTGATTGAAACTAAGATAATTGCTAACCAATGATCGATGAGTAACAGTTGAGCTAATTCAAGGTACGCATAGTATGTATCGATATAGGAATGGACATATTGACTGACAAAGGATTTCAAATTGGGTTCGGACATATTATGATGCTTTAGGTTTTTGGTGCCATACGGTTGAGTGATAGTGGCATCGCGGCCGCCATATTTCTTATCAGAAGAGACATAATAACTTAATAGGTAACTCCACTTCTCTAGACATTTCGTCTTCTTATGTTCCCTTGAGAGAACAGAAACAGAGTATTACAAATCGAAAAGAGACCACGTTAGCTAACGCTCAAAGTCAGTTATCCTATAATACATTTCTATAATCTACCCATTAACGACCGATATATTTCTTCTCTAATGGTCTTGTTAAGTTGTAAGCAACGAAAGCAAACCCAGCAGCTAATTCAAATCCAACGTCACCACCGAATTCTCCAATTTTTCCAGCAATTGGTCCAATGTACCAAACTTGATCTAATCCAAGTACGGCTCCAGCAACCCCACAACAGAATGCAAAAGTTCCTGCTAACCCTAAAGGATGAGACTTTGGATCTTTGTGGTTGACGTAATCATAAGCACCGAAATTTCCTTTGTTATAGATGAAATGTTCTGATAACGCGATGGCTTGGTAGATGGCTAAATAGTAACCAATCATATTCATGAAATTATCAACAACATCAGCAAAATCATAATATGCCGGTATACAAATAGCCAAAGTAACAAAGTTACCAACAATGGTCCAAACAATTCTTGGAACTTTGATTAATGGTGACCAGAAAGCTTGAGCTGATAAAGCAATGGAGTACATATTTGGAACATTATTGGCAATGGTTGATAAAGCTAATAATACACATAAGAATTCTCCAAATTTACCTAAAGAATTTTCAACTAAAATAGCATAAACTAATCCACCAATGGAATAGTCAGTGTATAACTCTTCCCATCTTGCATTAGTTAAAGTACCAGTAGCAGAAGCAGCTCCTAAGATCATAGTGAAAATTAATGGGAAGTATAAACCAGCATAAACCCCGAAAAAGATTTTATAAGAATTGGCGTTTCTTGGTTGGTAAACGGTATAATCTGAAGCATAAGTGGTCCAACCGGTTGCAAAACCGAAAATGGTACCACCGAAACTTAAAACACCCCCAGCAGTTGTAGCACCACCTACCATGTGACCAGCAGTGAAAGTTTTAGCGATTGCTAATCTGGCAATAATAGCAATGAAAACTGCAAGATTTGGAATCCACGACCATTTTTCGTAGGCATGAATAACATGATATCCAAAGAAAGTAACTAAAATTGTACCAATAATGATAATAAGACATCCGGCCCATGGAGGACAGGCTTGGTTGTTAACAATATTAATTAATTGAGCACTACTCATAATATTAACAGCACCCCATCCCACACAAGCAATAATATTAATAAACGCAAAGACTCTCATGGCGATATTACCAACTAAGAACTTTGATAATAAAATCTGTCTGAGCCCTAATTTTGGACCGAAACATGAAAAGAAAGCAACTCCACAAACACCTAAACCGTTAAAGAAAATAATAACTAAGACACAACTCCAGAAATCTAATCCAAAAACAGTTATACCTAAAGCTCCTAAAGCATAAGTAGCAATAACCAAGTTGGCTGAAGTCCACATAGTGGCAGCATTCCATAAAGAATCACCGACTTTTTCTTCATCAGTAATTAATTCTACCCCTTTAGTTTCAGCATTTAATTTGGATGCCAAAGTATTTATGAATCCTAATTTGGTAGTAGTAACTTCACCAGCATCTTCAACGCTATGTTCAGCCGAATTAAATGATTTTTTTTCAAATCCAAGTTCTTTTTCACCGTCCATTGCAAAAAAATTTTTTGATCAAAAGTTTCGATTAGACTGGTGTAATAAATAATGCAAATAAAACCTTTGTTAAATTAAAAGGGTAAAATTAACCGAACTTGATATCAACAATAAATCTGTCTTGACAAGATAATTGAAATTTGGGATCCAAAACTGTTTTTATATTTTTTTTCTCACCACCTTAAAAAGTCGCCCTATGATGAGGTCTGCCAATCTCTTCCAATAGTAACGCTTATCATTAGAGCGTTGAAAATAAAAAAGAAACTGCGAAAAAGAAATTTTAGTTCGTTACGACATTGTAGGAGACTCCATTGGAAAATTTCATTGATAAGGATTATAGGTAACTAGGGGATAAATTGCCATTGTTTTAGGGGTAATTAGATAAGGCTTTGAATAAGGCGGGTGGTAGATATCCTTAATGTTAGCGGTCACTTTTTCTCCATGGACTTTACCCCAGATTTACTGGATTGAAGGTTGCAAATCGAAATCAGAGTGGATAAACTTTGTTCCGGCGGAGCGTCCGAGATGCTCGTCAGAATGGTTGCAAATATCCTAATTTCATGATTTCAACGGGAGTTTCTCAGGATTTTCTGGGGTAGGTCCTACCTAGTCCACATACATATTACCTACTTGTTACCAACTTGTTTAGACTTGTATTCATACTCATAAATCAATACCTGAACGAAGGTTCGCTAGAAACCGAAGCGAAATATTGGCGTGCACGACGTTCTCCTCTTCAAAGTTCTTATCAGTTTACAACGATCAAGGCAATGATTTACATATTGATTGGACATATGCAAAGGATTGGTTTAGATAAGAAATATTTTGGGGTTCATATGCTGGTAGAGGTTAATAGAGGTGATAGATTGATGTTAGGTATCGTCAATGAGGGCTGAGATCAGTCACGGAGGATATTAAGTAAACCTGAGACCACGTAAATCTGAGACTGGTACAAAATTTTTCATAGTATAACCTACCTAAAATGATCCGTTTGAAGTGTTCTATTTGAGGTCATTTGGATTTGTGGACGATAAGGCAGAAGCATCAATTACTACCCTTGATCTGGTTATAACTCTACTACTACTTATCACCAACTTCTCGTCACTTAGCACCACTTACCACCATTCTACTATTTTAATATGGTCGCAAGATCACTTATCTACACATGTAAATGTCGTAAATATGCCGTTCCAGATGCCTTAAGCCTAAGATCCAAAATAAACCTTAAATACAAATTCATGCATTGGATACAAAAGTGTTACACAGATTTTCTGGTGGTAATTAATCAGAGTCAATTTGTTAATTATTCACGTCTCGTGATTCATCTCTATACAGAAACTGGTGAGTATAGACAGAAACTCATGGAGAGCGTCGGGATAATAGTCAAATCGCCCAATATAAAGAATATAAAATGATATTGTAAGGAGTCAGTATTACGGACTTGTAATTGTAATTTTGATCTATTGTTAGGATTGCTTTACGCCGGTTTTGCGTTACTCCTGGGGATAACAATAAAGGATAGTGTGTGAACCAACCAACACCAGTAATGTTAGGTGGTGCACGGAACCAAAGGTCGTGCCTTGGATTAACTTAAAGAGTACACTGATGAATAGCACAACTATCAATATCCATCCATACGTCCTTAATAGACCTAATCGAGCTTGAAACCTCACAAAAGCAACAGGAAGGAGTCATCACCACAAATTGAGAAATTTTTTTCAAATTCAACCACTTATTAGCTCTTCATACGGCTATTGTCCCTAACCCAGATGTATACTTTTAAATCCACAGTGATACACCGAAGTCCAAGCTGTCATACAAGCAGAACTCAATAATCTAATCCTGTTTTGATCAACCGATCTACAGAAACTTCTCCGATTTGTATTCATGGCGTAGTCTAATCTTGTTCTATGTGTGTTTTTCTTATACTTAAGTGAGTCAATGACATCTTCCAGTTCCTAAATCTGCAATTGGAACTGTGTCACTCTTTGTAATTGTTGTTTGGAATCCCTCCAACTGAACACGGATTTTCGGAATATATGGATTATCAAGATTAAAATACAACCTTGATGCAGCCATTGATATGGTACTAAAGAGCCTAGGTATCATGGCTCTTAGACATGGATTCCGATGGAGAAGATCTCCATTTTGATGGATTATTTCAGTGAAATAACTCACTTCTTATGCCGCCCACACAAAAAATGTTAGTTCAGCTTTGGCCTAGGTGCTGAAGAATATTTCAATAACTAGAAGTTCCTCTGTTCTAGCATGGCAGAACTGAGCTAAGAAGACGATAGACAACTGCTCCATGTACTCATAGCACTACCATAGAATGCCTTGTGTTTAAGTGGTACACCGTAAGATTGTATGGAATCATCGAAGAATATTTAAACAGTATTCAAGGCAGTCCATACTTGAAAGGAGACCACTTTTCCGTACCTGATAAATTACTTTTTGGATGGGCTTGTTCACTTGAAAGATCCCACAAAAAGTACACAGAGTTCCTCAAGACTCGGACAATGGGTTTATCACACTGTAATAATGTTAGAAATCCAAGCCAGCCATGAAGTTACGGCTAACTCTCCAAAGATTCTGAAAATTCGAAAAAGTGCCTTGAGAATCAGCCTGCACAATTCCGCAATTTCCATGGTTTTGGTATAGATCTCTATTGTTTGAATAAAGATTTGCTTTACTTACATGTGCGGTATTGTTGATCCTTATCATAACCTCTACATGGTTGTTCGGGGTTATAAATAGGAGTAGTTTATTTAAGTGTTTATACATCAAGCGTAATGCACTATCCCGGCAAAACTTGAAAAAATATTCAAAAAATAATTGAAAAAATATCGTCAAGTAGAGCTAATCTTAAGTTTACGGCTTTTTGTGCAGAGTGATCAAGGCAGGAGATTTATCAGATTGTTGCTCGTTATGTTCGTTATAGATGGTTATGAGAGCCTGTTGAATTTGGCTCCGTCTAAGGGTTGTCTCTGCAACTTTTCCGACGCCTGGCTATCTGTCTACGGATTCAATACAGGACACCTACTCATCAAGAGACTCAGAATCAAGCTCACCATTTTTAACTCACAAATAGAATCGTTGAACATTATCAACAGACACTCAATTCATAAAACCATCTAAAATAGTTCTGTGGTAACGAAATACCAAGCTTATGCTGTAGCATAAATTTAACATCGCCTGAGACAGCTATAGACGGCAGTACCTTAAAAATATCGTAGTTTGAACCATACAACAAGCTCAATTAAGAAAAAAGAGATTATTATTCTCTAAACAACGAAGGGCAACAATAAGCGAGTGGTTGTATAATAATTGGATGTAGGCATATATTATTGAAGCATTTGATAGTTTGTTATAGGTGTTGGTTTGGGTGTGGTTTGAATCATAGGCTGGTATGGTCGATGTTACATTTTAGCCCAACTAACGTAGATGTACAATGCAATGTATCCCATGGGTCACTCAGCCACCTACAATGTATATAATACATATGATCAAAGTTTGGACATAATAGTGTTACGAGAGCAATTCAATCACTTCAAAGCTTGCCTGTCTAGTATCGTGATAAAATCATCTTTTGCAATCGATGCAAAGGTCAGTTCTATGGAGATTTTTCGATTTCGTTCCAGTTTCACTTCCAGTTCCAGTTCCAATTCCAGTTCCAGTTCCTCCTTGTCATAACCTTCATAAACCTCATTGAAAATTGAAACCATGCTCTCGATATTGTAGACCTCATACAACAATAGTGATAAATTAAGTTTATGTATATACTACGGTCCTTCAACTTTGTCCGTAGTCATCATAGATTATCACCGTGATCCTACCAAACTCATTGGCACTTTTTTGCACCTGAGCTATGAGAGTATGAACAGCTGAGTGGAGATTTGTGGAGTCAGAAGCATTCATTGCAAGGTATGCGGGTGCAGTTTTATTCTTCACAGCATATACCGCAAGCGAGCTTATCGAATTTGTTTTAGATTTTACGGCTTTGTTTAGCTTATTTAAGAGGATTTTCCCCTTTGAGACTTTTTGTAGACCTTCATTCTTTCTATACTTCCGGTTGCAGCCATATCTAGCAGAAAGCACTGTTTCCCGTCCGATCAACTGTAGTTAAACTGCTAAGAGCCAGACTGAGTAGTGTAGTGGGAGACCATATGCGAAATTCTGGTGCCGCAATCTTTTTTTGGATGGGGCCCTGAGCTCGCATTAGCGGGCTGTAGTTGCGATCCTTATCATCCTACTTTAGTATAATATCCGACAATAGTATCTTATCGGGTGAGGTACAAAAAGAGTATACCCCAACCTTTGAGGTAAAGATATGATTGATGACCTAAGACTCCACAAAGATAATAGACCCCACCATACAATAGACCCGACAAAGGCCATGAATCCGCCTTCAATCAAGCCTAACCCAACCGTAAGAACCTGAACCATCCCTTGAAGAAACACAGCTCTAGTCCGAGACAAAGAACCAGCACTCACAGAGTGATACAGTCGAGCAAATGTCAAGGCCAATGTCAAGGCCAATGACAAAAACAACGCAAAACTGTCTCCAGAGATAATCTCCTACGAAAAATTAAATTAACCATATATTATTATACCCATCATACCCTGGAGCCAACTCCAATGCAACGGACACCTGTCCCGAAAACGATATTACCATAGTAACCTAAAATCTAAATTTTATTGAATAAAGCTCTAGCATTAATTGTCCCCCTAAAATTCTGTTTATCAAGACTTTCTTTATATGACAATACAAATGGTAAAGTTGTTGAAATAGCCAAGTACCCTAATAAGAAAACTGAAGTTGGAGTAATTGGATTAGCTTTTATCATTGAATTAATACTGTGAATGTAGTAACGTAAAGATATTAACGTGTTTGTTTAACGTGAATTAGCGTGTTTGTGTAACGAGTTTGACGTGTTTGTATAACGTGTAACGTGTATTTATGAGAGGGAATTGACTTGAATTTATATAATGTGGTTATCGGAATTACAAAAGTCAGATCATAACTGGTCCTGTACACAACAACTGTGGAATATTTGTCATCGTACAATAAAAAGTGAGGTTACCCGGCCCTCGTACCAATTCTTGGCCATTTTGTTACCGCCAACATCACGCACCAAATGTGGAGAGGGTGGTACCACTGGTAGTAATTGGTAGTAACTCATGGTTAGTATGTCATACATGATTGTTTATTTACAAAACTAATGGAATTGCTATTGTTGAAATAAACTTTCTTAATTCACTAGGCAACCATGATTTAGTTGTTGACTCAATTAGGTCGCAATTGAATGACATTTCACGATTGTTGTTCCCTTTACCCATTGATGCCAACAATCAGTCCAACATAATTGACAGCTCACTTTCCCCGATAACGTTACTAGATTCCGCAGCGGGTAATTGTGGCGACCTCGCGGGTCCAGAATAAAACTGGTGAGGGTGTAAACGATAAACGATTTTTATACAGTCCCCTCTTACAACCAATCGGTAAATGTTAGTGTACTAACAAGAGTAAATAAATAAACAAGTAATGAGCCAATTGATGAGAATTCTGACAGCAATGCTTGCAATGATTATAAATGCTTAGAAATGCTTACTAAAGATTACCAATCCTTGGAAAGCCGGATGTAAACAGTTGGTTTTCACTATGGGTGTGTAAGTGTGAAACTACTACGAATTACACAAGGCTACCATCAATTAGTGGAGAAGGTAACAGCGCATTTCCTGTATCTTTGGCAAAGCTCTTGACCCGCAATATAGTGACCATAGTTAAGTATGGTTCTAGTATTGTTATGTTGAAACGACTTGGCTGAGTTCTAGAGATATAAAGAATAGCTTGCTTATAAGTCCGATTAATAGGGTTCTTTACACTTCACCAATTGTAGTATGGTGCGGATCTCAACGGACGTTACTTTCCAATATAGGAAATGAAAGTACTATTCAAACCACAGCTATATCTCAAGCTGAGTAATTGAATGTACGATTATCTCTATTGGTCATTGTGTTTGTTCCTATTGAGCAATCACTTTCTGTTCAACATAAGTTTTGTTTCCCATAATTTCTTTCTTTGGTGCTCATTTCGTAATTTTTGCAACAATTACTTTGAAGTCATAAATTCAAACACTACAATAGGGAAATACTGTAATCCAGCCAATTGTCACATGGCCTTGTTACAATAAATCACTTGATTATCGTCATCTATTACTGGGTCAAAAGAGGTCAGTGATTTATTTTAATGCCATTGTATTGTTGTTAATTGCCCTCTTAGTTACCGGGTAGTAGGATAGGGACTTGGGGTACAAGAAAGCCCGGGGAGCCTAAACAAGTCTGAAGTAACCAGAAATTAATAGTGTGAGAATTCAATGGCCTAAACTGTTAGAGACCTTCCCTACGAAGCCATCATTCAGAACTGTCTGTTTTTCTTTTTGTGACGATATAAGCCTTGTGAACCGCCTTAAAAATTCCCCCGTACACCAATACATTGCGCTCCTAAAACCTAGGTACTACACATTTCATTGAGTTTTAGCATAAAATACTGATAAATAATCTAACATAGCCACAAGGTGTACTGCTAGAAAAGACATGTATTGGAACCGTACCAAGGATCGAAGCCCGAACGGCACAACTAACCTCATCCGCGTGTCATTTCTTTTTATAGATCAGGCGATGGATCACACGGTACTACCTAAAATACTCACAAAGATTTAAACTATTTTTCTAAATAAGTTACACGCATGAGGAACTACCGATTGAATTAGTAGATTTTTCGGGTCCAAAAAATAATGATCAGAAGTGGTTTGTAGTTTCAAATGTAATCTACCGTGGATGTTTGTAGCTTTATGGCTTTGTGGCAATTGCTTTTGTGGTCATCTAATTCGGTTCGTGCTAGTGTTTGATTTTACATAGAATTGCTTTTGGTTTTAGTTCTTTTAGACGATTTAGTATACTTAGTCGATTTAGTGTCCTTATCGATTGTGAGGACTTAGCAGAGATGAGTCGTGTCTTTTCCAATAGTATAGTCACAAATGTTGATACAGTGGAAAGACTCAAATGCCAGCTCGAAAATTTACCAATGAGTAACGTGATGATCTAGACTTCTAACTAAATGATCAATTGAGAGCTGTACGGGACAGTTGAGTACAACAAGGACAAATAGGGGAGGATTATCTAATGAGCGAAAACGGTAACCATACACAAACAAGACCCGAACCACAAGGCAACACCTGAGCAATATTAAACCACGAAGCAAGCAACAAAGCCAATAACCGAAATTCAATGACCATAAATCCAACTTAATACAAAGCCAACTCAATACAACCCATATCACACCATCTAGATCAAAACTTGCTCCTCGGTGAGGCAGTTCACTTAAGAAATCCTACGTAAATCATGCGTGGAAGCTAGAGATATTATTTGATTAAAGTTAATGTTAAAAATAACTCTGTCCACTTAAAAAATAAAACGTCTAGTCACTGATTAAGCCAATAAGCCAGCATATCCGTGGCATTGTTCGTAAGTTCCCAAACTCAGAATATAGGGGGGGAAGTTTATAATAGATAGGGCAACTAGGGAATTTAGATCAGTGGTGAGTCTGTCACCATAAAATCAACTCTACAGATACGGGATATCTCGGTCATCAAGTTTGATTGGATATCGTTGAGGCAAGTCAAGGCTTAAGTGTCCAAAGTTGCTGAATCTGGTGCAAATAGCCAATTAAGCACGTAATTAACCTAACAGGCCAAACTTCTAACCAGTTTAACATTATTGTATCGAACCATTTGCTGTAAATCTTATCAATTGCTAGGATATCACACCATTCCACCAAGGCTAACCAATGAATGAAAATTATTTCCGTTATAATCGCTAATCATAAAATAGTTGAAAACTGCCGTCCGCCGTAAATGCACAATATAATTATGTGCATCAAAATATGCACATATCTGCATAGTTAGTAATTGAGTGGAGGTTAATTAAACTGTATCTTGAGGTTATTTCGATAAATTACCTCATGGGGCATATTACATGCATGTTGTTTTTTTTGCCATATACAGGAACATGAGGCCATCGGAAATTCCACCGTCGGTAATTATGAACCTGGGACGACTGCTTCAGTTCCGAGTTGTGGCCTTAACTTTAACTAAACATTATTACGGGTTATCTATTCTATGTACTCTGCACTATATACTGTACGACGTCATACAACAACATATCCTCACGATACTTTACTACACTAGTCAATTATATACTGTATACAATTAATGGTAATTACATGCATTGACCTCCTTCATATGCACGTCAATACAAAAAATAACTGATCTAACGGCTTCTCCAGATTAAATAAGTTTATGCTTATTTTTAGTATTTTTTACCAAAAGCAATTTGAAATTTGAAATGAGCTTGGGATGAACTTGGAATTGAAATTTAACTTGAAGTTGAACAGGAATTTAAATAGGAGAAAACTTCCCGGAAAAAGAGGAGAACTTGCATAGAACTTTAAAGATTATGAACTAACAAGCAATTTGATTGGAGTTATCTTTGAATTATAATCCATTGCAAGGAGGTGTGTATTTCCGCAGTGACAAAAAATGATCAGCGATCCTTTAGCCGCAGCGCGCAGATCATGGCTTGAAGCAACAGTCACTAGCAACCATTGGCGGGCAGGTTAGTGGTGGGGAGGTGGCTAGTTCAGTTAAGGTTGGAAACAACTTCGGATAAGGTCCGATGAAGTTAAAATAACTTTCAAAGAATGCTCATTAAAAACCGATTGATTCAATCTTTTGAAGTTGAGTCCTAATGGTCAATCGATGCCCAATTTCAGTTCAGTTTCAGTTTCGTAAATAAACTCAATGCAGTTTAACCGAAGCACATACGTATGTGCCCTTATTCTCAAGGCATCTAAGCGAGGCCTGAGTTTGTAAGCCATTTTAGAGTTTATTTTTTTAACAAACAAAAATTTTAAACCAATATCGAAACATACGGTAAATTCAAATTCCTAAAGCAGCAATTCTAATGTAAAGGTTGTACACTTGGACTATACCATGTATGCCGTTTAAAAAATACCATTTCTTTTGTTGAAATATGAACTTATGTTCTTATCAAGTGAACTCCTATAAAATGTTTGATTCCCCAGACTTACGAGGGTTCAAATAGATTTAATTCATTTCCTTTTATTACATTATAGACGTCATGCAATTGACACATTACATTATAATATTAGCATTAGCATTGCAGGTGTCGAGTGCCTCGGTATCTAAAAGAGCCGTCAGCACTGCCATTACTACCAATACTATAGTAGATGGTGGAGCTAATGGTGGCAGCAGTACCACTCAATCGTCGTTGGTATCCATAGCTGATAATGCATTCTACTACCTTAAGAACCAACAGTCTATCAATCTCAAAAGTGGTTTAACTATCGCCCCCAACAGTGCATTCTATGCAACACCACCAAGTTCAGGTTACTATTCAACATTTTCGGTATCTATTGGTGGAACCCAAACCGTTAATAATGGTGTGTTCGCCATTGATCAAACTGCCTTCAGTTATGCAGAAAGTTTCAGCATTACTTCCACCACCTTCACTAACAATGGAGAATTCTACTGGTACGGCAACAATCAACAAGGTTCTCCATCCGTGGGAATTACCTCCAGTACATGGACCAATAATGGGTTAATGGAATTTACTCAGAACTACAGAAATTCAGGAGGTGTGAGTTTAGGGGCATCGTCCATAACCAATACCGGTACCTTATACTTTAAGAACATACAGTTCCAACAACTGTCTGTACTGATTACTGGTACGGGATGCATCATTGTAGGAGACTCTGCTACCGTGGCAGTTGGACAGTCTTCAGGGGCAAGCTTAAGCTCATCACAAACTATTCATTTATCGTCAAGTTCATCGGCCCTTAAAATCGATGGGTCTGATTCTCAGAGAACTTATACGGTTACTGGATGGGGAAATGGTAATACCATTGGGTTCAGTGGTGGATGGATCTTATATTCTAGTTACAGTGCAAGTAGCGGAGTGTTAACGGTGGTGTACAACTTAGGATTTTTTTACATTAATGTTGGAACTGGGTTAGATAGTTCCAAGATTTCTCAAACTACTGCCAGTTATGGTGGCAGTATCGGAAGTTATAATAACATGGGTTTCGTTTATACTGGAACTCCAAGCTCGGCAAGCTCAAATTGTTTGGCTATTAAGAGCCTTCCCGTTTTTCCCACTGCTGTTTCTAGTAGCACCAGTAGTACCAGCACCAGTACCAGTAGTAGTACCAGCACCAAAACCACTACTACTACTACTACCACTACTGTTACGCCAACCACCACTAGCACTACCAGTACTAAGGCTACCACCAGTACCAGTACCACCAGTACCAGTACCACCAGTACCAGTACCACCAGTACCTCCAGTACCACCAGTACCACCAGTACCAGTACCACCATTCCTACCACCACCATTCCTAACACCACCGGTACTACCAGTACCAGTACTACCAGTACCAGTACTACCAGTACCGGTACTACCAGTACCAGTACTACCAGTACCAGTACTACCAGTACCAGTACTACCAGTACCAGTACTACCAGTACCAGTACTACCAGTACCAGCACCACCAGTACCAGTACCAGTACCACTTCCATTAGTACTCCAAGCTCATCATCAACTAGTTCATCATTATCAACTAGTTCATCAAGTCCAAGTTCAAGTTCAATTCCATCAACCTCATCAAGCATAGATTCAAGTTCATGGAGTTCATCAGTTTCATCATCAAGTTTTATTTCAAGTGAAGTAGAAAGAGAAGTCAACAGTTCTAGCGAAGTTAGTTCAGAGAGTTCAAGCTCAGTTCCAAGACCTTCAAAGGTATCATTAGCAGTCTCAAGTTTCGAAGTTTCCAGTTCAAATGAGGCTACCAGCTCATTGGAATTCTACAGTACCAGAGAGATTTCCAGTTCAGAAGCTTCAGGTTCATTAAAATCATCTTCAATTGTTTCTGAATCATTTGTTCCAGAATCATCGAGCGTACTTCAATCATCAATTGTTTCAGATGCAAGTTCATTATCAGTTTCAAGCTCATCAGAAGAATCAAGCTCATCAGAAGAATCAAGTTCAGTTGAACAATCAAGTTCAGTTGAATCATCATCAACTGAATCATCATCTATGGAATCATCAACTGAATCATTCGAATCAATTGAATCATCAGAATACTCATCAAGTGAACTCACTGAGTTATTAAGTTCGTTTGAATTTTCCGATTCCTCTTTAGCTATTGAATCATCATCATTTGGTGAATCATCAACTGCAACCATCTCAGTTGAATCCTCGGAAACTTCCATTGAACTTTCATCTTTTGAATCGTTATCATCTGTAGTTTCATTGAGTTCCATTTACACCAATTCATCATCAATTGAATCATCAGAATCATCAGAATTCATTTCTTTCGAGGTTTCAACCCTTGAGTCATCTTTTGAGCCATCATCATCAATTGAACATTCATCCAGTGAATCTTTAGAAGCTATTGAATCATCACTTGAATCATCGAGTGAGTCAGCTAGTGGATTCTCATCAGAATCAGTTGAATACACATCAAGTGAACTGGCTGAGTCATCAATTGAAACATTCTCATCAATTGAACCATTCTCAGCAACTGATTCATCCGAGTCATCTTTCCAATCTTCATCAATTAAAGCTGAATCTTATATTTCAGATGAATCATCCAGTGCTTTTGAATCATCATCAACTGAACAACCATCATCAATCGAATCATCATCAATCAAATCATCATATGAATCATTTTCATCGTCTGAAGCAGAATCATTTTCATCATCTGAACCATTATCGCTTTCATCATCCATTGAAGACTCGTCATCTGTTGAAGAGTCCAGCTCAATTATTTCATCAATTGAGTCAAGCGGATCATCGGAATCATCTTCTTTTAGTGAATTAAGTGAGATTGAGTCTTCTTCAAGCGATTTCGTCGAATTATCAACCGTATCATCTTACGAATCCATTGAATCATCTTATGAATCAACTGAATCATCTTATGAATCCATTGAATCATCTTATGAATCCATTGAATCATCTTATGAATCCATTGAATCATCTTATGAATCCATTGAATCAACTTATGAATCATCTTATGAATCCATTGAATCATCAGTTGAATTATCAACCGTGTCATCTTATGAATCCATTGAATCAACTTATGAATCATCTTATGAATCCACTGAATCATCAGTTGAATTATCAACCGTGTCATCTTATGAATCCATTGAATCAACTTATGAATCATCTTATGAATCCATTGAATCATCAGTTGAATTATCAACCGTGTCATCTTATGAATCCATTGAATCATCAGTTGAATTATCAACCGTGTCATCTTATGAATCCATTGAATCATCTTATGAATCATCTTTTGAATCATCTTATGAATCAACTGAATCATCTTATGAATCCATTGAATCATCTTATGAATCATCTTATGAATCCATTGAATCATCCTTTGAATCCACTGAATCATCTTATGAATCATCTTATGAATCCACTGAATCCACTGAATCATCTTCAGTCGAAGTTACTTCATCAGAATCATCCAGTGAATTATCTTCTGAAATTAGTTCAGAATTCCCAACTTTGAGTGTTCCAACAGTTTCATCGAATTCCCATGTTTCATATTCATCTGAAGCTCCTTACCAAAATTCATCATTTGAAATTCCAACTTTCTTTACCTACTCACTTCCTGAGTCTACTAAATTAGAAGTTTCACTCACCCAATCAACTGAATCATCAGCCAAATCATTGACTTCATCAAGTGAATTTGCTTCTTCATCAGAATCAACTTCGGCAGAATCCACTGAATCCTCAGAAGTTGCTAATTCAAGTAATGAATACACTTCAAGCGACATTTCAAGTGCATTAGTAGAATCATCAGAAGTGTCTGGTTCTTCAGAGGAGTCAAGTCCAAGTGAGAAATCAAGTTCAAGTGAAGAATCAAGCTCATCAGAAACCAGCTCAAGTGAGGTTAGTAAAATCATATCAGTTGAATCAACAGAATCAAATGAAAGTGAATCCAGTTCAATTGAATCAACTGATACATCAACTATTTCCTTTGTTGGGCCATCAATTTCTTCAAGTGAAATTTCCAGTGAATCACCCTTTGAATCATTTTCTGAATCATCTTCAGACATTTCATCAGATGTCTCATCATCATTACCAATCGAATCATCTACTGAACCATCTACTGTGTCATCGACTGAATCAAGTTTAGAAGTTTCAACTTCAATGAAAGTTTCTACTTCATTAGCTGGTGTTGCTACTACCGTCAGTGATTCAAGCTCTGAATCAGCCGAATCAGTTGAACAATCATCATCAGCTGAACAATCATCATCAGTTGAACAATCATCATCAGTTGAACAATCATCATCAGTTGAACAATCATCATCAGTTGAACAATCATCATCAGTTGAACAATCATCATCAGTTGAACAATCATCATCAGTTGAACAATCATCATCAGTTGAACAATCATCATCAGTTGAACAATCATCATCAGTTGAACAATCATCGTCAGTCGAACAATCATCATCAGTTGAACAATCATCATCAGTTGAACAATCATCATCAATTGAATCATCAAGCGAACTTGAAAGTTCCTCGTTTGTTTCATCTGAAGTATCGGAATTATCAAAGGTATCGAAATCATCAGAATCGACTGAATCATCTTATGAATCAACTGAATCATCTTATGAATCAACCGAATCATCTTATGAATCAACTGAATCATCTTATGAATCTACTGAGTCATCTTTTCAGTCCACTGAATCATCAGAATCATCAGTCGCATTCACTGAATCATCCTATGAATCCACTGAGTCATCTTTTGAATCAACTGAATCATTAGAATCATCAGTTGCATTCACCGAATCATCTTATGTATCCATTGAATTATCTTATGAATCTACTGAATCAATTCAATCAACTGAGTCATCGGAATCATCAGTCGCATCAACTGAGTCATCTATGGAATCATCAACATCAACATCATTATCAACCACCACTACCCCAACCAAGACAAGACACTTCACCAGATACTTGACCACCCTTACAGTTGGAGACCCAGTCACTGAAACTGCCAGTATCATCATCACCACCGACTCCGAAGGTGAAATGACCACAATTACTGAAGTTCTTTACATGTGTGATGATTGTTGGTACTTCACTACTTTCACCACCACTGACTCACTTGGATCCCTTACAACCGAAACTGGGGAAGTTGTGATTTTAACCGATTCAAACGGCCAACCCAGCACTACTACCGCTGACCTTGGATTCTGCGTTGAGTGTACTGATTACACCACATCTTATACAACTACTGATATGAGTGGTAGTTCAATAGTTGAATCGGCCGAAGTTTATGTTACTTCTAATAGTGAAGGTGATTACGTTACGTCTACAGTTTACCTTGGTTCTTCTCCAATTGAGACTTCAAGGGTGATTTCAGTTGAATCATCTGCTGAGTCATCTGGATCATCCCTTGAATCTACTAAATCAACATCAAGTGAATTATCGGAATCTTTAATCGTTTCATCTGACTTCTCATCAGTTCAACAATCATCATCAGAATCATCAGAATCATCAAGTTCTTCAAGTGAATCATCTTCTGAAACATCATTTGAAGCATCAAGTTCTTCAAGTGAATCATCTTCTGAAACATCATTCAAAGCATCAAGTTCAGTTGAATCATCAAGTTCATCAGAATCATCGATTGAAGCTTCATCATTAGATGTCTCAAGTTCAAGTCTTCCATCAGAAGTATCGAATGATTTCTCAAGTTCAGCATCAATGGTTTGGCCGACTTCCTTGGCCGCAGCTGCCACTACAATAAGTGATACTCCAGGCTCGAGTGAATCAGTTGAATCTTCATTGGTTTCTGAATCATCTTCCGCTTCTTCACAATCACCATCAGTTGAATCATCCTCAATTTCAAGTGAATCAAATTCATCGTCAGCCTCATTACTTGTTACTTCATCAAGAGAATTTTCTAGCTCGTCAACTGTTATTTCAAGTTCAGCAGTTACTTCAAGTGATGCTAGTTCATCAGCTTCAAGTGCTTTCAATTCATTAGAGCCATCAATTGATTTTAAAGCTTCATCAGCTGCTTCATCAAGTGAACCATCTATATCAGTTTCGAGTTCAAGTGAAGTTACCAGCTCAGCTGTTGCTACATCAGCTTCAGCTTCATCCTCCACAGATTATAGCTCAATTTTTGCTACTGATGCTACTACCAATGATGCTACTACCAATGATGCTACTATCACTGTCATTAGCTCAAGCGGCTCTCCAAGAGATTCTAGTTCAACTGCTTCAGAGAGTTTAAGCTCAGTCGCTACCGATAGTTCAAGAGTTTCATTTAATTCAGAGGATTCAACCACTACAACTTCAACTTCAACTTCAGATGCTTATAGTTCAACTATTGTAGCCAAAGAAAGTTCAACTATTTCAACTGATTCATCAACTGATTCTGCTTCAACTGCTTTAACTTCTGATTCATCGGTTGTAAATAGTCCAACTGGCTTAACTGGTCCAACTATTTCAGTTGATCCACAGGCTATTTCAAGTGCTTCTGCAAGTGCTTCTGCTCCATGTTCTTCTGCTGTTGGTGCAAGTCAAGTTAGTTCTACTTTACCTGTATCATCAGCAACTGTTTCATCAGAAACTGTTTCACCAGCAACTATTTCATCAGCAACTGTTTCACCAGCAACTGTTTCATCATCCATTGTTACATCAACATCTGGTCAGTCAACTTCCATTTCATCAGATCCAATTTCATTACCTTCTTCATCAGATCCTTCAAACTCAAACTCAATTGGAATATCAGCCTCACCAAACACCACCCCATCGTCAACCTCAGTACACCAAATCATTTACGAAGCCAGCACTTTATCAAGTGTTTCAGTGCATGCAAAACCTTCATCAACCAGTTCAGCTTCAAGCTCAAGATCTTCAGCTTCAGGATCTTCGGCTTCATCTGTTACCAACGCAAACCAATCATCATATGCTACCCCATATTCCTATGAAGGAAGTGGTTCTTCCCTTAAACCTTGGTCAATGGTCTACTTTGCCATTTTAATGTTATTATTCTTATAAATTTCATAACATTATCTGTATCATAACCTTGTACATTAAACTTTTTATTCAGTATCGTGCATTACATTATGCGTTTTTCGTTAGTATGGTATACGGCATCAATGTTGTTAATACGTACTTATTTCAATATTTTTTTTACATTATAGATTTTTATATTTTATACATTTTATAGAGATTACATTTAGTATATTAATAGACGTAGAACTTTTCAACAATACTTCTTTAACTTTTTTATTTGTTCCTTTTCAACAATAATCCCCAATTTCCTTTTGCAGTACCTTCCATTCTGAGCCCTGCATAAGAGACATTTCTCACCACTCTTTTACCAAACAAAGTTAAATTGCTTACATAAATAGACTTCGAGTCTATTGTTAAGTTAAAATGCTTACATAATTGGACTTCAAGTGTATTGTTAAAGGTATTTGACTATACATGTATCCGGTCAGGGGTTACTTCAAATAAAAGAAATTAAACTAATATTTAGGATTGCTGTATTATTTGTTGGTTCCGTATTGGCAGATTTTACTATTTTTAAATCATTCAATGTTGAAACATGATGGTCATGTCGTCATTTCTATTTAACGTTTGAATTATACTTAAGATCTGTCTATCTAAACTATTTTACGTCTGGTTATGTGTTGAGCGTGATAAATGTATCTAAAATGACACCTCTTCGCTCAAAACCGCATAAAGGTATTTTAGCATTACTCTTAATGCTGGTGGAAGTCATTCCTGTATACAGAGAATTTTTCTCGTTTATTTTTTGAATGCTTGTTTAAGTACAGATTTCTTAGTTAAGTAGATAGACAAAACATCGAAAGATTTTTGGAAGAATGTTATGTGACTTCTTTGTAAGAATCACGCCGGAAAAACTTCTATGTCAAACTGAAGTTTATCTCAAGCCTATTTTTCCGATTTCAATTATCTCTGTCATCATGTATAAGTTACAGTCTATTCAAGGATAGAGCTTAGAAGTTAAATGCTAGTTACATGTTAGTTTAATATGAGTCAAGTTGTGACAAAGGCTGCGCTAGTATCTAGGCTGTTTGACACATATTGTCGATACTTTTTACCCATTTACACTCTTTGCGTTCGAGACTTTAATATCAGCTTACTATTCTTGCAGCTAAGATCCCAAATAGGCAATACAGTGTTTAGATTTGGTTTGAAAAAGAGCATCTTGTCGATACTTTCATATATGAACCGCATACCAAGAAAACCTTAATGCTATCGGCCTATCAGAAACATTTCTCACAAGCAATAACAAGGAATCCCTTCTATGCAACATAGTGGTAATTTTCTGGTTTATTACTGAACTTCATGATATTTAGAGTAACTTGGCAACGGGTTCATAATACTCGAGGCACTCGAATTGTTAATTCTTAGTAAATCTGCAAAAAAAATGACACAACTATTCCATTCATTTGAATTAAAATTCTAGCCAAAGGGCTTCGAGGTATTTAAAGACTTATTGATCTCCAGCAGAAATTCTCTTAAATCACAGTTGTTCAATTATGAAGTTAACTTCAATCTTGTATATCTGCCTGGTAGTTGGTAGTGCTCTAGCAGATGGAGATAGAGTCAAAACCCATATTACAAAAGATACTATTACTGTGGGTAATGGTATATCGCAATGGGGTCCATCCATTGTTGATCAAAATGCATTCTGGAAATTGATCGATAGTTACAATATTGACTTCAACGGTGACCTTGATATAAAGGGTGACGTTTATATGGTAGGAGGTGACACCATGACCAATGGTTTTACTGTTACTCAGAGTAGCATTTCAGCAAAAGTTAATATTCTGGGTACTTGGCTTATCGATGGAAGAGGTACTCCTAAAACTTCATATCAAGCTTTCCATGTTGCAGGCCTGAAATTCATCAATTCAGGTGATGTATTCTGGGTTGGTAATAAATATTGGGGAGCTAATTTCTTTGACATTGATAGTGCTTATTTCGAAAATAGCGGAGTTTTAGAATTCATTGATATAACTAACACTGGAACTCTAGTAGATTTAGGAAAAACAGGTACAACTATAACTAACACTGGAACTATCTGTTTATCCATGTTATATTATGATCAACTGACCGACGTTACGGGTGATGGATGTTTTGATGTTGCTCAAAATGCTAGTATGATTTTGGGGAGAGAAAAAACATCATTTGGTGCCGATCAAACCATCATTTTCAGTGCTGATAACGGTGCAGTTGGAGTCGTTGATGATGCCGAGCAAACTACATTTAAGGTCGTGGGCTGGGGTGATAATAACATTCTCGGAGGTTTTAATTCCATTGACACTTGGGACTATAAAGGTTCTATTTTACTGGTCACCATTGACGGCAAAACCATGTATTTCGACGTCGGTGAAGGTTACGAGAAAAAGTTGATTCAAATTGTTACCCCTTACTACGGTCCGACTATTCCATCCGTCCCTAATGCAGCTTTGAAATATAATGGCACTGCTGTAAACACTAAAAGAGGCAAATGTGCCGTTTGTGTGGATGCTCCCTATGCTCCAGATGAAGTCAGATCAAGTACCTTCACTGAAACTTCATCAAGCACTGAACTATCATCAAACACTGAACTATCATCAAACACTAAACTATCATCAAGCACTGAACCATTATCCAGTGCTGAGCCATCGTCTTTGGAGCCACCATCCTCGAAAGGACTTTCATCATCTTTCGAAACTTCATCTTCTGAAGCTCCAAGTGCATCCGAAGAACCTGCTAGCTATTCTGAAGAATCTTCAACCACTGATGTACCATTAACATCAGAAGAACCGCCATCCAGTACTTCACCAACATCCAGTACCTCACCATCATCGAGTGCTGAGCCATCATCGAGTATTCACACATCTTCCGAAGAACCATCGTCTTTCGAAGAACCATCCTCGTCAGAAGAATCCTCATTATATGAAGAACTTTCATCATCAGAAACTCTGACCTCATACTCCGCAGAACGTGCAAGTTCTTCTGAAGATTTATCCTCGACAGAAGTGTCATCCAGTGCTGAAACATCATCCGAGAGTGATGACTCAACTCAAATGGGAGTTCCTACGGCAATGGACGGAACCTTATCTTCTAAACCATCATCGAGTGCTGAACCAACATCAAATGTTTCCCCATCATCAAGAGCGGAATCATTATCGTTCTCAAATAAGGAATCAACCACCGCTAGCACGGCTAAGCCAGTCACCACTACACCACAACCATCATCTGACACAGACGATAGTCAACAAACTATCATCTTTGACCTAAATAACGGTCCAACTGATAGAAACAATAGTAATTCTCAAACTAACAATCAGCATGGTCCCGGATTTACTGATAGTGTTCCATTAGTATTACCCAGTGAAGTTGGTGACAATGATGGGTCAGGACCTAATCCATCTACAGTTGTTATTGTAACCATAGATCCTAATAATAGGGATGGTCCTAATGGTGATGGCTATAACGTTAACGGTAATGAAGATACTAACGGAGATGGAGATGGAAACAATGATAACTCCAACAATAATGGAGGTCCTAATATTCATTCAGCTTATAGTAATGGTCATGCTGGTAGTGATTCAGCAGGCAATAATTCTAATTCAGCAGATAACTCAGATAACTCAGATAACTCAGATAACTCAGATGCCAACTTCTCTGGAAATAATGCCGGCAACAATGTCAATGATAATGATCAATCATATGATTCCACCCTTGATGTATCCCTGTTTCCAAATAGTGCTGCTTCTTCCAGACCTCTCACAATTTTGATGGGAATTTGTTTATTTCTTAATTTCTTTTAACTATTCTTTCAATTGATATGAAGTTTTATTAGAATTTGTTTATTCATATTGATTATTTCGAATACTTTTGTTTCGATTTTGTAGATTTGTTTCGCTTTAATTAGGTTTGTTATATATAATAATAGAATTATCACCATTCACTGCTTGTTGTATATTGCCCTTATTCTGCAAGCAGCTAAATCATAATTACAATTACAATTACAATTGGGATAGATCTAAAACCTAAACTTTATTTATTTTTCCCGAATATGATCGATCGCAACTTGAGTTGACTATGAAATCACAGCAATAGATGAATCCAGTCAATGAGTTGAGCTTATCCTTTTTCGGAATAACTAGGAAGAGTTTTTTTCGGTTGATTGCCCCGTTTAATAGCACATACCAACTTTAGTATATACCTCCATGTAATCGCCCGTGAAACCTTCGGAATAAGTTTCAACAGAAGGAATTCTGAGTAGGCTTTATATTCGATGTACCTTCGAAGAAAAACCGTATCATGAAGCACACCTTGTCTAATTTGTATTGTTCAAGTCTGAATAGTCTAAATTATGCTTTTGCAAGTTTGCCCGATTGGTATGGTACAAATTTGAATATTTCCATTCATAACTCCGAATATCTGGCTATAGTTGCATTTCAGGAAAAGATAAGAGTTCTGCATAAAGAACCCTGGTGGCTCAGGAAATAAATTTCACCAGGTACAGGGGAATCCATCATATCAGTAATATATTTTTTACCACAGCAATATCGCCATTTTGTTGGGGAGGAGCCAAACAGGTGGGGAATTGCCATTAAAAGACAAAGATCTAAGATTTTAATGAGAATCTTTAAAACCTTAAAAAGAAATGAAAAGCAGACGATCATTTTTTGGTGAAGGATCTCATCCGAAAATTCATAATTAGTTTTAAAAAGCCAATACTCTGTTCCTACATTAGATCATCATCTACCTGCCCAAACCGTTATTAATCAGAGAGCAATCTTGACAGATGGATGGTGTATAACCCCATGTATGGATTTATTGAAATTCTATGACTTAAAACCCACTAGAATCTATCTATTTTTAGGGGATGGGACATGCGGGCTCCTACGTTTTTAATTTCCTCGACGCAAATCTTCGTAATTTAGGAAAAAAATGTCGCATGCACCTAATTAAATTACTATTTTATTTTTTAATAAATTAAGAAAATTTCAGCTTGGATGCATGTATGCAAGATATAAAAATGGTATTCATCCCACATTTAAAGCCGGATAATACAACAATCGCTTGATTATGAAAATAAATTCAATCTTAACAGCTTTTTTTATCCTTGCTAAAGTATTAGCTGAAGATATCACAGAAAATACCATCACTGATGGTGATATGGTAGCTTCATGGGGATCTTCAACGGTGGAAGCTGGAGTGTTTTGGGAATTAATCCATGATTATAATATCAACTTCAATGGTTACCTTACAGTACTTGGAGACTTATATATGGTGGGAGACCAATCAATGACCAATGGTTTCACATTCTGGCAAAGTGGTATTCAGGACGCAGTCAAGGTTCTGGGTAATTGGCTTGTCGATGGAAGAGATACTCCTAGAACTTCATATCAATCTTACAGGATTGTGGGCCCAGTTTTTGAGAATAGTGGTAATATCTGGTGGGTTGGTAATGAATTCTGGGGAGCTAATTATTTTGTCATACAAAGTGCCGACTTCGACAATAGTGGATTACTAGAATTTATCGATGAAACCAATAGTGGAACCAATGTAGAATTAGGAGTGGTCGGCTCTCCAATTACCAACACTGGTACCATATGTTTACAATTATTACTGTATAGTCAATTAAATGACGTTCAAGGTAATGGATGTTTTGATATTGGGGAAGATGCTGCTATGATGTTAGGAAGCACCGAAACCGCATTCGATGCCGATCAAACCATTGTATTTAGTGCTGATAACGGTGCTTTAGGAGTCGACAATTCTGCTACTCAATATGACTTCAACGTTGCTGGTTGGGGTGATAACAATATTATTGGAAGTACCGATGCTCTAGAGTCTTGGTCATATAATGATGATACTTTACTGATGAGCGTTGATGGAGTAACTTTGAATTTTAAGGTTGGTACTGGATACGATCCATCCTTAATTGAACAAGTTACAGTTGATTACGGTCCAAGTCTCGGTAGTTATGAAAATGCTGGTTTGAAATATAACGGTCCTGCTGTCAACACCAATAGAGGCAGTTGTGCTGTTTGTGTCGCTGCTCCTTATGCACCAAAATCTACTGATGTTGCTTCGTCTACTACTAGTTCCATAGAACCATCTAGTTCCGAAGCTCCAAGTTCATCATCAGAAGCACCCAGCTCATCAGAAGCACCAAGCTCATCAGAAGCACCAAGCTCATCGGAAGCACCAAGCTCATCGGAAGCACCAAGCTCATCAGCAGCACCAAGCTCATCGGAAGCACCAAGCTCATCAGCAGCACCAAGCTCATCGGAAGCACCAAGCTCATCAGCAGCACCAAGCTCATCAGAAGCACCAAGCTCATCAGAAGCAGCATCATCGAGTGCTGAACCATCATCTTCCGAGGAAAATAGCTCTACTGACATAAAAGTGCCTTCGACAAGTGAAGAATCATCTTCATCTGAAGAACCTTCATCTTCCAAAGCACCAAGCTCATCCTCCGAGGAACCTTCTAGCTCCTCTGAGGAATCAAGCTCAGAAGAACCTTCCAGTTCACAAGAACCATCGAGCTCAGAACAACCATCAAGTTCCGAAGAAGAGTCCTCAAGTGCCGAACCATCTTCATCTTCTTCACAAGAAGCATCCTCAAGTGCCGAACCATCTTCATCTTCTTCACAAGAAGAATCTTCAAGTGCCGAACCATCTTCTTCTTCACAGGAAGAATCATCGTCATCTGCAGAATCCTCTGAGGAGCCTTCTTCATCAGAAGAGCCTTCTTCATCAGAAAAGCCATCATCAAGTGCTGAACCATCAAGTGCTGAACCATCAAGTGCTGAACCATCAAGTGCTGAACCATCAAGTGCTGAACCATCAAGTGCTGAACCATCAAGTGCTGAACCATCAAGTGCTGAGCCATCAAGTGCTGAGCCATCAACTGCCGTCCCTTCAACGTCAGAACCTTTTGATCCTGGATGTCCAGAATGTACTCAATATCCTACTACCTTCACCACTACAGATGACCACGGAGATCCAGAGACCGACGATGGAGTCGTTATCATTACTACCGGCACAGATGGGCAACTCACTAGTGAAACTATAATTACCCACACCGACCAAGGAACTACCCCAACTACAGCACCAGTAGTACCTACTACTACTGGAACCGTTAACCCAACTGATAATGCCCCAACTACTAGAGTCACTACTATTACTGAAGGTACCACCACTTACACCACCTTTGTTCCATACAACCCAACAGGTGCTCCAACTAACACCAATGGCCCAACTAACACCAATGGGCCAACTAACACCAATGGCCCAACTAACACCAATGGCCCAACTAACACCAATGGTCCAACTAACACCAATGGTCCAACTAACACCAATGGTCCAACTAACACCAATGGTCCAACTAACACCAACGTTCCAACAGGTACTGAAGCTGGAACTACCGTGACTGATACCATTCCCACCGGTGCAAATGGTGAACCAATCAGTGCTGATCCAACTGCTGGTAATACATTCGGTGATATTACAGATACAACAGAAGTAGGCTTCACCACAGATAACACACTTAACTTAGTCACAGGACCGGCAGCTACCACCATGTACATTAACCCATCAGAAGGTGGTTACACTAACATTAACCCAGCAGCTACCACGGTTATTAGTGTTGTTACCGTTACTGCTGGTGCCGGTGGTCAAGGCACAGCTGGGGCACCAAGCGTTTCTCAACAAACACCTGGTGCCTCTGGTGCGTCACCATCTGTACTACAAGGGGGTGCCATTACTACAAAACCATGGACTTTCATAATTGGACTTGGATTGTTCCTTAGTGTTTTGTAATAGTCGTTTCGTATATTTTTTTTATGTGTTATAGATCTGATCAAATTCCATTAATGTTCTTCTCTATAACTTCTAGGGTGATATCCCAGCAATACGCAGGTGTACTGGTAACATACATTATTGCCTTTCTGACAAGGTAAGGTGTTTCAAGGACTCTGGTGATAATACAGGAAAAAGTGGTCCGTTTCAGAATTGTCGCAGTTTATGCATGATGTGTCTGAACCAATGTGCAATGTGCTATCCTTCTAGACCCTTGGACCTATAGATTTAGCCCTCACTCTATGAATACGTCAGTCCAAGACATTCCAACCAGTGACACAGAACTCAGCTGTAGTTACAGACTTAATTATAAAGAATTTATATAAAGGTTTTAGTTCTAGCAAATCTGAAACCTTCGGCTCCAATACAAAACATTTTCAAGGAATTATGCGTCTCTTGCTGTTTTCGTAAAATCACTTTGACCTTTTTTTATTTAAGGTTTTAGTTTAGTATAGACCATAAGCTCTGCATATACAAGTGGTTTTACTGAGATAACTTCGGTACTGGAGCAACAAAGAAAAAAAGTCAAGGCCTCTAGAAAATGAATCAGAACCTCATCGAACCAGTACGAGTCATCTTCAGCTGCATATTGAATGTAATTTGAGCAACTCAAATAACCAATTCGCTCCTAAGTAAGATTACTGTCTGAAATGTATATCATTGTCCTATAGAAGACAAGGATCAAGTCAGACTTGAATCAATGATCTTGAATTCAGAAATTTGAAAAGCAAACGAAAGCTATAGAAGATACATCGGGGAATGCTTAGCCTAATACTGACCTTGTATTATTGATTTTTTGGGGAACGTTTCAGATTTGTTCCGGATTTAGATCCTGCATATAGATTTATCGTGGAAACTTTATGAGTACCCCTGGTGAGATAGTATGGGAGCTATAATAGGGGTAGATAGGTATAAGAAAGGCGGTTAGTGATGGGCTGAAGTGATGAGGATGTGGTTGTTTGGCATCATAGGGAGGGGTGCCAACACTTTTTGGTTAGAGTTGGTATCGTAATATTGGTATATTGAACTAACTAAAGCAAACCATAAGGTCTATGATTATATATTGATGGTGATAAGGTAGACTATTAATCTTGTTGAACCTTGGCATAACTTGGAGGTCTTAATCTCCTATTGAGGATTTGGAACAACCAAATTGGGATTAAACTTAATAATAGAATAATCACTAATTGCCAGTAGAATGAGATTGAACTAATATAGTTCAAGTCAAAATAATCTGTTAAGAAAGGAACGGAAACCACGTAAATTCCTACGGTTGCAATTAAAGTTAAGATCATGATTTTGTTCCATTGATTGATCTGTAAACCCACCATAATCAACTCGTTAAATACCAAAGCAGTGAATGATATGGAGACCATAGTGGTGAATAATGAAGGGTCAATGGTTTGGAACTTTTGACTGAGAATTTGAATGATACATCCTTGGTACAATGAGATAAAGCACCACATGAAGAATGTCTTGTAACTCAACGACTTTCCAAGTGTCAATTCTTTATATAATTCAGGGTAAACTTTGGTCAAGTTTTCATTAATGTCGTGATCTAAGGTTAATGAGAATACAGGCATCATTGTGTAAATAGTGGCATAACCAACCATTAAGAAACCTTGATACAATGCCAAAGGTTCAAGATCAGCAGATATCGAATAAACAGCTTGGCAAACGGAAATAATTAACCCACGATGGATAATGAATTGTCCTAATTTGGCTGATCTCTTGTACGAGTTTCTTCCATGCCATAATAACAACTTACATAAGTAGTAGAACTGGTCAATTGAAAAATCAGCTGCTAATGACGCTTGCTTACCTTCTTTACCCACAATACCTACACCCACATCAGCAGCTTGGATCATACTGACATCATTACCACCATCACCGATACAACAGATTCTTTTACCGGTAATTTCCTTGATAATCAACGCAATATCAGCCTTCTGTTGTGGTGAACATCTACAGGCAATGACTGTAGGTAATTGAATAGCCAAAGTGAAGAATTCTTGTTGATAGTGGGTCATATAAGTTAACAAGCTTTCTCCATCAATTAACAACACTGAGTTCAAATTTGATTTCAACATTTCAAGATGATTCAAGGCCAAGTCAGGATGGTTGACTTTAGTGATTTCATGGATGAATTGACCTCTGGTTATCAATTTACAACTGATAGAAACACATTTGGCGGTTTCGACTTTATCACCTGTCAACATCCAGATTTTGATTCCTCCATTTCTTAACAATTCAATCGATGATTTGACATTTTTTTGTAACTTATCTTCAACTCCAGTCAATCCTAAACATTCAAGGTTCATTTCCAAGTAATTGTTGATAACTTTTTGCATCAACTGCTCACGATCATACATTGATAAGTTGGCTTGTTTGTAGTTCTTTTCGAAATCCGCCAATAATTTATCGTTCAATTTCTTCTTACCAATAACTAAAGTTCTTAACCCTTCTCTGGCCATGTTTCCGGTTTCTTCTTCTAACCAGTCATTAGCATTCACGATTTTAATCATAACGGAATCAGCTCCCTTTTGAAGGAAGTAGTGCTCGTTTCTTGTGATATCTTGAACGATAATACCCATTCTTTTTGTGTCACTATTGAATGGAAAATTGTAAAGAATGTTAAAGTGGAAGTCTTGGTCCAGATTCAAGTGTTTGATGACAATAGAGTTACGATCTCTTTGAACTAATTTCAAGCCCACTTTTTCAGTGAACTTTACGATAGCAATTTCATCTGGTGATGCTGCCTGATATGTAACTTCGTCACTATCGTCATCATAAGTTGGGGTAACATTATGACACAAAGCCAAAGTTAAAATCAACTCATACACTTTATTACTCAAATCTCTCTTCTTCGAACTTGTCCCTGAATTCAATAGCCTGATATTATTATTGATGTACTCATTAACTAAATCAAAACTGTCACCACCGTAACTGATTGTGCCAAGATGAATCTTTTTTAATTCCATATCGTTTTGGGTCAATGTTCCGGTTTTATCGGTTAAAAGGTATTCAATCCTTCCTAAATCTTCGGGTATCGTCGAAGTTCTTACAATTGAGTTTTCAATTTCTTTGTCATTATGAATTTGTGACGCATAAACCGATTTAGCTAAATCTAAATTGACTCTTAATGATACCGGTATAATGGTAGAGAATAAGATCAAGTACCTTAAAATATCAATGTACCATGTAGGCCTTAATGGGAATCCTTTAGCAAGCACCAACACTAATGAAAGTACAAATACAGAAACACAAAGGACCTTAGATAACTTATTAATCTCCAACTCCAATAACCCGGTTTTGACACCAGTTTTGGTAGTGTTCAACAGCTGACGAGTCTCGATACCAGTATATATAACTATACCGATAATTGTACTTGATGCTAGAACTGTATTGGCCCATAAGGTTTGATCTATGGATAAAGGTAACGTTTCGGAGTTTGAGTTGTTATATCCGTGAGGATGGTACACTAATTTCCCATTGAACTTGTGAATAGATTTAGTTGGTTTATTGATAATTAGTGAAATATTATCCACCAATTCAGCTGTAGTCATTTTCTGAGTGACATTATTAGCAATTCTTAATTTCCAATCGGTTTCACCATCTAATTGGTCAGTCTTAATAAATGCTTCACCATTACCGTCTTTATCATTGGATTGGAGTAAAATCATATCAGCAGGGATTCTTGTGTTTTTGTGAATTTTTACCAAGTCTCCTACTCTCAAATTCTTTGAAGGTATTGATCTGCTGTCATTACTCAAACTACCTGAATTTCTATTCAATACTTCATAAACTTCATTATTCTGCTCTATGTCTCTTCTACGTCTTGCTATATCGTCGCTAGCCTCTTTCATCATCGTCACTGTCAACACAAATGCTAAAGGAACTATATAAGAACTCAAATACCCAATTCTTAATTGTGGAACTATTTGGGATAATGCTACTAACAAAAAGTATAAGTTAAAGAAGAACTTGAACTGTTCGTATAGTATGATGGGTATGAATGTTATTGGATTATATTTTGCATTCGATATAGAATTCGTTGGATATTGGTTCTTGACCTTATTATTTCTTGGTGATATGAATCGTTCTTCGAAATCGTCTTCATTGAACTTCTGATTCTGTTGGTTCAACTCAAACCTGGCAAGTTTAAAGAAATTTACCACCGTCTGTATGAATGACTGTTGACGACTACTTATGTCCAAAGATGAGTTTGATCTAGTGATTTGGTGTCTATTTGATATTAATGGACTGCTGTCATTTGTGTGATCATCATGGGTGAAATTTGTGAGGGGGATTCCATTGTTACTCATGGAGGTTTGGGAACTCTGACGTGAGTTGTTGAACAAAGTATTGGATGCATTATTCAAGGCTTTGTCTAGGGTTGTATCTAGATCATCAAACGAGTCTGAATAGGACATGCTGCGGTTGTTATGAGTCGCACTGACAGCGCTTTACTGACTGACTTTCTCTCACCGACTGCCTGAGAGTTAGCGAACGAAGGGGTATGTAGTTGGTTATGTTTTTGGCTAATCTGCGGGAAGGCCATATGGAGATAATCACAATAATACCACAGGGCTGTCTTGCTACTATGATAGAGATTTCACTACAATACTGCCAGTATAATATCTATCGCATCACGTGACTACATTTTTTACCTATAAAAAGCGCAAAAGGGTGCTTCTTATCTTTTAGCCGATATCTAGGAATTTCAGGACATTGCTCCATCTAATCTCTATATCCCTTACACTATTGACCTTTTGAAACTTCTCTTTTCCATGTTCTTGACATTACTTAGAATTACCCTATTACCTCTGTGGTTAACGGCCCTTCTTTTCGCTATCGCCCAAGTTAACTCAAAACTTCAGTTCAGGAGACCAGGTGCGCAATGAGTGAAACATTAATATCAATATCACCAAACATATCTAGAGATTCCAATTCACTCGATTCGTTTGAAACCCTTAACAAGCTAGCAATTCGTCAGAAACGTAAGACCATTACATTTGTCTCAAAATTAAAAGAATTCCTCAGACTTACACTCCTCAATCAACCTAATGACTTCGAGCAATATGTATTACAAAATGAACCAAATGACTGTGCTTTGTCGTCGAAGTATGGCCAAACTTCCAGAATTGACTTGTCCCATACGACAATTTCCATTGACGAAGTTTACTTGAGGAGCTTGCGTATCAAACATCCGTTGATTAACTTTATGAAAAATGAAAACAATCAGTCGATAGATATATCCAAAGAGTTAAAAGAGAGTCCTATTTTGGTATTCATCCATGGGTTCGGGGGTCAAAGTTCACAGTTTGAGTCTCTAATGGCATTGTTGTCACAATGCCTGGAGGTTTTGGCTGTGGACTTGCCCGGATTTGGTGATAGTAGAATTAAGTTCAATAACAATTGCACATTATCAGAAATATCTACTGAAGATAAGGTCAAGATTTCCACTAGTATAAGCAAAATGAGCAATGATGACTTTAAGAGTGATAGCATTGCTACGATTGTCACTGAATTTATCAAGCAGAATATTCCTCCTAATAAGAAAATCGTATTAGTAGGTCATTCCATGGGTTGCAATATTTCCACTAGGGTTGCAAAGAAATTACCAAACAACACTGTTGAGGGGTTGATTTTATTATCACCAGCTCCTTTTGTGGATGATATTTATGACGTTGAACAAAAAGCATCTTCGGGTTCATTTTTATCAAGATTAAGCAAACTCTCATACCTTTTATCCTTCTCACTGTTTATGAACTTGTTCAGGATTTGGGACAGATTAGAAGGCCTTTACAGTAAGAGTGTGATTAGACAATTGGGGGACTTATCCCAGAATCATCCAAACACTAACTTGTATATAAAGTTACGTCAATTTAGGTGGAATTTAGATATTGAGACGCCGGTCATCCTCAAGTATGCCAGGGGTTACGAGAAGTGTAAGTACAGTGACTTGATTGCCGCCATCAAGAAATTCAATGATAATCCTTTTGATTCTAAAACTTATGAGAAAACTGTCATTGTCAGTGGATCTAAAGATCATGTGTGCCCGTACAAAAGATCGGCCAAACTTCACGATATGTTATCACATTCATTCCAAAGAAAAGTTAGTTGTATATTAGAGATTAAAAATGCTGGCCATGCTTTATTATTATCCAAACCGGAATTTGTCAGTGGAAAGATATTAGATCATGTAGAGAATAAGTTTCCCGAACGGTTACATTTATCACCAGCTTGGGTATTGAGATTGAAAGCTGATATAAGCGGTGACAAATGGGGACTCAAGAATGAATTAAAGTGGCTGAAATTAGATCCTGTTTCAGGCAATATTACTAGAAGCAATGGTGACATTGCTCCTCTTTTAGGTATGAAAACTTTAAGAGAAGGTGATAAGTATCATTCACCAAAAGTTTTAGAGCATAGTTTTTATCATAGAGATGAGGTCCAAGAACCTATGGAAGTCTCAGAAGATTCCACTATGAGCATTCCGTCATATAAGTTACCAAATGGTAACCTTATTGCTGTGGTTGATATCTCAGCTGACATCCCACCATATAATCCAGAAACATTCGATATCATCAAGTATTATAAATGCGCTACTGTTTCAAAGGTTGTCCCTGACCCAAGTTCTATTAGAAAGTTTATACAATTGGTTGATTCTATTTTACAGACCAATACTGTAGAGAACCCTTTGATAGCTGTTCATTGTCATTATGGGTTCAATAGGACTGGGTTTTTGATTTGTTGTTATTTGATTGAGAAGCTAGGATGGAGTGTAGAGGAGGCTATTGAGGGGTTTAGAGCTGCAAAGGCTCCTGGTATTAAACATCCTCATTTCATCGATGCTCTTTATGTGAGATATGAGTCTTAGGCTTAATGCGAGGCAGATGAGACCAGACTATAACCACGAGCCGGTAGTAAGTGTACATTTCTTTGCTTATTTATTGTAGTATAGATTAATACGATTTTACTTATAAGGCTTTTTGTGGTCATGATCCTTCTTAGATCTTCTTCATGGACCTCGTTGTGTACAAATCCGTTCTTTTCTGTAACAATGAGCTGCACATAATATATCGCATTTGCAACCATGTGGTGCATAATACCCCCTGCAACTGTCTAAATTGATGGCTATTCACATAGTCGACTTTGCTCTGTATTCTCTGTTAGTTGTCTTACCATGTTCGTCACATATAACTATACGGTTTTCCCCAACCCATGACAACCACATGCCATTAAATCCCAACCCCTTGCTGTAATTCTCGCAAGTGCGAAGAACCACAACCATGAAGTTTGGGGAGTCTTTAAACCAAGGACTAGTCCCTGAATGGAAAGACCAGTATCTTGAGTATAAACGTGGGAAGAAACTCATTAAGAAGGCTGCCGCTGCGAAAGAAGCAGAAGAAGAATCAAAAAGTAACGATCGTACACCATTGCTACAACCTCAAGATGCTCATAGAAGACAAGATTATAGAAAAGACATTCCGCCTGAATCAGAGAACCAGGGGTACTTAACAACTGATAGAATTGAGAGAAGTACGGAAGATGTAAAACCTTCACCTAGGCTTGGTGGGGTGGCGTTTAAATCCAATATGTTTACACCATCAGTCAAATCACCTATGAAACGAAACACTTATGAAGAAGAGAAAAACGAATTCTTGAACTGGATCAATATGGAGTTAGTTAAAGTTGAACAGTTTTATCAACAACGTGAACAGCAGGTTTATGAACGATTCTTGATCCTTGAAGATCAATTGTATCAGTTGAAAGATCACAAAAAAGCCAGTTTAAGAAACCACCAATTGCATGTTAAAAGTATCCAGTCTACTCATTCCAATGATGAAATCACCAAGGTTGAAGAAATTGCGTACCATACAAAGCTGATTCTTTTTCAATTGAACCGATTTGATTTACCTTCGTTGCCCTCAACTACATTTTTAAACAAGTGGAAGAATCGTAAGAGAGCTGACAGTGATGAATCCCTAGTAAATAACAGTATGGATGAATATGATATCAACTATTTTGAAAATAGAATCAGAAACGGTGAAATTCGTGATTCGTCTTCTACAGACACAGAATCTATCGGATCAGGATCTCAATCTATACAGTCTGATATTGAAACGAGCACCCCACCACCTCAAACTACTGAACAAATAAAGAAACGTAAGAAAAGAGATTATCAAAGCAAGAAGAAACGTTTTGGAGTACCGTACTTGTTTGCCCGTAAACAATTGAAAGAAGCATCTCTAGAGTATTATCGTTCTTTAATCATTTTACGATCCTATAAAGAATTAAATCGTACGGCGTTCAGGAAGATCACCAAGAAGTTTGATAAAGCCAATCATGAATCTATTTCTCCAGGATTTATGGAAAGGCTTGATAAACTGTCGTATTTTCTTACTAGTGATATAGTCGATAAGTTGATCTTCCAGATTGAAGAATTGTACATCTCGTTCTTTGAACCAGAATCTCACGATAGGAAACAAAGTTTGGAAAAATTCAAAAGTATAGCCTATGCTTTAAATCAAAGTGAATTTAGATTAACGTCTTATTACACGGAGTTCTTTAGTTCGGGATTTTTCTTAGGATTGTCGATTCCATTGTTATGTATAACTGTTTACGTAGCATTGCACAAGATCTTCAACAAACAAATGCCGGAAGCTTTGTACCTCCTTCAAATCTATGGTGGGTTCTTTTTACTTGTGCTTCTTTTCCTTTTGTTTTCGGTTGATTTGATGATCTTTGAGAAGTTCAAAATCAACTACAAGTTCATTTTCGAGTTCAATATCGGGACAGCTTTAGACTATAAGCAATTTTGGGTAATACCCACGATATCATTTTTCATCTTATCGTTGATTTGCTGGTTCAGTTTCAATGATTTCTGGCCCGAAAGATTCCCGGGGCGGGACTGGCCATGGTTCTACTTTGGTGCCATGCTCGTTTTGTTCCTCTGGCCATTCAACCAGTTCTACTTATCAAGTAGAAGGTGGTTACAATTTGCATTATGGAGAATCTTGTGGTCTGGATTTTATCCTGTGGAATTCAGAGACTTTTTCATCGGTGATTTATTGTGTTCTTTGACGTATACCATGGGAAATATTTCCTTTTATTTCTGTCTTTATGCCAATCATTGGACCACTAATTCTTGTGGGTCTTCGAAATCTAGATCGATGGGGTTTTTCTCATCTTTGCCTAGTATTTGGAGATTCTTACAATGTGTAAGACGTTACGCCGACACGGGTGATTGGTTCCCTCATTTGGCCAATATGCTTAAGTATGGAGTCGGTGCTATTTATTATTGTTTACTAAGTGTTTACCGTATTGAGAAGACCCGAAACCATCGTGTAGCATTCATTGTAATGGCGTCTATCAACTCCGTGTATTGTCTGATTTGGGATATCGTCATGGACTGGTCGTTATTACAGCCTGATTCAAAGAACTTTCTTCTCAGAGATAACTTGTTCTACAAGAACCCATGGTACTACTATATTGCTATGGTTGTAGATGTCTTACTTCGTTTTCAGTGGATTTTCTACGTATTCTTCAGCAATCAAATCCAACAACTGGCAGCTACAAGTTTCTTTATAGCGCTAGCTGAATTGATCAGAAGAATGATCTGGGTGATTTTTAGAATGGAGAACGAACATTGTACGAATGTTATCCTCTTCAGAGCATCCAGAGATACTCCCCTACCTTACGCGATCGGTGCCAAGGTTGAAAAGGCTATCAAAACATTGGTTCTGTTACATTATAAACCTTTCAATTTGGACAATATTGAACCCCATGAAGACCAAGAATCAAGAATTGGTGTTAATGACACCAGTTATAGTTCTAGTGTCAGATCAGCTTTAAGAAGACCAATTACTGAATCGATTGATTCTGAGGCCCAATCCCAAGTTACGATGCCTTCATTAGCTCTCACCAGAAGAAAATCCACCTTGGCCTTCATTTCCAATGCTTTAAACAAGGCCCATATCAAGGATTTTCAAAGGAAGAAGAATGTTCAAATAGAAGAAGATTCGGACGACGATGAAGAATCTTAGCCAATTATTCATTAATGGTCTCTTTATTGTGTATATTAATATAAGTATCTAAAAATGCTAAGGTCTCTTCACGGGCCATTTGATGATCAAACTTCTTCAATGGCATCAAATGGTAAGGAGTCATGAAGTTAATATATGAAGTTACCAGTCGTTGTTTCTCTGTCATAATGAGTTGTGACGAGTATGACACAGTGCTTTCAGGGGGTTGGTCCTGCTTGAGTCCTAGGGCTTCTTCTACATGTAACAAGTAACATATGATAAAAGGACTTTCTTATTTGGAAAACATTGCGTGTATGTATACTTCAAGGTTGTATCTCGTAATTAATGTTTAGATGTTATTTGCAGCCAACTATAAGAAAAAGCGATAGCTTTAAAAAGTTCTTCGAAATGTTAAGCAAGAGAGTAGACACTTGATAGTGCTAGTATGGTCCAAAACGAGATTCTGGATTGAAAGTTAGAGTAAGTTCTCTTAAGTATGGGAATTGCGAGTACTAACATACTAAAGACTCATGGTTAGAGAGACTAATAGGAATTCATGGAACATAAATAATACTTTCTACAAATCAAACATCATTTGTAATTTAAAAATTAGTCAGGAACTAAAAATTTGACCTTAAGCTAGGTAACGCTCGAGAATGCTATCTCTTCTTACTTTCTAGCTCGTCAGACGAGTTACCCAAACTATTTACTCTTTTTTTAATTTCTTTGGAACAGGAAAATCCCCATCACTTGGTTTCAAAACAGGAGTACTAATCTCAGTGTGGAAATCTTTGATTATCGAATCTACATCATCGATATTCAATTGTCTAACATCACCCAACTTCTTGATCTTCATTGTAACTTCTTTACACTGTTCATCAGTTAAATTCAAATTCAATTGATCAACCCTTGATTTGATAGCATTCCATCCGGTTAACCTATTGGCAAAATGTATATACCTAGTCAAACCAAAATCACTTGGATTCAAAATCTCATAAGTTGATGGATTAGCTAAAATAGCTTTAGCATGAATTCCAGCTTTATGAGTAAATGCACAGAATCCAGTAATTGGATTATTGAATGGAATGTTGACTTGAATGGCTTCAGCTACTAAATTTTCCAAATCTCTAAGTTTGTGTAATTTATACTTTGATAAAACGTAGTCTCTGTCAGCAGCAATCATTCTAGCCATTAACCCACCTAATGGAGTGATTCCATTTCTTTCACCAATTCCCAAAACCGAAACATCAATCAATCTGGCACCTCCTTCTAAAGCAGTGTAAGCATTAGCAATAGCACATCCAGTATCATTGTGGAAATGACATTCAATATCACAATTAACAACACTCTTCAATGTTCTAACTAATTCATAAACTTGTCTTGGATTAGCACATCCAACAGTATCAGCTATACCAACTCTATTGACCCCGATTTTATCAACAGTTCTATAGATGTTCAACAAGTCGACCAAATCACTTCTAAAAGAATCTTCAGAACTAAATCTGATTTCGATTCCTTTAGATTTAACAAACTCGATAACTTCGATAGCACTTTGAGCAATATAATTCATATCTTTACCATGACTATATTGTCTAAGATACTGAGAGGTTCCAATAACCACATCAACCCCATCAACACCGGTTTCAACTGCTACTTTGGCATCATCCATATGACACCTAATATGAGTCAAGATCTTGGCCTTTAACCCTAATTTACAAATGGCTTCACAATCTTTTCTACTTTGTTCACTTGCTACTGGAGATGTTAATTCTATGTAATCGACTCCGAATTCATCTAAAGCTTTGGCGATTTCAATCTTGGTTTCAGTACTGAAAAACGCATTGGCAAATTGTTCTCCTTCTCTAAGGGTACTTTCAATCAACTGAAACCTACTGACGTTAGATAAAAAGTCCGAGGGGTTAGGACCGTAGGGGTTTTGTTGAATTACGTTCTTATTGATACCTTCTGTTACTTGTTTGAAACCGTTTGGTTCTGTCATCTTCCAGTAAAATTGCGCACAGATGAGAACCTAGACAGAGCTATAGAGCGAAGCGATAGGGTCGATGCTCATTTTCAAATGTATCAGATACTGGGTTCTCGATACTGTTATAGCCAGAATTGAATTTCTAGTGCATGTTACATGCCATGTAATCATTAGAGTCCGTTGCTTCTTCTTCCGCTCCTTCTTCCTCCGCTCCTTCTTCCTCCGCTCCTTCTTCCTCCGCTCCTTCTTCCTCCGCTCCTCATCGTATATCTATAGTCAATTCCCTCCCAATACCCTTTAAATCCACGACCTCCAGTCCTAAATTTAAAAAGTATAAGTACCAGGCCAAAGACAAACTTATACTTCTGATACTCTTTTACTATAGTGTTTCTCTTCTGACTATGTACAACCAGAGACTCAGAACAAACTAACCCAACCGTTCATTAATTATATACATATACTCTACTTTCTACTCTGTACCCTACTGTGAGCCAAATAATCAACACGCATTTGGTAACTGAATTCTTGAAGTATTATAAAAAGCTCTAGGAGAATTGGTACCAGAACTAAAATTCATATTGGAATTGTTTGGCGTAGTATCACCAGAATTTGAACCAGTACTTCCTAAAGATTGACTCAGGCCAAGTGATAATCTCATTATAAGTTGTATATCTTCATTTGATAATGTCCCTATTTCGTAGTTATTTATATCATGAAGAATGAGATTATCTCCGATACTACTACTTCGTATGTTAGTTTCATTAGAACTGGGTCTGTTGGGACTATTACTACTAGGACTATGTCTACTAGGACTATCACCCCTGTTACTAGATGTGGCCTCTGGGGGAGGAGTCTCGTCAGGAATCAAGTCAGGAATCAAATCATCAAAGTACCTATCATCAATTAAACTCAATTCAAATGGATTGATCTCATTAGGAAACACTCCAAATTGATTAAATTGTTCAATCTTCTTATTCAATTCACCTTTGTTTTTTATAATCGATTTATTAAACCTTAAAACTGGAGAAAACCTCGAATCAAACGATAATATATCAAGATACTTATGTAAATTTGGAGTATATGGAGGTAATTCTTGATGCTTTTCATACTCCATTCTTGCGATTTCTCTTTGCCTTCTTAATTCTCTTCTTCTTCTTCTTTCTTGTAGCCTTTGCGCTTCTAATCTTTCAGCTTCGAGTCTTTCTCTTTCGATCCTTTCAGCTTCAGCTCTTTCTCTTTCTATACGTTCAGCCTCAAGTCTTTCTCTCTCGATTCTTTCAGCTTCTATCCTTTCTTGTTCTATCCTTTCTCTCTCTAATCTTTCGGCTTCTAATTCCTTCTCTATCCTTTCTCTCTCCAACTTTTCTTGACGTTTCTTCCTTGCTTCTCGCCTAGCCTTTTTCTCTTTGAGTTGCTTAATTCTCATTAACTCTTCTTCTTCCGTTATACTTCTTCGATTATCTTTACCTTGCTTGTGTTCTTTATTCCTATTTTCCTTGAGTTCCCTGTGTTCCTTATTCCTATGTTCTTTGTGCTCCTTATTATCCTTATTCCCATGCTCCTTATATCTGTTTTCCCTCTTCTTCCTCACTTCTTTGGCCTTTTCTCTCCTCTTTTCAATCTCCATCCTTTTCAACTCCAACTGATTACTCAACAACTCGAAATCTTCATCTTTATCGATAATCCCCCTCTGATGGTTCAACTCATTTATCTTCACTCTTCTTTGTCTTCCAACTAACCCAGATTCCAAACTTTGCTTCATAAGTTTATTCTTCATAGATATATCAATAATCTCTTTTCCTCCAGACTTACCGTCGCCACCTCTATGTTCACCATTTCTGGTCCTTCCTACAATCATTCCTTGACTACTGCCTTCAATTATTTCTATTTCTTGACTTTCAAATGGATGTTTTACTACATCTCTTATATCCTCAACATTATTTAATTCCCACTGTTTACGTTTCTTTTCTTGTTTCTTCCGCTTGATTTCTTGTTTCCGTAAATATATCTGATCTTCAGTTATATCATACGTAAAAGGACCGTGATCATCGTGTTTTATAGGACTTTCTACAGCATCCTGTGATCCATAGTCTAAATACTCTAAGTTCAACTGATTCTCCCAACTGTTTAAATCCTCATAGTTTGTTTCATGAATAGTCCTTATAGGTTTGTATGGGTTTGGGTTAGTTAAGGTTGGGGTTATAAGGTTATTAAAGGTTGATTTAAATCCCATATCTTTAATTCTATATTTATCCTTACGGCACTTTCACAATATTTTATATTGAACTTTATACAATTACGGTCTTATGTTTATAAATGGTTTTCGTCTTTGTGTTCAGTTCTACTTTTCCGTTTATTCGTCTTTGTGGTTGTGACTTGTCGGTGTATTTGTAGTGGTCAGGTCTTCGGTGACACTCTTTATCCTAATTAAGTACGGTAATTGAAATTTGCGAATTACATTTACGTGCGGAATTTACGACAATTCTTAATTCGGAAAAAGAAATATTCCGTGCATGTCTTACATCCCGGGACTACCAGGTAGGCTCACTACAGATCACCGTAGGTTCACCAAGAGTGTTATAGATAAATCACTAATGCTTCTAGCATATATGTGATGAGTAATCTGTGCTTACCAATGCTACGGTTTATTAATCCTTTCGGTTTACTAATACCACGGCTTACAATTCTTCATTGCCCTGCTTCCGCCACTACCCTGCTCCTACCAGTCGTCTCGGTTTAACCTTAATTCTAACGATTGCTTTGATTCAAACCCTAACCATATTAGAGTTGTCGGGGTTTTCATACTAACACAGTAATAGCTTATGTAATTGTCGTGTGACTAAATTTAGTGACAAGTTAAACGTTGTGAGTTTGTTTGTATTTGCGGGTTAGTTAGCGTGTTTCAGAGTTGACAAAGTACTATAAGAGTCCCCACTTAATGCATCATCCGGATGGCGATAAGGAAGGGTGTCAGTGTCGCCGACTGGTATTTTTTTCGCCCGAATGATTATTCAGTTAATCCCAATCTTTCGTAATACTCTACCGCCACCCCGGCTGGTCTTACAACCTCATTGATTACTGTCATTCTTTAGCCAACTCCATTCACCTCGCTTCACCAGATCGATCGCGAAAAATTTATTGAGCAATGAGTGATAAGGCAGTTTTAAGGAAATATAAAATTGTGTTCCTTGGGGACCAAGGAGGTATGTAGCAGAATGCCCCGAATAGGTAGTGACACAAAGCGGTTTCACAACCATCACAAAACCAGTGATGAATTGTTTCATGTTCACTGTGTCTACAAATTGTCAAAATTAATACTAACAATAGTCGGTAAAACTTCCCTTATAACCAGGTTTATGTATGATACATTCGACGATCAGTACCAAGCAACAATTGGAATAGATTTCTTAAGTAAAACAATGTACTTGGAAGATAATAAAACCATCAGATTACAATTATGGGATACCGCAGGTCAGGAAAGATTTAGATCATTGATTCCTTCATATATCAGAGATAGTAATGTGGCTATTATATGTTATGACATAACTAATAAAAAGACGTTTGAAAATTTGGAAAAGTGGATTAATGAAGTTAAGTTAGAAAGAGGTGATGATGTCATTATAGTAATTGTTGGCAATAAATCCGATCTTAATAATAAGAGGCAAGTTTCATTCGAAGCGTTGGAGACGTTAGCAAAGGCTTCGAATTGTGAAATTTACTTGGAAACGTCCACAAAGATAAATCACAATGTCAAGTTGTTATTCAAGAAGATTGCTAAGAGTTTACCGGAGTTTAAAGATGAACCAGTTGATAATCCTGAAACGATTGATATAAACATTGAGAACAAACCACAAGAGAGTTCGTGTTGTTAGCATTGCATATACGCCCGCTTACGCCCTTTCTCGACCTCTCCATTTACTTCCTCTATCCGCTTCCTCTTCCCTGCATTATTGCTCTGTTGCTGTCTGTTATTTTTATTTCCTTTTCCTCTTCCTCGACTTAATATCCATTATACTCTTCTACATCATCATTCCCTCTTCTTTTTTCATTTCATTAATATTCACCATCCTTAACCCACTCACGATTTCACCGACAACGAAAATAGTATAAATATTGGCTGCCAAGACAACACAGTCTCATTGGATTAACACTCATCAACGTTACTTTAGCTTATGTGACCTAGTACAGTTTCTGCACAAGTTCTGATGCTGCCGACTTCTATTCGATAAGACAATTTAACCACACTGCAATATGAAAGCCAAATGGTAAGATTGTACTCACCAATTGTACTCATCATCCGGGTTTGCTTCATTTGATATATGTAAGTGAGGATTATTATTTGTTCGGCAAGAACTAGACTTGAGTGGGGGTTCATGGAACTATATGAGGTCAGGACCAGAGACTGAATTTTGGACAAGATGATTTATAGAAACGAATCTATGGCTTTTGTCAAAGGTTATGTGGATAGAATATTATAACAATGAGTGTAATCCGGACTATAACCTCATATGTTGGGAAAATACTGGCTAATAGGAGATTGAATGGCACAAATATTCTTCCGGTAAAATGAGAGTTGGTTACTGTCCACACCATGATGGTAGATCAACTAAGGAATTGGGAGAAAACATCATGGATTTAATGCTTTGTATCTCTCCCACTACAAGCCGACCAGCGAACCAATCACATGTAACGATCCACCTCTTAACTCCCTTTACCTAAACTTTCTAGACAGCTCTCCTTAAACCACTCTCCACCAAATGGCTTCAATTGGCAAAAGGGAATTGAATTAACGATGAGTGTCTCATCTCTCTTGTCTGTTGCACTTGAACTCTTTCTTCAAACACTTCGGAAAAGTGAAATTGAAAGACATCAAATATCAATTACACTACCCTTATCCGAAAGACACTAGAACACAACAGACACCATGCCAATAACACCTGCGGCATGATAACTTAACAAAAAGTGCAACTTTAACCTAAATTCCATGAGGATAACGTCATTGTATCTCGGAAAACTAAAAAAGATATGGCACACCTCTCTAATATGAATGTCGCAACTATAGAGTTAATAGTCTATAGCTTATTGGTTTCCTAAATTATGCACTTATCTTCTAGAGAGGAGAAGGAATCTGAAAGAGGTTAAACCCATTGAAGAAATGTGAAAGATTATACAGTCGATCCGAAAAACATTTCACACCTCCATTAATAAGAAAACGTCGCAGGTATACATAGGGAATAGTTTGAATTCGCTCTTGTTTCTTTGAAATTCATTGTTGCAATCCGTGGGATTCGTTTGGAATAAGAACTCAAATCGTATCATCAGGTCTTAAAATTCGGTCAAGTCATTTAAAGATGACACCCATACATTAAATAATATTTATTTCATTGATATAACGAAATTGTGCTATCAAAAAGTCGTGGTAGCCTGTCGCGCAGGTCTATGATCTCCATACATGTCAAATACCATCACAAACCTGAATAATCCGATATATTTCATTTCCGAAAGCGAATTTATTTTAATGGTTGTCGGTATTGATTTTGTTTTCCAATGCGAGTAACAAATTATTGACTACTAGGGCGAGAACTATAAATATTTTACTTTCGAATTTTTTAAATTACTATAGCGTAATTTCTCTATATTGAGTACATATTTTTCAAATCATATGATGACTTCTCTCTTTTTCTCTTGCAAATTATTTATCATGGCAACGAAGTTTTTGATTTTGCAGTCCCTATTTTTAAATTGACACTGTGACTTATTAACCAGTATAAAGTGAATTTTAGATCACTTCATAGCGACATCCCATTTGAAAGGGTGCGCTTTACAAGTGGGATTAACTGTACTCTGAATCGAAGACTATTCCAGTGATCGACAACCTTAACCTTATTTGGGTGAAAGGAATAGAACCAAGGTTCAAGACAAGAGGGCGATCTTCCATTTTAACCACTTGGCACTATTTGTGATTTATTTTACCACCGTGAATTTTGGTGTAAGTTAGGAGTGAATTGGCTGGAACCAGAACTTAACCAAGAATTCCAAGAGCACGAAATCGAAAGACAAAAATGTGTCCAATGTGAAGGGGTGAATGAATCTATCTACAGGTGCACGGGGGGATGAACTATATACTTAACACAAGCATAACCACCATCACATCCTTCGTAGAAGCTTTCGATATAACCACCTATTACCACTCAATTCTATACATCTTGTCATCCAAGTCTATGAATATGAAAGAAATAAAGGGGCTTAATTTCTGGAGGGTGTCCCGTATTGGGTGAATAGTCTGACGAATCAAACAAGGGTCAATGATTCACAAAGCTACTCTACTTCTAGTGGGTTTATTAAGGGTGCCAGTTGCATGAGTGGCTTGGTGGTGTAGCTGCAACGAAGCAGGAAGTCCCCAGAAAGATCCTTTTTTAAAAGGAACCATAGAAGCTCAATAAGGATATATTTCCTCTCAGCACTGCAAATGACTCTGGAAAAGATTGTTTCAGGTTTAATGCTCCACCAAGTGAATACATCACCATACATTTATACGAAGCACCTCTTACCAGCCAACTTATGCCTGGTGAACTGATAATTGTTGAAAATAAATATAATAAAACACATTTTATATTTTCTATCGTGGATGGGATCGTCTATCGTGGAAGGGTTCGTAAGAATGGGATAGCTTAAGTTGATGTTATTCTCGTCCACTGTAAAAACCAAGCTACGATCGTAATTGGAAATTGGTGGTTAGGTTTCTAGGTGTGTGTTAGAACTGACTAGAATAAAGTCAACCACTGATTTGTTTTAGTCTTTATGACGGTCCTGAATATCCTGTCTCTTTCAACCACTTCTGTCCTGTTAGGCCTTCTGTTTCGATACGGGAACACATAAACCCTGACTGATTAACTGAAGAGTTGTAAGACCTCTATTACTGAAGAATACCTGCAGCTGTTCGAATGCCCTTTGCCCATTAGTATTGAGATCTTGTGTCTCGTTGTTATACATCAATGAACATAAAGATTTCCAAGTATTGATATCAAGTTCAAGACTTAGAGGGCTAACATAATCTCTAACCAGTCAATCTTAAACACTCCAATGAGTCATAAAATACGAGATAAACGAAACCAGATCGAAACCACCTTCTAGTTCATATGATTGACGACATCCAAATTAAAGGGGTTCACCCAACATTAAAGTTATCAAGAGCTCTGGAAACTACTTAATTCGGCCATAAAAAAATAAGTCCGAGATTAACTAAATTGTTCAAGTTCAATGGTTTAAATGCAATATCCAAAGTAGGTAGTAGTTAAAGGTGCATAATGGTATGAAAAACCATACGATAAAAATTAACAACACGGTGGGATCAACCAATAGAGGAATAAGATGCTTTAAAGTTAAGAGCCGTGCATATTCTAATCTCCAGAAAGGTATATGAATGGTAATTTAGATAGCGATAGGATACGCAGTTCTAGGAGGGGGTCGATGATGACTAAAGACGGGGAATCACTAAACAACCTGGAAAAACATAAACAAGCATTAGCTGTACAAAACAGCACAGAAATAAACGAATCAGCTAATTTCTCTAATAAACCCACTAAAGTGACTAAATGCTCTTAATCATTTAATGCAATGTACTGCCAACGTATATGTAAGATGACATTTTAAATATCATTCGGTATATACTCGGAATATCCAGAATTTGTCGATGTAAGGACACACGTAATAAGCCATCGACTCCTGAGTGATATTTTTTAACGAGAAAATAATTAAAGGGGATCAAGCCATTCTATTGGTAGAGAAGCCGAGGGGTCATGTCAGGTGTTCACGGAGTTATAGAATATGAAAAATCATAAACCATAAATATCAATAAAGTAAGTAGAATAGATAATACGACAGTTAGGCGACTCAAACCCAACAACATACACACCAACAATGACACGGAATAAATTCCAAGGTCGAATAAATACGAGAACCTCACAAAAGCAATTCTACTTAAATTCAGGTTATGTCATTATGTAATGCGAGATCAGGGCTTCATTTCTTGTCTCAAGAAATGCCACACACCATCTAAAGTTTAAACCCAAAATACCTTAAAAAACTCGGTTGATTAACTGTAATCAACTCAATTACAAATGTTCAGTAATTAAGTATAATGGGTTAAATTACAAAAAATAGACGATTGAACCAGACTGACCGTTATCGAAAAAGAAATGGAATATCACTCGTTTTTTTTATTTTTTACAATTTATTTTTTTACCATTAGTCAGGAGTAGGTCAACTAACGGCGTCAAGCGATGAAATCTCTCTATGATATTAGTCCCTCTTAGGAAATGGAACCGAGAAAAGAAACGTGTTAAAATCTTACTCGGTAATGCTCCGTAAACTCAACAACGCTAACAACACCTATCGTTTCGAGAATTCTTCCTTGCCAATTTCAGACACTACTTTCAACCCTTACATCATATAGTAATTAGTCTTTTATAAAAAAAAATGGGGGATAGTGTGAGGTGCTAAGGAAAAAACGAAAATATTTCAGGGGAAGGAACGAAAATCTCAAAACTTTAAAATACTGAGATTTCCAGAAAAATTTTCCCTTAAATAAAATTAAGTTAGAGTTGTAGTGAAAGAACTTAACAGTCAGGGCATTGTTAAGTTAGTGATATTTATTGGGGTATTTATATCAAGTTATTAATATCATTCGTTGTACCGATAATTTGCACTTTGTATAAACATTCATATCATAGAGACAACTCATATCATAACAATTACAACCCTTACCTTTTTCTATACATAAACAAATAATCAGCATAGCATATAAAATCAAATGATGTCCTTAATAAAAGAGGATATAGATTTAAAGAAGAAGTCTAAAAGACCTACAAAAGGTAGAGTATTTCAATGTACTGGGTTCCCAGGTTGTAATATGTCATTCACAAGATCCGAACATTTGGCAAGGCATAAAAGAAAACATACAGGTGAAAGACCATTCACGTGTCCATATTGTTCGAAGAACTTTTCAAGATTGGATAATTTAAGGCAGCATAAACAGACCGTCCATGCTTATGAAAATTATTTAGATAATAAAAAGGATAAAGATGATAAGATTTTGGATAAAGATATTAATGAAGGGTCAAGACCTCATAGAGTTCACAATATCGATGTATTTAATAACACTCATTTCGAAAATGTTTATAATGGTACTAAGGGACCAATACCTAGTAAAATCAATGGAGAAAATGTCACTCCTAACGAAAAAGGTATAATGGTATCACCACCAAATTCTAATTCTCCTCATAATAATTATCCATATTTCCAATACCAGAACTTGGCACATAATTCTCAACCGTATCAGGCAGGGCCCCAAAACAATTTACCACCATTTAAAGATAATGAATCCCAGTCGGAAACCAAAGATTCATTAAAAATTCCATCCCATGATTTTAAACCAAAAAGAAGACCAAGGCCTTTATCATTAAATCATTCATTTGTTTCAAATTCTGATAGATTATCAGCTACCTTATCATCATTTTCATCCAATGGATCTTCAGCCTTAACTACACCAACTTATCAACGTCCTCCACAACAGTCCCAACCTCAAACTCAACAGTCCTTACCTCAACAACCTCCCCAATTTCAAATTTCTCAACATAATAATCATCCACAATATTATCATCCATATTATCAATCGCATGTCTTTAATAATCAAGAATTAAAGTCAGCTCCTCCTGTACCATTATATTCATTCAGTCAACAAATGAATCAACAACCAAATATGAGACCGGTTTACTCCAAAGTTTTGTCTTACACAAAACCATCAAATTTATCAACTAATATGGTGTCACCGTTATCTCCATTATTCTATCAAAGCAATCCAACTAATTCTGATAAAATAACTTTACCTCCTGTACTGAGAGGTTATCATAAACCAGCTAATTCTTTGAGCAGTGTTCTAAATGAAACTGATACTTCTAATAATACCACCCCAATTAAATTTAATGACAAAAATGAGACAAAATCATGGTTAAAGGGAGTATTGAATGATGATACTGGTACTGCTGTAAAACAAACCGTTGTAAGTACAATTATCGATAATGGACCAAAAAGTGAACCAATTCATCCAATTGTAAATGATATAAAAGTTAATGACAAAAATGACAAGATACCTTCAATTAATAATCTATTGTCACCATATGGTGAGAAGTTTAATTAATGTGTATATAGTAATGAAAATGACAGTAAAAGAATGAACTGAATTAGTCGAAGTTCGTCCGTTCCCGAGTCGACTTATTCTCTCGATCTATCCATATATTCCTATATACTTATGAACCCCGTTTCTGACTAACTCCTTAACTGCGTAGCCAACTGACTTAAAGCACTTAATTTAACCTCTAACTTATTCAAGTCCTCACTATCCAAATTCTCCAAACTCTTATCCAATTCACCCAATACCTTGAACATCAGATCTAAATACTTTATATACTCTTGATATTTACTCCATATCTTCGTATTCAACTCGTACTTATGATCTGTCAACCTCTTCAAATCTTCGGTAGTCTTTGTGAGTTGATTCAAAAAATTTGTACGTAAATTCGGCACTAATGTTCCTTTTATAAAGCTTTGATAATTTTGTAGAATCTCCGTCAATTCTGTGTTACGTTTATTGTTTTGCTGTTTTAGTATTATTAGCTTGTAATTATCAGTTAACAATGTTTTTAGTCTTTCATTGGTGGTGTCGAATTCCGGACTTTTGATGTGATCTAGTTTATACTTGGTGATTATATGTTGGTGCAAATCATCGATATCAGTATCTTGATGCTGGGGAAGGTTAAGATTATTGGGAAACTTGAGGGTATCGACTTTTGATTGAATTGATGTGATAAGTGATTGGTTGGCTGTGAGTTTTTCATTAAGGGATTGGACTAGGTCAAGGAGTGGTTGGATGTTTTCTGTTTGTAGTAGGAATTCTGACATGTCTCTCACTCTCAATGTTGAGCGCAGTGGAAGTGAGATCAACACAAACCACAATCATACAGATCTACACACAAAAATACAACTACCAACCACAAACACGAATCATGATAGACATAACACAAAAACGCTCTAGCATAAAATCATGCACTATAGAGAATACACAAGAATCATTATATCATTATAAAATACACAATGCATCACATATGTGATAGATATCTAAAAATGGAGTTCTATAACTGGGGTGGAGGCAGTCTAACCGGATCAACTCAAGTACGCTGCTGCAAGAAAGCGTTCTTTCTCTCCTGCTTACCCTTCTTCATTACCTGCTTCAAAGCAACCGAATCCAATGGATCCAATAAGTCAAATGAGCACAATAGCTCCTCACTAACACACATAACAGCCCCCCAATTATCAAATTCCCCACAATAATTCGGAGCCAGGAACACCGTCACTAAGGTCTTATCATTAAAGAACTCATATCCATCTTCAACCACCATATGAGCTCTACACACCAAATCAAATCCAAATTTAGCCAAGAATTTATTGATAGCAACTTTTGAAAAGACATACGATACTCCTCGTTCATTATCTTCCCATTCATTTAGAGTATCTGCGGGATCTGACCATAATAAATCATTTAATAACCCAAAATCTGGTACATCAGTTGGTCTAGCAATATTTCTAATGTCGTCAATTGAACTTAATACTGGACTTAAACCTCCATGAACACAAAAGATCTTTCCAGCTACAATAGCAGCAATTGGTAATGTGTTAAACGTATCAATGAAAAGTTTCCATGTTTTGATATTACATCTTCTTTTACATTCATCATAAAATCCATAAACTCTAGTAACATTAGCACATTCGTGATTACCTCTTAAAAGGAAGAAATTTTCAGGGTACTTGATTTTATAACATAATAATAATAAAATGGTTTCAAGACTTTGTTTACCTCTATCCACATAGTCCCCCAAGAATAAATAATTGGCACTTGGTGGGAACCCACATTTTGTGAATATACGAATCAAATCACCGTATTGACCATGAACATCACCTACGACATTTACGGGAGGATTCAATTCTAATAATGATGGTTGCAGCAAGAAAATCTCTCTTGATTTGCTACAAATCATTTGGATTTCATTATTCTTGAGACATACGTTTTTAACTCTTTTTCCTGAATAACCAGAATCTAATAATCTTTGAATCAAATTTTCAATATCAAAGTTATTTTCATTCGTAGATGTGGATGTGGAATGTTTAGTAAGCATATTTGAACTGGTTTTAGATAATATTCTATTTGAAGAAAACGATGAATTTGATCGACTTTTGCTTAGACTTTTCAAGTCAGAATTATCATCATAGTTATTAGATGATATTGAATGATTGGTCGATGTTCGACTTAATCCACCATTCCCATTTGGGGTATTATTATTGGAAATCGTAAGATCTTTCTCATAACTGGGAGTCATTAATGGAGAATTATTAATGGATTTATCGGGAGTTCCATCCCCAAGATTAGTAGTACTTAAATTGTTCAAACTAGTCGACAAATTAAGATTCATTTCTCCAACGGATACATCGGTGTTTCTTCTTATTAAAATTGGTTGTTTTGGTTCAACTTGAATCATTGACGGTGGTAAATTATTATTATCAATTGATAGATTCTGAAAGTTGGGTATATCATCATCATTATTATTATTGTTATTGTTATTGTTATTGTTAACACTATTAGTATAATTACTAGCAGTATAATTAGTGTCATTGAGTGACGGTGATGAACTCTTCCTACTCAATACTTTAGGTGACTTGCCAAGTTTAGATAAACTTGTTGATGATTCATTTTTCTTGGTCTTGAGACTTCTTGATGATTTATTTGATTTACTTGATTGATTGGTATTGGTTCTGGATAATGGAACTCCATCTTTAGAAGGTGTATTCCCCATTATTTCTATAATAGCTATTAAGTTATCAAAATTTCACTTTTTAAATTACCAACTTTTTTATAATTATAAATTTGAAATTCTTTCAATGTCTACTCAATTTCAATATTAAATATTATCGTTCACGTGATATATACAAATGATTAATATTAATTGTTTGATATTAAGTAAATTAAAAGTGAATGAATTATTAATTCTTTGATAGTACGTTCAGTTTTTCTGAGAACACTCACCGCCCTTTCCCCAATAATGAGAGTCGTGCGGGCTGGCTTGCTTCCGTGATGGATTTAAGGTTATTGTGAATTGTTAGGGTCTATTGTTGTCCAAGGCTAAAATTGTTGTAACAGTTGTTAGGCGGTGTTTGAGATATATAGAATATACGTAACAGATGTGTAGAACATACATAACAGATGCCTCTTTATGAGTATGACCTGTCACTATACATAATTTGTAATATGCACGGCTCAGTTGCCAAGGATCAAATGTGTCACCATTAGAGGTCCCCTTTTACTTACAATTATATAAATCTACTAATGAAATCTTTATAATTGCAGTTTAGACGATCAATCCTGGTAAGATCTGAAATTCTATTCTTGTCAGGGTCTAGAATCGCAAGAATCACAGTTAATTTCGATGTATAGAGGCTTACATATAATTGCATTAGGGATCATTGATTTAGCGTAACGTAGTATACACTACTAGGCGTATACGGGACCATTATAGGCACTACTAAACCCTCCTCCGTTTTCTACACACTACTGGTTGTCCACTACTGATTTACGAGAGAACAACGCACAAGCTCGGTTCAAGCTCGGTGCTGGTTGCACTCAGTTCTTACCAAGAATCTTCGAGACGGGGCTTTATATTTAGCGACTCCGTAGATTTAGAAAATTAGAAACTTTAAGCTTTTACTGATACGGCTACCCTTAGATTTCGTTGGTTATTGTTAAACATCCTTACTTGTTCTTCGGGTATACATGTTTTATTGATACAGCGTTCTCAGGATGAATCAACCATCCTCCTTAAATTGATGTTGCATCATACTCAGAAAAAAAATTCTTCAACAAATACCCTTCCAATTTACTCAATTCATACAATTTCATTAGAAGTGTATTTCCTACTTTCTTGTTGTTTAAAGATTGAAGTGTTGCCTGCAGCTTTGATATGGGAGCAAGAATACCTGTGACATAAAATCAGACCCTACTTGAACTGGTGTCAACTCACCTTTGCGTTTCATCAGAAGGGAAACAATAGCAACCGAACCAACGGTTTCACGATCTAGCTTGTCCTTCTGTCTGGCGACACAAGGTGTGTTCTTATCGGACCTTATAAAAAGCGGTGTCCACTGTTTAACTAAACTGTTAAGTTTATAAATTTGATCAAATTCCGTACGAACAGTTATATCCATTGTGGGTCTCATGAAGATAGTGGTTCTATAATGAGTCAAGAGAATCCAGGTATGGTTACAGTTCAAGCAATAGGATATCAACTGCCTCGTTATCTTCCTAAAATCGATGTTTTTACTGTCTAGAGTCCCATCTTCATTTGCGAACTTATCAGGCCCCAAGCGCTCAACTTCTACGACTGAATATATTCTTCCAATCATGAACTATAGAGTCCATTCCCACCACTGTTTTTTATCAATAAGTTTATTAATGCAATACATGGATCCAAAATGTTGTTCTGGAAGCAGAGTTTATCTACATTGAATTTCTCTGCCATTTACGAAATGGAGATGCGATCCGTCTTTCACTGGCACTGCAACCCTTTTTTAAACCTAATGGTGTGTTCATTTTAGGAAACCTACATAGTACATTTACCTATAATACCTAATAGTCAAAGCGTAAGCCGGTTTAGTCTGGTGTAAGTCGGAAACCTTCCTCGGCGCTTCCGCACCTTGTTAGTCAAACTTCCCGTATTCCCTGAGGATTACATTTGCATGATCTCCTCACAGAGAACATATAAGTATATGAGTCAATTAGGCGTGAATAAATACAGAACAGCATTGAACATTCTAAACAGCTCTTCTATTTGTTTAGAGGGAAAACGACTCTTACTAATGTTTCACCTGCGACTTAAGCATACGCAGTCGACCGATAATCAACTATGGGCTTACGCTACCATTTCACAGAACGAAACTACTGCATTGGGCTGTACGATTTTGTGCGACTAATTTTTGATTCCTACCACGATATTCGCCCTAGCGAGGCTTATCGTAGCCAAGTGTTGTTAAATATTCTATCTACGGAATTTGATTACCTAATCAGTCATCATTACTGTTTATAGTCATTGGATGCGGAGGCTATTTATTTATTTATTTTACATGTATATAACAAGCTTTAACCCTTACAAAGTATTTCAGAAAAGTTGACAGCAGTCTTGTTGCCCACCCATTGTTCACTCTTCAGTCTTATCAAGAATCACATATAAAGCAATGACGTAGACCATAACTTGTTATCTAAGATTCTTATCGGGATCTCAACCCCCTTTAGTGTCGACAATGTCTAAACAACTTGCGACATCGAATATTTAAACCCTTGGAATTCCCCTTCTCAAATTTTCTAAAAAATCGCTGTTTGGCGCTTACTTAATATTTATCAAAAATTTTTAAACTATGTCTTTCACAGAAGAATTTGAATCCAAAGCAAAAGAGAAACCCCGATCGAGAAAGTCTCTGTTTTTAAGTACTTCCAGTCATTCAAGTGACCATTTAAATGATTCCAGATCATCAACTTCTTCAAGAAGTAGTGGAAGTATTTTAAAACAGAGACTTCAAGTTGGGAATTTAGATATTAGTGTTGAGAAAGTCGGTTTAAAAGATTATAAAAGAGTTGCCAAAACTTTAAGAATGGCATTTAACAAAGATCCTTTTGTTAATTATATTTTAAATACTAAAATTAATTATATTGAAGGTGAAGATGGTGATGAATATGAGATCAAAAAATTATTCCAACGTAAAAATGATTTATTCCAATCATTTTTTGAAGTGTCAGTTGTTGAATATATCTCATTTGGTGGATTAATTATTGTTATTAAAGATATTGAATTTGAAAATTCTGAAAATAATAAATCCAATTATCCATTTTTAGCTGCTGCATGTTGGAACACTATGAAATTTGATAATAGTTTACAATTAGATTATGATGATGATTTAACTGAAAATAATTATTACAAGAATTTAAATAACACATCTAAAAGATTATTATTGACTAAAACTCAAATTAAGTTTAATTATTTTGCTTATTTAAATAATTGTAGACAAAAATCTTTAAAGGAGAAATTACCATTTTTGAATAATATTAGAAATTCAATTTTAATTAATTTGAATTTGAATTTAAGCTTCAAAAATAAATTCAATTCAGTTTGGTATCTAAGTGATATTGGAGTCTTGCCAAATATGGCAGGTAAATCATTAGGTAAAATCTTAATTAATTATTGTATTGAAAATTTTGTTTTTGAAGATTCTTGGGTTTATTTAGAAAGTTCAAATATTATCAATCGTAAATTTTATACAAAATTAGGATTTAAAGTTGCCAATACTTTCGCAATTAATGAAGATGATGTTATTGTCAATAACATTGATATCGATAACTTAGAAGATTTACAAATCTTGAATAACTTTAATGATTTCATTTTAATGGATGCCATGTTTAAACCACCTAGTAATATTAATATCGAAAGAGAGCATTACAAAATATCAGAAAAAGATTTAGTTGTAAATAAGTCAATTGAGTCACCAAAGACCAATTCAGGAACTGGCATTGTTGGACCAACAGTTGTTAATCCCAGTAGTTCAATGATTATTTCTCATGCGTGACATGATTCAGGATAAAAATTAGAGATAATTAAGGAAGTTGTGTAAGAGTTGGGTATTAATCTAAAACCAAAGCTTGACTTTTGTTGAGTGGTGGTGAAATGGATTAGTATTTCAACTCTTGGATGACTATTGATTGTCTCAATCAAAGTATCAGTTGGATTTTTAAGCAATTGACATTATATGCAAAACATACAATGTTAGTTGAATAGGGGTCTCAACTGAAATTTTGATTTTACTATTGAATAGTAATAATTTATGTAGTTTGTAGGTTACAACCATAAAACTATGTAGCTCAACTTTCATTTTTAGGCAGTGAAAGTGAGAGAATTGTGTACATGCTTGTGTTTGTGCATATATGTTTGTTTTAGGGCCTGTCCCTTTTCCATCCTATGATGGTATTCTGTCTCTCATACACTCTGTCTCTTACTCTTATTCTCTCTCTTCTGGAACTGTTTCTTCACTTTCTTTTTTGATGATGATGATCTCATTGATTAATGCTGAGTGTGTGCTCGCGGTAGATCATCTCAACATGTTAGTAAGAACACTAAAAACGTTAAAAAGACAAGGTACCCCCTTCCACAGAACCCTTACAGTATCATGTCCCATCCTTAACGACCACAAAAACAAAGGGCCAAATCACAAATCTGAAATCTCCCCGGAAGATTATGAAAAAGCATCGGAATATCTAAAATCACAAATTGAACAACTTGAAAAATCAATCAAAGGTGATACTAATATACGAGAAAACTTACATAAGATGCAATCATTTCCTATGGCAACAAAACAAAAACCAAGGGTTGATAATTTGACCAATCTTTTCGAAGAAACTATCAAAACTACTGGACCTATTTCATTATCAGCCTATATGAGACAATGTTTGACCCATCCAACTTTCGGGTATTATACCACGAGAAACCCATTGGATGCTAAAACCGGTGATTTTATAACATCACCAGAGATTTCAAGTGTTTTTGGAGAGATGTTGGGGGTTTATTTCCTTCAGCTCTGGCTTATTCAAGGCAAACCCGCAGAAATCAATTTGATTGAATTTGGTCCAGGTTTAGGGACATTAATGAATGATGTAGTCACTAGTTTCAATAAATTGAATAAGTTCGGTATTAAAATCAATATAGTTATGATTGAGACCTCACGTGTGTTACGGAAAGAACAATTCAAAATGCTTTGTAAAGGTGAGTATAATGAGCATGAAACTTATGATAATGCTGAGACTAAATGGGGTAATCAGATATATTGGATTGAGAACGAAGCTGACTTAGATTTAGTAGACATCAACAAAGAATGTAACTACATAATAGCCCACGAATTCTTTGATGCATTGCCTATTAAGTCGTTTCAAAAGACTGAGCACGGATGGAGAGAATTGTTAGTTGAACATTCTCCTAGTGTGGAACAGCACCAACTCAAGATCGAACTGGGTGAACAGGTCAACACAAAATACGATACAGATTTCCATTTAACATTATCACCAAAACAAACTCCCTCTTCGAAAATTCCCGATTTGAGTCCAAGGTTCGAGTCTCTTCCTATTGGATCACGTATAGAGATATGCCCTGATAGTGAGATATTTATAACGAAAATGGCCAAATTGGTTAATAATGATAAGGGTAAAGGTGGAGTATTGGTCATAGATTATGGGGTAGTGGATAAGATCCCGGATAATACGCTTAGAGGTATTTATAAACATTCAATTGTATCGCCCTTCTTTAACCCTGGAGAAGTAGATTTGTCCATTGACGTTGATTTTGATCATTTGAAACTTATTAGTGAACCAATGAGTAAGGTTGTAGGGCCAGTAGATCAAGGTGACTGGTTGCATGAAATGGGGATTGGGTTTAGGATTGATAAGTTGATAAGGTCGACAGATAACGAGTCAGAACAGGATAGAATATATGATGCGTATGTTAGGTTGACAGGCAAAGATGAGAGAAGTATGGGGAAGGTTTATAAGTTCATGGGGTTATTGCCTTTGGGTAGTGAAGAGCCTTTGGGTTTTAAGAAACTTGCCTAAACGAGGTAAGCTTCGAAACGCAACCTCAATGGGCTCCCATAGAGGTCAAACGAGACCAATGGAAAACCACGGTACATAAACTAGCGAAACTTGTAAATAAACTTATAGGGTATTAGCTCAAGACTAGAACCTCTAAACAACGTTTAATAACAAACTATACAGTAAAGTAGTGACAAAGCTTATTTATGCTTAGCCACGAATTCATTTACTTTCAGTATAAACTCATCTCTATACTTATCGACTTCAATAGCAATACTATGACGAGCTCCGTCAAGTTCTAATAACTCTTTCTCGCCATCTAACAATTTATAAAACTCTCTAGTACCTTCAATCCAATTAATATGATCATCAGTACCATGAGCCAATAATACAGGAACTTTATTGAATTTAGCAACGTACTCAGGTTTAGTTAAATTCAAACCTCTTTGAACCATATCGTGGTATAAAGCGGCCGAGATCCAAAAGGTTTTGACGTGAGATGCAATGTACTTTTGCCATTTTTCATTAGAAGTCACATAACTGATATTCAATCCGGCATCCAATCTGAAATTTGGTAAAAGTTTATAAGTGATGTCTCCAAGAAGTTTCAAAAGAAAGTTTGGTTGTGTTGAAGGATGAATACGGACTTCTGGAGCAATGGCAATAATAGCTCTAAAATGATCAATATACTTCCCTTTGACACCATAATTTAATACTATACCTCCACCCATTGAATGACCCATTAAGATAAGTTTTTCTGCTTCGGGTAATTCATCAATGTTGTGTTTGATAATATAATCTAAATCTTTAAATACTAAAGTCTCATTAGTTTTACCATGATCTTTGACTTCTGATGTTTCACCTGCACCCCTTTGATCAAAGAAGAAAACATCATATCCTTGTTCACTTAAAACGTCAAAGAATTCCGTGTATACTTTGGAATCTTCGGCAAACCCATGTACGTATAAGATTCTTCCTTTATAGTCACCTACATGTTTCCAGAACACGGTTTTGAAGTTAAGGCCATCGAACGGGATTGATCCGATGATCGGTTGTTTCTTAGGTGTATAAGGAATTTCCATTTTTTCTAATCTTTGAACTTGATCAATTGATATTTTAGGGAATGTGTACTATAAGTATATGAATTTGTGGTGTGCTTGTGATAGCGAGGATTGGTGAGAGCGAGGATTTGACAGGTGAGGACTGTGGAGAGGACTTGTTTAGAGCACTGTAGATATAGTGAGAGGAGGAAGGGAGTTGGTCGATAGATTCATTCACGTGATGTTTCTCTTTTAACACTGATAGTTATGGTAGTAGAGGAACTTATTTCTTTGGATCTGTGTTTGTTGGCAGGATTAGACTCAAAACAAATTCAAAGTGAGTGTGAGAGTATGGCGCTATTTAGAAGGTACTATTCAGTACAACGCAATTAACATTGATCTAACATGAGTTCAAGCATGTAGGTATAAATTTAAGCGTAAATAGAACTCAATGGTACGGTCAAAACCGTGGGGAACGAAGTGCCTTAACCAACGTAAATCCTTATCTCTTGATTATCCAATGAAATTCTAAGGGAGTAATCTATTGTGTAACTACCCTGCCAACGCATAAAAATACCGCGAGGCCCAGTAAATACCGCGAGGCTCAGTAAATACCGCGAGACTCAAGAACACTTAATACCTCGAGTGACCCCTCAACTTCTAGACCCCAATCTCGCGATTGATAAAAGGCAATCAAGTGTTGATTTCATAAAAATTGCTATTGAATTAAAATGGATTTCGAGGAACAAGTAGAAAGAGTTGAAAGATTAAGTTCTCCTTCATTAGTTGGATCAAGTGTTAGATCAGCTGATGATTCAATTCATAATAATTATATTCATCCTGAAAAGTATAAGAAATCAGAATTGATAACCAAGAATAAAATCAATAAAGATGTCACTGCTAGTTTAGATGATTTGATTAACGAAGGGGCATTAATTGGAAGTGAAGAGGACTTTGATAAGTTTTTAAATGATAAAGGGGAGGTTAAGAATGATGCAAAGTATTCTCCTTCTGAAGAATCGGGGTCTAAGTTGAAAAATGAAGTTAGCCAACTGGCCCCAAATCTTGTGATTAGTCTGGCTGATAAGTCAGTAGACGCTCAAGAACCAATTGAGGCTAAAAAGGCTGAAGAAGAATCAAGTGAAGTTAAAAAGGAGGAATCTAAATCAGAATCTGCTACTACTACCTCAGCTTCAACTCCAGATTCGAATACTCCTAGTGGTATCACTGCTCCTGCTACAGGCGCTGGATTCAAACCGCTTGAACTTAATTCCTTCTATTCTACCCAACAAGATTACTCTAATCCAAATCTTTCGGAATACCAATTAGAAAATTCAATTCAATCACATGATGATTTATTGCAAAAAATCAAACATGAAGACCCACATCGTTTACCTCAAGATTTCTCTAAGGAAAATTCTGGGTTCAAACAAGATGAAGCAAAAGAACTGGCTTTTAAACCTTTACCGTTGATGCAAGAGCATGGACCTGAAGGGTTCCATTCTCCGTATTTTACTAAGGATAAGGACCATCTTAGTGACTTGAGAAGTAATTCAAGATCAAGATCCAGAAGTAGATCTAGATCAAGTAGACCTCATTTAGCTAGAGGTGATAGTTATAAGAACACTAATGGTGAAGATCCATCAAAGTATGAGTTACCACCTGATTTCTCTACTAAAATTGAAGAAGAACCTGATGATCGTGATCGTAGATCAAGACAATCCAAACCAACTATGGGAGAATCCATCGCTGCCATTGAAGAAGAAAAAATCAACCAAGAAAATTATCAAGCTGAAATCTTAAACAGAGACGCCAGTTTAGTTACTACCGGTGATTATACTAACTTCAATGTTGATTCACCACATCATGAGCCTTCAATGCCTTACAATTATAGATCCAATAACAATTCATCTAATAATTATTTAAGATCAATTTCAAGATCAAGATCAAGGCAACCAAGAGAATTTAATGAAAAGAATGATGCTAACCCTAGTGAATTGTATAAGGAGGGAGCTTTGATCAATGAGGACCCTTATTCTACAATTGATGATTTGGATCTGATGATGAAGAATGTTTTGAGTAAGGATAAGTCGAAGTTGAGTGAGGAGATTAAGGGGGAAACTGAGGTGGACAAAGAAATCAAAGAAGAGTCTACAGAAACTAAGGATGAAGCTAAGGATGAATCCAAGGATAAAGCTGTTGAAACCAAGGAGGATACTGAAGAAACCAAAGAGGAATCCGGTGAACTCAACAAGGAAACTGATGATCTCAAAGAAGTACCCGAAGGTGTCAAAGAGGAAACTGAAGAAGCCAAAGAAGTAGAAGAATCCAAAGAAGTAGAAGAATCCAAAGACTCTGAGGACATTGAAGAACCAAAAGTCGACTCCAAAGTCAATAGTGAAATCAAAAAGGAAATTGAAGAAGAAAAGCTTAAATCTGAAAATGCTGAACCAACAGTTGATGAAACCAACTTATCAAAATCTTTAGTTTCTGATGGTGCCTTACCCGCTGAGGATAATTTGGATGAAACCAAGGATACCAAGGATAACGAAGAAGAAGAAATCAAAGGTGAAGTAGTAACTGAAGAACCAGAAGCAATTGACCCAGAACCTCATTTGGAAGGAGAAACGAAATCTAAAGAAATCGCACCAACAGAAGTTGAAACTGAAACTCCCCAACCAACGTTTACTGAACTTGCTAAAGAAGAAACATCAGCACCAGTTGAAGAAGATGAAGATTTCGACATTTCACCTGAAGAATTACGCAAACATTTAGAAAGTCAACCGGTTTATCTTTTTACATCGTTAGTTGGAGGTATGCAAGTAGTGCATAAGACTCGTAGATTACAAACGATTTTAAAGGCTAATGAGATTGAGTTCACAGCTAGAGATTTAAGTACTGATGAAGAAGCTAAGAAGCTTTGGAGAAGGTATGCTGGTAATAAGACATTACCTGGGGTTATTAGAGGAGATGATTTCATCGGGAATTGGGAAGATATTGAAGAGGCTAATGAGGAGTATAGGGTCAGAGAGATTATTTATGAAACTCTTTAACCGAAACCTAGCAAAATTGTCCAAGCATAAGAAGCTTAGTTAAGGTTCAAAGGCCCCACCAACCTTCAACTAGATATTTATTAAGTAGATAAAAGAATTAACTAAACACCTGTCAATGTAGCTTTCCCTCTTTTCCGATTACCCTGTCACCCTTTAACTTTAAACTGTGATTGGTATCGTACCATCAATGGTGATGATATTTACCATCATCTCGGGATCAGGCCCCCTATAAACGCCTCGATCCACAGTCGGTCGGATCGAACTCCTCAAACTCGATAAGGAATCTCGTAAATCTAATCAATGGTTAGAAGTGTATTGTTAATAATCCTCAGTACGTATAACCGTTAATGGAGGGGGTTGTAGGAACCATACTAAGAGATAGAAGTGGATACGAAATAAGAGGTTCATTTAATAACCGATTTTTAGTTATTTTAGTTTCTATATAATTATGGTAGGGACACGTAGAAATTCACTGTGGTATATGTGTTAAGAACTGTGTACTAAATATGGCTTTCATGGGACTCTGTTATTCTGTAAGCATAGTAGTAGTATACTTAACACTCTCTGAGTAAGCCTCTTAAAACTGATGTTGGTTTCCAGAAGTTTCTAACTCCTTTTAAAGCTCTACTTGGATTCTGCCTTCGCTTCGCTGAGGCTCAATCTCAGGCTAAGTATTCGCTGTCAACACCTCAAATTTTCCACTTGTCATGACATTAACTCCAGCTGAAATCATTGCTGCCCGTGTCAATGGTCATCCTGACATTGATTACTCCGATTCTGATGATACTCAATCGTTTGGTGATGAATCCTTAACCACTTCCATTCCTTCAATCACCGATGAATCAGCATTCCCAACTTTAGGTGGTAAGAAACCAAAAGTAGCACCAAATAATTGGGTCAAGGGAACTCCAACCCCAGCCAGTCCTCAAGTTTCTAGTAATGGATACAAGTTCAAATCGTCAACTATTCAAGATGCATTTTCTCTTGATGCCGAAGACCAATTAAACGTTTCCAGACCTGAATTCATTAAGATCTTAACTGGGATCAAAACTGAAACTAAAACCAATATTGAATGTACTACTTCCCAACATACCCAAAAGAGAACTTTCTTGATCAGTGGTAAACCTGAGGATGTCAAATTAGCTAAAAGATTAGTAATCAAGAAATTAACTAAAGCTGTTAAGATCTCATTCACAGTTCCATCAAAGTTGAGATCAAGAATTATTGGTAGTCAAGGTAAGAACATTAGGCCTATCATTAGTGAGCTTGATGTTAAAGTTGATATTGGTAATGAAGAACAAACCATTGAAGGTGAAGATGATGATATTTTTAGTAAAGTTGTCGAAGTTTCCATTGAAGGTGATATTGAAAGTTCTAGTATTGCCAAAGGTAAGATCTTAGATATTGTCAAGCAAGAAACAAAGAACTTAAGTGTCAAATTAGCTATGGATGATTTAGTTAAACCTTTTGCTCCAAAGTATTTAGAATCAGTTATTGATCAGTATAAGGATTTAGATATTCTTGTACCTTCCAATAAAAACGTTATTACTATTTATGGTGAAAGAGAACTTGCTTTAAAAGCCAAAGAAGACATCAAGGACAAATTAGAAGAACTCAGTAGAAAAATTGTTGTTGAAGAAGTTCCAATTCCAAAGTTGAAACATCAATTCTTACCTATTGATAAAATTTTAGCTGAGGATAATGTTTTGATTGAGTTACCAGTTGATCCAGAAACCAAAGTTAAATTCATTGGTGAAAAGGCCAAGATTGGGGTTGCCAAAGAAAAGGCAAGGAACACTACTTCCCAATTCAAAGTTGAAGTCTTAGATATGTCTAAAGCTCACAAAGGTAACTTGAACCATGTCAAAGCCATTGCTGAGTACTTGAGAAGCTCTGGATTCTTCACAACTATTGGTAGCGAACATAATGTTACTGTCAAAGCACCAACTAAAGAGTACCTTGAAGAAGATACCAGTTCAATCCCCATTGAAATCATTTATAACTCTTCAGATATATCTGATGAAACCGTCAAAGTTGTTAAGAAAGAAATTGTCGGTAAGGTCAATAGTTTGACTCCAGAATCAACCAAACTTATCACTGATATTGATGAGTTCTTAATTGCCAGAGTGCCTTCCAAAACTGATGCCTCCGCTAAGGAATTAGGGGTTTCTGTGGTTATTATTAATAACAACATTACATTATTCTCCGATAAAGAAGCTGATGTTGATGATTTTGGTGATGACAGTACTGAGGATTTTGATAAGATCAATGAATCATTAGATGATTTAAGAGCTTTGAAGGATGAATTAAGTACTGAAACTTTAGATATTTCGAAAGCCGATCAAAAATTTGTCAGAGACTCATACGATGTTATTGTTAATGAAGTTGAACCAACTTCAATAGTCATAAAGTTCCAAGACGCTATCACTATTCATGGTATCAAGTCCCAAGTATCAGTAGCCAAAAAGACTATTGAAGCTATTATAAAGGACGGTAAGGAATTCGGTAATTCTTATTCTACCACCATCACTACCCCAACTTCAGTTCTTTCAAGATTAATTGGTAAAAACGGTTCAAATTTGAATGCTCTTAGACAAGAGTTCAATGTTAAAATCGATGTCAACGACGACAAAGAAGATAAATCTGATAAATCTAATATTGTCATCAGTGGACCTAAAAAGAACGTTGAACTTTCTAAAGCCAAGATCACTTCCTTATCCAAAAGATGGGCTGATGAAACCACTGAAACCATTAAAATCGAACACCAATACCATAGAAGAATCATCGGTCCTAACGGAGTTTATGTTAACAAATTACAAGACAAGTATGGGGTAAAGATCAAATTCCCATCTAACGATTCTGACTCTAATGATATTGTTATTAGAGGACCTTCTAAGAGTGTTGCCAACGCCATCCAAGAATTACAAGAATTGTACAAATACGAAAAAGACCATGGGTTTGTAGAGACCATCAAGGTCCCAGTCAAAGCTATACCTAAAGTTATTGGTAAAAATGGTGACACTATCAATGACATCGCTGATGGTTTCGGTATTGAGTATAGATTTGACAGAAATGCCGAAAAGGAAGAAGAGACTGGATTGGTTGAAGTCAAATTGACTGGAAGTAAACTGGGACTTAAACAAGCCATCGCTAAGATCCAAGAAATCATTAGTGAAGTCGAAAATTTTGTTTCCATTGAAATTGAAGTCGATTCTAAGTACCATCGTGAATTGATTGGTGCTAATAGTTCTAAATTAAGAGAAATCATTTCCAATGCCGGTGGTGATGATCTTACTCCAAGATCAAGATACAATCGTCTATTAACCATCCCACCATTAGGATCCGAATCCAATGTCATTCAATCCCAAGGTCCTAAACAAATAGTCAATAAGATCATTGAACAAATTAATGAATTTATTTCTATCAAAGAAGCATCTGTCACTGATGAATTAGAAATTCCTAAAGCCAAACACAGATTCATCATCGGACCTGGTGGATCTATCCGTAGATCGTTAGAACAAGAATTCTCAGCATTGATTTCTATCCCAAGACAAGATGATAATTCTAACATCGTCAAATTGACTGGATTGCCAAACAATATCGAACCATTAAAGGCTAAACTCAGAGAATTAACTAAAGATGATTGGAATCATGAAATTGATGTTCCTGAATCTTTACATGTATTAGTTAGTGAACGTGGATCGATCTTTAATGTGTTGAAATCTCAATTTAATGTCACTGTCAGTCATGATAGTGGTTCAAGAAAGGCCACCAAACTTAATAAAGCTTCAATTCCTTTACCACCAGCTGATCTTTTACCTGAAGAGTCCGAGACCAAGAAGTTCATTCACTCAGATCTTGTAGTGACTCCCTCAGAAACGGTCATCCCATGGAAATTAAAAGGTGATTCAGATCAAACTGAAAAAGCTCTTGAATTTATCCAACAAAGACTTGAATTAGCTAAGCAATCGACTTCAAACGCTTGGTTATACTCATCAAAACCTTCATTATTTTCGAAACTCGTTGGTCCTCAAGGTTCAGTAATTACCAATCTTAGACAGCAATCAAATACGTTTATTACTGTTCCAAGACCTTCAGATGTTAATTCCAATTTTGTTTATTTGGTTGGTACAAAAGACAATTTACAAAAAGCTCAACAATTGATTGAGAAGTTAATTTAGACATTCATTAATAAAAGTTCTTATATCGATAAAACTGAACTAAGCGAAGATGAAGATTCTCTACGCCTCTATTCTATATTCCTCCTTAATAGGTGCACCTACATATAGAGGGAATTCTAATTGCACACCGATGCACTCGCGACTATATAGCTTTCCAGACAATAATCCGTTTATCTAATGTCGATTCTCAGGAACTCTATGTCCATAGCTAGATCACTTGAGTGATATATGACGGCCCTAGCCTTCAATTCACTCAGATTAGTGCCTTGCATCATTATACCTCTGCAAAGCTCTTTCTCTGGCAAATTTATGCTCAATTATCGCCTCAGGGTACCCATCGACTTTCCCTGGATTATGAATCTCCTTACCCTTGACGTCCTTCAACTCCTCGACCCATTCCCTGATAAAATCCCCTTCCTTATCAAATCTCTCTGACTGTAAGTATGGGTTAAAAATCCTAAAGTATGGTTGAGGATCAACCCCAGTACTTGAACTAAATCCCCACCCACCGTTGTTAGAAGCAAAATCACAATCAATTAAATGATTCAGGAAGTATTGTTCTCCATACCTCCAGTCAATCATTAAATGTTTAGAGAGGAAGCTGGCAACAATCATCCTTCCACGATTATTCAAGTACCCTGTAGCATTCAATTGTCTCATACAGGCATCAACTATAGGAAACCCAGTTCTTCCTTCACACCATGCTTCCCAATGGTCTTGGTTATACTCCCAAGTGATTCCAGCATACTCTAAATGAAATGGTTTAAACATACACAAGAATGGCCAATTGGCAACTATGTGTTTATAGAAATCCCTCCATGCCACTTGCCTTGCCCATTGAACTGTTCCCTGATCGCCTTGGTCCATTTTCTTTAGTAACTTAGATTTCAAGAGTTCTTGAAGTATTGTTCTACTTGAAAGGGTTCCAATTGATAAACTTGCACTTAAATGTGAAGACACATTAAGACTTATAAGATTTCTGTCCTCATCATATCTTTTGATATTGTCAGACTTTAAATAGTCAAGTAATTGTTTATAAGCTGCATGTTCTCCTGGTTCATATAAGTCCTCGTAAGCCTGCAATTGTTGAGAACTTAGTTGTTTATCTTTGGGGACAGTCAATTCGTGTGACTTGATCTTTGGGTTTGATTTATTTGAGGAAGGATTTTCGTAATCTTCAATATCATTGGTATTCACTACCTTGCACCAAGTATTATACCATGGTTTAAATACCGAATAGGCTGTACCTTTACCTGATTTTAACTCGCCAGGTGCAACCACGCAAGTATCATGAAACGCTTGAAAATGACCATCTATTTCTCTGTTAAGACTAATATAATGTCTAAGTTCGTCTACTTCATAACACATATTAGTAGATAAGTATTTAAGGTCTTCGTCTTTCAAAAACTTCAATATAGCACTATTTAGATCCTTGGCTTTTTCGACCTTCAATACTACTAAAGGAATATTCAACTTTTCTAAATCTTTCTTCAACACTTCTAAACTATCCAACTTGAATTTCAACTGAAATGGACTAATAGCATGACTATACAATTCTTCAATACAATGAACGTATAAGCCAATCAAGGGTAAGTTTGAATTCTTACTCACCAAACTTGCTTCATGTAACCCTTTGTTGTTAGTCAATCTAAGATCATTATTAAACCAATGAACAACTCCTTTACCATCCACCTTCTTAGCCGGATCCTTCAATTCCTTAACTAAAATATTCAATGGCTTATTTTCGTCTTTAAGGTACTTTTTCGCAACCATTTTATCAGATATTTCCAGTGGATAATACTTACTTGCAAAGTGTGGTAACTTATCGATCTTTTGTTTTTTGCTCATTATTACTACTTCTATAAGCCTAATTATATTTATATACGTCTAACTATATGTCTATTTACGTCTCAGAATACTTCTATACTCAAATATTCGGCTTCCTGATAAACTTTATAAGATTGCTCACTCGCAGCAATTATGCAAAAGAACAATATTCGCAAATTATTGCTGCAGGTGATATCATTATTTAGCAAAAACTGTTTTGAACGATTGTTCAAAGTCTTCAATTAAGTCATCAATATGTTCAATTCCAACCGATAACCTTATCAAATTAGGTTTGACTCCGATTTTATCGTTTACTTCCCCTTGGGTTCCTCTATTGGTGGATATATGTGGAATACATGCTAAAGTCTTGGCGTCTCCTAAATTAACGGTATTACTAATGAGTTTGAAGTTGTCAATAACCTTAGCCCCATTACTATGAACTACTTCCACATCCTTCCTGTAATCCTTAACTATAAACGTTAAACAGCTTCCAAAAAGGTTCTTATGAACTAAATACTTCTTTGCGATTTCATGGCTAGGATGATCTTCAAACCCTAAAAACGATACAAACTCCACATATGGACTTGAACTTAAATAAGTTGCTAATTTATAAGCATTTTCACATTCACGTTCAACTCTAATTGATAATGTTTCTAATCCTTGAAGTAACTGAAAAGCCGCAAACGGGTTTAATGCGGCTGATGATATGAATACTCCTTTAGATTTACAATATCTCATGAACACATCGTCTCCCATAGTCTCAATTAATGATTTACCCCCATTACCAAAACTTGGATCTCCGAATTTTGTGAACTTATGTCCATATTCTGACCATTTGAAACTCCCATTATCAATAATAACTCCTGCTAATGTGGTCCCATGACCTCCAATCCATTTGGTGGCGGAATGAAGAATTATATTAGCTCCATGTTCAAATGGACGTATTAAGTACCCGCCTGCTCCAAGTGTATTATCAACTACAAGGGGAATTTGATGTTTCTTACACAAATTCGAGATCTTTTCAAAATCTGGAACTAAGAACGCAGGGTTTCCAATTGAATCAATAAGCACACATCTGGTTCTATCGTCAATGAGCTTTTCGAAATCTTCAACTTCTAACGAATCAGTGAATCTGGATTCAACTCCAAATCCTTTGAACGAAGTTTCTAGTTGAAGATAACATCCTCCGAAGATAAAAGGACTCGATACAATATTATCACCAGGCACAACTAATGCTGAAAGTGCTGTCATCTGAGCTGCCAACCCTGAATTTACGGCCAATGCTGACTTTCCATCTTCAAGGGCGATCATTCTATCTTCAAATATCGTACATGTTGGATTATGGCCTCTTGAATACACATACCCTGGTTCTTCACCACTAAATGTTTTAGATGCGGTCTCGGTGTCTTTGTAAACATAAGCAGCTGTTGGGACAATAGATGGAGCTCTTGCTCTATGTTCTTCTATATATTGGCCAGCATGTAACTGTAGAGTTTCAAATTTCATTACTTTTTTCAGGACTCTTTTTGACTATGACTCGTTATCCGATCAGAGCGCACTTCTCATAAAGTCCGAAGGATATAACTTACGGAGGTTCTCTTCTAAACACATTTAATTGCATGTTTTGATCCTTTTTGGGGTTTTGTGGGTTTGTGCTTGTATTAATTTGTATTTGACTACATTGGATGAATTTCAAAATTTTTGTATTTATAATTTAATTTTTATATTTGCATCCTTTATATTTTTTGTGAATTTCACAGAATTCTCTGAGATTAGCTTTAAATATGATAGACCCCAAAGTTTAGACAATGATGCTAGGAGTAGTTCTAAAAGTGGTTCCAAGTAATCAGAACAGTAATAGAGCTTAGAGTGCCAGAGATGACCCTAAGCTTTGGTCAGGCTTTGGAAAACATATATTAGATAACTAAAGCCTCAGCTACTAGAGCAACTCCGGCAACTACATAATTGGGAGAAATTTCCAATCCTAATCCTGAATAAGTTCCATTATTTGGAATAACTGGAGTAGCTGATTCAAGTGGACTACTAGTAGCTGGACTTTCTTGGGTAGCCGGAGTACCAACTTCAGAAGTACTAGTAGCTGGTGAAGCAGTAAGTGGAGTACTAGGTTGAGTGGTTCCAGTAGCGCCAGTCTTTCCAGTCTCATTACATGCTTCAGAACAATCAGTGACTGTAACTAAAGTGGTTTGAGCATTGGTAACAATTTCATCAGCGAGTGTTGAACCTAAAAAGAATAATAAAGCGACAGAAAATTTCATTTCTATTGATGATATGACTGAGAGAGTCTAATGAAAATTTAACTACTTATATAGAGATTAGGTAGAGAATCAAATAGAGGTAATTGGTGCATAAAAAGACGCTGCATCGCAGTAAGCAGCAGAAAGTTAAGTTAAAACCAAACATGCATAAAGAACGACTATACAATTACCTTATTAGGTAATGATTTGCAAGACAAATGAAATGATGGGAAGTCTCTTTTCCGTTTGTGGAAGCCCATCTTCTACTGCACATTTGACCTTTGTGCTTCACAGTATTCAAACAACACCTCAACTTGCTTCGTTCGTCAAGGAGTTAAGGTAAAATATGTCCAGAACTCATACTAGGGACAACCGAATGAGTATCAATATTTAAACCATCTAATAAACTCTCATTGATACAATTATTTATAATCTCGTCCCAATTACTTGCACATATAAAGTAAAGTTCACAAATACTTAAAATAAAAAGAGCGATTAACATTCCTAACCATAAACCTACTAATTTCCAATCAAGAGCTAATGAAAAGTAAAATGCCATAGGTAATGCGATAAAATAGTAAATGATTAAATTCAACCATCCTCCTATTTTTTGTCTACCTTGACCTCTTAAAACTCCTGATCCAAGACATACTAAAGAATCATTGACTTGGTAAACTGCTCCAATGATAAGAACTTTAGACGCTAATTTGATGACTCCTTTATCACTAGAATACAAGGATGCCAACCATTCACGACAAATAAAGAGAACCAAACCGTTGAAGATTCCCACGATCAACGCCAAGATTAACGACGCAGTTGTGGAGATCTTTGCAGTTGTTTTTGAAGCAGCACCAATAAACCAAGCAATTCTTGTAGATGATGCGATTGACATGGCAAATGGAATTTGATAGAAAATAACACAAGTTGTCGAAACAATCGATTGTGCTGCTAAGGTCATAGTACCGAATTGAGAAGCAGTGAAAGTAATGATTTCAAATGCTAACCATTCAGCTTCAACCATCAAAACTCCAGGGATTGAAAGGTTAATCATTCTACTCCAATTCTTGAAGTATTTGGCGTTAATGATACCATACTTGGGCCAACATTGGTAACCGTTGATAAAGTAAATATAAGAATATAACATAATGAACATCAAATAATTAGTGATAACTACGGATAATGGAGCACCAACAAACCCAATACCAATTCTAGCATCCCAAACTAAAAGATAATTCAAAATAACATTAACAGGTGCACAGATAGCTAATACATATGTTGATGCATGGAAAACACCTTGACTTTGTAAGAAATGTTTACCATTTTCAAACAATATATAACCAGGAACACCCAAAGAAACCACCTTTAAGTATTGGGATGCCAATTTACATAAATCCGCTTGATCATCACCGACCAATGTTAATAAGATACTTTCACTATATATGACCCAAAGTAAAAAGATTGGAATATAAAGCAAGAGTAATAAATAGTTGCATCTCATGAAATGCATTCCTACCATATTAAACTCCTTACGACCATAACTTTGAGCACAAAGGGTATCAAGACAAGTGGAAATACCTTGGATAATAGCATACCCTGATATATTGGCAGTCATTGACGATAAACTAACAGCACCTAATTCTTGAGAACCTAAACGACCGACTGAAAACACCGACGCAACTGTTAACGAGTACTGTAAAAGGAAAGTAATGATCAAAGGGATTGAATAATTGACTAATACTTTCAATTCCGTCATAATGTTGGTTTCAGGTTCCATACCCAAATGACTTTGATCAAGAATAGTTTGAACATCAATCGACGATGATCTTGATTTGAAAGGAGTTAAGCTACTAAAGCCATCTCTTCCGAATTCTCTACTTATTTGTTTAGTCAAGTTTGGGTCTCTATTAATGGAAGATAAGTTTGGTAACCCACCAGCAATGGAACTATGTGATGTTGTCTTTTGTAATGGAGTTAAGGGAGTGAATGCTTCAATTGGAGGAATATGGTCAGGACCAGCTGAAGCTATCGACAATCTACGTTGTTGAATGATTTGAATGATATCAGATTCTTCAATATCATCATGATTCAAGAACGGTGTGTTTTCATCTGGGATTCTATTCATTACAGCAATGCACTTGGGTGCAAAAGAAACGCGTGGATCGATTAAGGAGATAGCGATGAGTTACCGCGAGAATTAGACCTATACAGGTTGTTTACAATTATGTAGGACGGATAAAGAGGTTAAAAAATAGATAGTGTTTATTAATTAGGTATTGATAGTAAAGTGTAACCATTTAGGGTAAACACATGACTGAATACAGTAATAATTTTTAATGACTATGCGGTTAATCATTCTAGTGACTATACAGAATTCTAATCAATAATCATTGGCTTCGCTCATGATTTGACCATGATTAGATGTCTCATGATTTGATAATTAGAACTTTCCGTTGAGCAAGTTTTTCCACATATCTCTGGCAGTGTAAAGAACAGTCCTATAGAAAGTATAAAAATCCAAAGTACTGGAAACAACTTCCACAAACCCAAATGGTAACATAGCAGGAATCCAACCTTGAGCTAATTCAATTGCAAATGAATCTTCTCCCATAGTGAATTGTTTAATATGACCTCTTGGTAAATGATGACAATCTCCTGGTAAGTAAGTAGTAGCGTTTAATTGGTAATCATAACTTGCCTTTTGATATCCACTAAAAATAGTGAAATAATCATCAGCAAAATGGACACCAGAATGACCGTTGATTCCTAAAGTAGTACCAAAAATAATTAAATATTCTGAAATAGATGCATGTAAAATGAACATAGTTCCCATGGATCCCCCGGCATTATTATAAACCCATTCTTCATAGTTAAGATCATTGATTAAATCTTTGCCGTACTGTTGTTGGAATTTTGGTACTAAAGTTTCAATGATGGTAGTAACATCAGCATCAGGTTTTTCTTTTAAAGTATCTTTAATGATTGATTGGATGACTTTTGGATCAAACACATAGTTAGTTGGTAACCAAGTATAGAATAATTTATCTAAAACAGTATAGATAGCTATGAAACTGATAACTATTGGTAAGAACTTCATATTAACGATGGAAAAGTTTCGAGTATACGATAAACGAGGGAACTAACGGTGTACGAGACTGTGTGACAGATCTGTACGATACCCAGTACGAGATTGTTTGTACGAGAGTAGTGTGCGACTGATTCGCATTCAGGCACTGTCAAGTACTTGCAGGCAAGAACCATGTCTATCATTGAACAGCTCAATCAGTTTGAAAATACTTTGGAGTATAAAGACATCGATATACCTCCAGGTAATGAGGGTCTTAAATTGAAGTATCAGGATATTCATTCAGACTTTTTAACCCTTCAAACTAATAAGATAATTGAATTAATCAATAAGAAATTAACTATACTTCATCAATTATCTGATCATAATGAAAGACAAAAGTTGCTAGTGAAGATAATAGAATTACTAATAGTATCTAATTATGATTTCCGTAGACCTGAGATTATAAATTATGTCAAGAAACAACAAGTTATACTTGAACCATTGACTAAGGATATCTTTTATAAGTTGATAGATCAACAAATAATACCATTTGAAGTGTATGAACAGTTTTTAAGCCAGGCCAAGAGTTTGGTTATACACAAATTGAATCAACAGAAATTAATACAGAATTTCATCCTGACTAATTTGTCAGTGCTTCCAAACTATTATAAATCCATTTACTTGGAAAACTTGAACACATTGCTCGGAGTGGAAGTTAGTGAAGTTTTGATAAGCAAAATGATCAGTAATGACGATTTAAGAGGAAAGATAGATCAATTAAAGAGGTTGGTAGTATTTGAAGATGTAAAGGTTGGTAATGATGTTTATAAATTAGTTGATGTTATACTGAATAGAGTTGAAGCAGTATAATATTTATAACAATACACACTCTAGCAGACTTAAATATCGAAAACTTCACCCCAGAATTTTCTATAGTGAGTTTTAGCACCTAATGTATCAATCACTTTAATCTCATCATCAGTCAATTCAAAATCAAAAACTTCTAAATACTCTTTAATTCTTTCGGCTTTATTACTAGTAGTAATAGGAATAAGACCTCTATCTAAAACGTACCTAAGATTAATTTGAACTGAAGTTTTCTTATACTTATCAGCCAATTTATTGAAGTACTCATCCAATGGTTGGTTAATAGTATTATTGATAGGTGACAATGGACTATAAGCTTGAAGAACAATACCTTTTTGTTGACAATATTCAACAATTCCCAGAGTTTGGTTTTGCAAGTAAGGACTAAATTCGATTTGATTAACTTCAATACCTTCAAGTTTCTTTAAGTTTTCAACTGAAAAATTAGAAACTCCAATATGTTTAACTAACCCTTCAGTTTTTAACCTAACTAAATCAGACCAAGCATCTTCTAATGTGAACCCATTGTCTTGTTTTGCAATGAAAGGGGAGTGAAGCAAATATAAATCAACATACTCAAGATTAAGATGCTTCAAGGTTTGTTTTAAAACATTATAAGGTCTATAATTAGCACCTTTTGGTAATGTATTAAACTTGTCGGTAATCCATAATTTATCTCTACTAACCGTAATTTTGTCAAGGGCCTGTTTAAACTCTTCATGAGTCCCATAAGCTTCAGCATTATCAAGATGAGTGAATCCAAGATCAACTGCTTTGATTACACTTTGAACTGCTTCTGAGTTAACTGGTGCATTTTCCTCCCATTTAAACCATCTTGTTCCTAATCCATATCCAATAGATTGAATTTTGTCTTTGCCGATCTTAGTAATAGCATTAATTCTAGTCATTTTGTCTTGCTTTTGCGTCAGTATTTGTATTTGTGTTAGTGTTTGTATGATTAACAAAAGGAACTTGAAGGATATTTATAGTTTTTCTTTCATGTAGGGATTTATAGAATCGGTCTTGAAACCGCCTACTAACGGAGATGTGTCATCATTGCTGATGTAAAATTTATTGGAATTGTATGCGGCTTGAAAACGGTGTAAATCCGTACCACAGTTAAAAACGGGGATGGCGGAGATTTTTCCGTAAGAGACGCCAAAACGGTTTTAAGAGCTGAGTACAATATGAAAGGGAGAGTTTGTGGCTTAAGTCATAGTAAGGATCTAAGCCATAATAGCGGGTTTATCCTAAGCATATGTTAAGTGAACTTATGACCTGTGGATAATATGGCTTATATTTCTTGAGCCCTAATAAGGTATTCGACCACTGGTATATAAGGTCGATGAGGTATAAAGAAAAATTACTAGGTGACCTCATTCAAGCACTTTCAGAGGACAAGGAATTAGTATCGAAGAAGCAGCTCAAAGGGTAGAGCTTCTGAGAACAGTTTTTGAGTTCCTGACTCTCTTGGATCACGGTATAGAAGAAGTCATTGTCGGAATCTAACGACATGAACGTAAGTCCATAGAACGGCTGTATAGTCGATTATAGTCTTCAATTAGAGATCTGTACAGAGATCGAAACGAATTCATAGGTTCCTATTCACTTGCTTTAGATGGGATTGCTCGGATAGATTTAATTGTCATATATTCATTAATAATACCCTCCCAAAGATAATAAACTCTTTGCAACGTTTAAACTATTTGGAGTAAAATTCTTAATAGGAGATTTTGATAATTTTAAAGGGGTTTTTAAAATTTTATTAATTGGTGGTAATTCTTCATCAAATGATCTTATGTCATTGAAAGACTTAGATTTCTCAGGTAATCCATTTTCAAGAAACGAATTTAATGAGATGGTTGCTGATTTTGTTAATGGTAAGCCATAATTGTTATTATAATATTGGCTATTCTTTTTGATTGAAAACAATTTCAAATTTGGCTGTTTGGAAATCTTGCCCAAGTTTATATTAACTGAATTGTTGAATTTCAACTTGATATTTTTGGAGTTGATTGATTTTTTGGATAATGGGCTTGATTTACTCACTTTAAAAGATGAATTAGTTAAAGCAGTTTTTAAAGGGGTTCTAACACTTTTAGTCAAAGGAGTTTTAATAATATTAGGTTTAGTTAATGCAGTTTTTAAAGGACTCTTAGTTAATGGCGTTATAGTTAACCTTGTTGAGGAATTCAAATTGATTGGTTTATTATGATTCAATTTAACAATAGCCAGTTTTAATTTGAATTTTAATTTATTGGCATAAATATCAACTTCTGTCATAGTTATTAATGAAGTCTATGAATGAAATGACTGGAATGAATGAATTACTTTACTCAAGTTTAATGATATAAACAAAACCAAATTTTCGTGATCCAAGTTTGTTTACGTGCACTTTACGTGTTTACGCTCTTATTACCGTGTTTTCTATAAATCTATAGTCTATATAATTAAATCTATATACAAACAATATATAAACTAAATCACGTTAATAAAATTATGCAAATAACTCTATATATAACCTTGAACTTAAAAGTTTGGTTTGTTTATCAGTCACGTCTAATATTTTTAAAAAGTTCAGATTGAGTAAGTCTTAAATATGTACAGTCTCGATTGTTGACCGCACTATTGTTTTTGTGATTCTCGTATTTATGTTACTCGATCAGGAATTTCTAATTCTTATTTGGTATATACTGTATAGAAGCGGTTAGTAATTTTTGTTTATGTTACAGCTTATTGACTATATGATATCAATACTAGCCGTTACAATCAATCTACGGTATTGTTGTACCTTTCTATAATAAAAGCTTATACTCAAAAATAAATAATTTTCAAAGAGAAAATTTAATTTTTTAAGGTAATGTAAACAAACACCAGTGAGATTGGTCTTAGTTTATGCATAATTCTCGTCTAACCCAATACGCGTTTTTAGTTTGGTGACTAAATGTAAATATTGTGGTTTGAAATGTTGGCATGATATTTTTGGGCTGAATCTGAGTAATTTTTAGAATAGGTCAGATGCGATTGATTTACATTTTAGGTACCGTGCTGTTTTAGGAAACTTATGTTTCAGTTTAGGAAGTTTAGATTTAACTTCGTTTTATTGTTGTTTTTCTAGCGTGGTGTTGTGTATAACTGGAGGGCTGGTGTTTCAATGTGGATTTGTGATCCAGGATTTGGTATGGTGTTCATGAACTTATTGCCGTTTGTTGATAATTACTATACTACTGGTTTTAGTAAAACATTTCTTGGTGGTATATGACTTGCGATGTATAGCCAATGAAACGGGGATGTCAATTTCCGTACCCGTACGCAGGCTATATATTTCCGTGGATTTGTCCCGCGAACATCCCTTATTACCTGTAACATGTCAAAAGTATTACTATTAGGTTCTACTGGTTTAACTGGTAATGCTATATTGCACGAACTCATTACCAACCCAAAAGTTGAATCAATTACTACCCTTTCAAGATCTGCTCCAAAAGTTGAATCTTCAAAAGTCAATTCAATCGTTTTACCAACAGAGCAATGGTTCAAAGAATCAAACTTAGCAAACTTCAAAAACCATGATGTTGCAATTACAGCCTTTGGTACTACTAGAGCTGCCACTGGTGGTGACTTAGATAAATGGAAACTAATTGACCATGGTACTAATGTTGAATTTGCCAAGGCTGCTGCTAATTCTGGTATTAGTAAATTTGTTCTTTTGAGTACTGCTGGGGCTAGTTCCAAGAGTTCGTTAACTTATTTCAAAGTCAAGGGAGAAATTGAAGAAGATATCGCTAAATTAGGATTTAAAGATTATTTCATCATTAGACCCGGTGCATTAATTGGTGGTACAAGAGACAAAGATCATGCTAAAGGATTTGGTGATAGTTTCGGCAGAACATTTGGAGGAATTTGGCCATTTTCAAAGTTACTTAGTGCTACACATATTGATCTAATTAGTAAGTTTGTCAATGGTTTGATTGAGAAACTGGGTACTAAAACTTATGATGCTCATAGTATTATTAATCAAATTTATTAATTTAATTATTACAAAAAGATTTCATAAATGTCAAAGGTTTAGTTAATTAATTCGTTGTTTATAGTTAGGGAATACATGGGTGTTTATTATTATCTATATTACAGTTACTCAGTTGCTGGGCATTTTTTATCATCTTTTCTAGTAACATGCTCTAGCCAGTCTTCACTTAAGAACCTTTCCCCACATGGACATACCCCCCATCTTCCTAATTTATCACTTAAATTGTGAAACCGTTTAACATAATCTTCGTCAAATTTAAAATGCTTATTTAATAGATGCTTCTTGTAATCATAAGGTCTATTGAATTTTCTGGATTTATGATTGCATTGTTCCAAAGGGAAACAACATTTGAATCTTGATTCAGAATGATGAGTTCGAACATGACGTTGCATATCTCTTTGAATTTTCTTACCACATATTGTACATTTTGACCTATCAACGAACTGCATTTCCACTGGTATACTAAAATTTGTTGAATTTACCATGGTAGTTAAATCGGGATACCCCAAATATTGATTATGAGGTTCATGCATTGAGTCATTTGGTGGTTGACTTGTGATATTATAAGATGAAGAATTGGGGTATTGTGATGCAAAATGATATGGTTCCAGACCACTTGTTGTAGCTGTTGGTCTTGATTCTGATAGACTTGATTCAATACTTTGTCCATGAAAATTTTGACCCTGTGAACTGGAACTTACCGAACTTTGATTCAGTAAAGTTTGACCCCTTGCGGTATAGGAATTTTCATATTCCCACATGTTTTGTGGTACTTGAGCTTGATGAATGTATTCAACTGCTGGCGGATAATTTGAAGGTTCAGGTTGGACTGGATTTTGGGGTTCTTGATATTGTTCATTAGTTTGAGTCCCCTGTTGATTGAACAAGAGATTCATAAATTCCATATCTTCATATTTCATATTACTATTATTATTATTATTATTATTATGATTATAAATTAATAATTCCATCATATGTATTATAAATTATGGTTAACCACAAGGTTATATTTAAAGAAGAAATTATGTTAGCCGTAGAATATTTTATAATAAAAAATAACACGACAAGGAAAATAAATGGATTTGACCGATAAATTTATATTTTACCACCAGTTTGCTGTAGTCGACATTATAGGAAAAGAAACTGGTGCATTAACGAAGTTGTTCTCTTGCACCTCAATTTCCTGTTAAGGCGTAAAACCAAGGGCTCATAATCTCGGAGAATTTTTGCACCATAATTCGTCAAGAATTATCCCAATTTACCAAATTTGTAGACTTGAATTAGGTACGAGATATTATGGCAGATTTATTCCGAACCTTAATTATATGGATCTTAAGTCCTTAATTTGTAATTCTATCCAACTTATCATAAAATTCACATTATTTTAGCCATTTCTTATTTCCGCTATTTTGCAGATCAGGAATAAAAGTTTCCAGATTAGGGACCCTTCATTCTAGTCAGGTACATTTTTTTTAGAAGTTTACAATGTAACTCTTAAATTTTTAATTAATAATAACAATAAAACGGATGGAAGTTTCAAAGGCGAATTCAATTAACAATTAAACTTCAAACTTTGTTATGTGATAGAAAAGGCTAGAAAAGTTAAATTTTCAAAGTTTAAAACTTTAATCCGCAAGCAATATTATTAATATAATTATAGTATGAGATTGGTACGCACATCTTGGCAATTCGAAGCATGATTACGATGAATAATAAAATGCCATCACTATAATGAAACGATGACATAGATTTTCCAGATAACCAAAGTGGAATTCTAACGCATTAAGGGTTGAATTGGAGACTTTAGAAGGTTGGAGAGAGTGAAAATCATCATGAGGGGAGAAGTTTAATAATTTAAATCTCTATGTGACATTAGGAGAAACCCTTGTAGGTTTTTATTGTTTTAGAGTTTAAAATAGTGGAAGATTCGGTTCTCCAACCGTTTGGACCAGAGGAAGAATCAAAGTAGTAAAAAAGGCTGTGACATTTTTGAAATTCGTATCAATGATGACCCTAGATATAACCCCGATATCTATTGAAAAACTTTTCAATTAAAGTTTTAAGTTTACTATTAATAGGTCCTTGTACATAATGGGTTAAATTCTCTAAAAAAGGGTTTTGGGATGTGGGTTACGCTAAAGTTTGGTTATCACAGTAAAATTGAGACCGAGACTTTGAAAATTTGCAATGGTCTCCAAATCATTACCCCAGACACGACCATCTCAAGATGCACCACTGAAAAAAAACTTTAGTGAGAACTGAAAAATTTTCAACTAAGTCTTACACACTAAAATGGGTGCTTATAAATATTTAGAAGAATTACAAAGAAAGAAACAATCAGATGTCTTAAGATTCTTACACAGAGTCAGATGTTGGGAATACAGACAAAAGAATGTTATCCACAGAGCTTCAAGACCATCAAGACCAGAAAAGGCTAGAAAATTAGGTTACAAAGCTAAACAAGGATTTGTTATCTTCAGAATTAGAGTCAGAAGAGGTAACAGAAAGAGACCAGTTAGAAAGGGTGCCACTTACGGTAAACCAACCAACGAAGGTGTTTCTCAATTAAAATACCAAAGATCTATCAGAACTATTGCTGAAGATAGAGTTGGTAAAAAAGCTGGTAACTTAAGAGTCTTAAACAGTTATTGGATTAACCAAGATTCTACTTACAAATACTTTGAAGTTATCTTAGTCGACCCATCTCACAAAGCTATCAGAAGAGATGCTAGATACAACTGGATTGCTAACCCAGTTCACAAACATAGAGAATCCAGAGGTCTTACTAGTGCTGGTAAGAAATCCAGAGGTATTAACAAAGGTCACTTATACAACAATACCAAAGCTGGTAAATTCCACACTTGGAAAAAACATAACACTTTATCATTATGGAGATATAGAAAATAAGCTAGTTAGCTTTTTTAATTTTTTAATGTATATCCATAGTTAATACTATCTCTTAATGTAGACGTAAGACGACTTCTGAAAGTATCTCTTGAAACTGGGTCAAAGAAGAACGGTAAAATAACAGTAGCTGGCCGGACGCAGTAACTGAACTTCGTTTAAGCTATAATTTTTTGAAAATTCATCGATGAGATAATTAGGTAGGTTGACTAATAATTAGATCTATTACTATATAAACTGTGAACTTCACAATGTTGCTAAAATATTGTTGTGGAACAGTCTCTTAGTACCGTATCGAGTTGAAATATCAACTCAATTGAAACCATATCGCCATAAACAACTAATAGCCAGAGTCAGTACACCAATAATTACCGTTAGACCGATTCTGACTCTATCATCACTGAGCTCTGATTATAGATAGAGTCAGACTCTTCCGCACTAATTTACCCCTGCGAATCGACATCATCATGGCCTATTCAAAAACAGCTATCTTATCAGTCTATGATAAAACCGGATTATTAGACCTTGCTAAAGGATTAGTACAAGCCAATGTTAGAATCTTAGCATCTGGAGGTACTGCTAAATTAGTTAAAGAAGCAGGTTTTCCTGTTGAAGACATTTCATCAATCACTCATGTTCCAGAAATGTTAGGTGGTAGAGTTAAGACTTTACACCCAGCAGTTCATGGTGGGATCTTAGCCAGAGATTTAGAAAGTGATGAAGCTGACTTACATGCTCAAGGAATTTCCAAGGTTGATTTTGTTGTTTGTAATTTGTACCCTTTCAAAGAAACTGTTTCTAAAATTGCCGTTACCATTGATGAAGCAATTGAAGAAATTGATATTGGTGGAGTCACTTTATTAAGAGCTGCTGCTAAGAACCACAAAAGAGTTGTCATTTTATCTGATCCAAAAGATTATGCTCAATTCTTAGAAGAATTAAAAACTGGTGAAATTTCTCCAGATTCAAGAAACAAATTCGCTTTAAAAGCTTTTGAACATACTGCTGATTATGATGTTGCTATTAGTGATTTCTTCAGAAAACAGTATAGTGAAAACATCAGTCAATTACCTTTAAGATATGGTGCTAATCCACATCAAAAACCAGCTCAAGCTTTTGTTCCTCAAGGTAACTTACCATTCAAAGTATTAGCTGGTAGTCCAGGTTATATTAACTTATTAGATGCTTTAAATTCTTGGCCTTTAGTTAAAGAATTATCAGCTTCATTGAACTTACCAGCTGCTGCCAGTTTCAAACATGTCAGTCCAGCAGGTGCAGCTATTGGATTACCATTATCCGACGTTGAAAAGAAGATTTATTTCGTTGAAGATATCGAAAACTTGTCACCATTAGCCAATGCTTATGCAAGAGCTAGAGGTGCTGATAGAATGTCCAGTTTCGGGGACTTTATTGCTCTTTCAAACATTGTTGATTTACCAACAGCTCAAATTATTGGTAAAGAAGTTAGTGATGGTGTTATTGCTCCAGGTTATGCTCCAGAAGCTTTAGAAATTTTGAAAAAGAAGAAGGGTGGTAAATATTGTATATTACAAATCGATCCAAACTTCACCCCTGACAACTTGGAATCAAGACAAGTTTACGGTATAACTTTACAACAAAAACGTAATGATGCTATTTTTAAACTGAGTTCATTCAAAGAAATTGTCAGTGCTAACAAGCAATTAACCGAACAAGGTAAAATCGATTTAACTGTCGCTACTATTGCTTTGAAATATACTCAATCTAATTCAGTTTGTTACGTTAAAAATGGTATGGTTATTGGATTAGGAGCTGGTCAACAAAGTAGAATTCATTGTACTAGATTAGCTGGTGATAAAGCTGATAATTGGTGGTTAAGACAACATCCAAAAGTTTTAGGATTTAAATGGGCTAAAGGTACTAAAAGACCAGAAAAATCCAATGCAATTGATTTATATGTATCTAATCAAATTCCAACTACTGAACCTGAAAAATCCGAATATGAAGCTAAATTTGCTGAAGTTCCAACTCCTTTAACTGCTGAAGAAAGACGTGAATGGTTAGATAAGAATACTAATGTTGCATTAAGTTCTGATGCTTTCTTCCCATTCCCTGATAATGTATATAGAGCTGCTAGATCAGGTGTTAAGTATGTTACAGCTCCTAGTGGAAGTGTTATGGACAAAGCTGTTTTTGCAGCTGCTGATGCTAATGATATGGTTTATGTTGAAAATCCAATTAGATTATTCCACCATTAATCAAACCCCTAAGAGAACTGAAGGTGTTGGTTCTATATCAATGTCTTTATATTATTAACAATAAACAAATTTGTGATCCATGTGTCTTGTTCTTCTCTTTATTTGTGTGAATTACTTTTGTGTAGCTTGTGTTTGTGTGACTTGTGTTTGTGTGACTTGTGTTTGTGTCACCCCTACCTGTGCATCTGTCACTCTCTATCAGTCTCTCTAAATGTATCCTGGTACCGTAACGTGTACAAGCTTCCTACTATTTCATGCCCGCGCTCGAAAATTTTTCTTCCACGTACCATGTCACAGTATAATTATGATGAACAAGGGGACGTTTGGCCATACTTTTTGATAGCCATCCTCTCAGTTATACTTATCCCATTAACGATCTCGCTTTTTTCGTTTCCGGATAATTCCAATTCAATTGAAGGAGCCATTAATGAAAATAGTCAGACCTTAGGATTACCTGTAACTAAGAAATCATCAAAATCAAAATGGTTCAACAAGAAGTTATTTTTGGTGATAATTGGTTGGAGTGTAGTCATATATGTTAGTATCAACTTAACTAAGACTGCTGACGTATCAACAATCTTTGATCCTTATGAAATTTTAGGAATTAGTTCATCATCCACCGAACGTCAAATTAAAAGTCACTATCGTAAATTATCATTGATTTATCATCCTGATAAAATTCCAAAAGAGTTAAGTGACATTGACAGAGAAAAGATGGAACAAGATTTTGTCAGATTAAACAAAGCTTATAAAGCTTTAACTGATGAAGTTACAAGAGAAAACTTCCTTAAGTATGGTCATCCTGATGGAAGGCAAGAAGTCACTAATGGTATTGCATTGCCATCATTTTTGGTTGGTGAATACTCTTTATATGTTATGATTATCTATCTTTTACTGGTGATTGTTGTTTTGCCTTTAGTTGTTGGTAAATGGTGGAATAATGTCAAGAGTTATACCACTCATGGATTACATATAAATAGCGCTAGTCTTTTCACTAGATTTTTGACTGATAGAAACCCCGGAAAGTTGATTGCTCCAATCGACTTATTGGATTTGTTATATAAGACCCACGAAGTGCAAGCTTTGAACTTGAATAAAGCTCAATTCGACGATTCTATCAACAATTACTTGAATAGACAATCGAGTTATTCACCAGAATTAATTGAATTATTACCAGATTTAATTTCAAAATATATTGAAATAGCCGTGGTCTTCAGACATTATGATACGATCTTAACTGCTCTTGATTTACAAAAATCAATTATTCAAGCTGTTAAGTTAACTGGAAAGTACCAAGATTTATTACAATTACCATACGTTGATCCAAAGGTTGTTGAAGCTCAACCTGTCAAGAAATTAGGTAAGCTTTTCACCCTTTCTACTGAAGAACAAAAGAAAGCTTTAGGTATAAATGATGATAAGAAATTAGCTAAAGCCTTAGAAATTGCTAGTAAGATCGCCAGTTTAAGAGTGGTTTCAGCAGAATTCAAAGTCCCTGGTGAGGATATTGTTACTCCAACATCTAAAGCTCATTTGAATCTTAAATTCTTGGTCAAATCACCTAAATTAAAATCATGTCCAGAATTAGATGAATCAGAATTGTATGATGAACTTGAAACTGAAATGGAATATCTTAAAGATCCAACTATTGTCAACACTAAACCTTCACAATTACCTTTAACTTATAGTCCGTACTTCCCAGGTAATTTACGTAACAACTGGACTGGAGTGTTGATTACTCAAAGAGATAATAGAATCGTTGAAGGTACTGGACTCATAAGTTTAACTAATGTTGATTTATCAAATATCGCATTAGATCAAGAACATTGGATAAAAGGAAAAGTTAAAAATGGTGTCCTTAAATTAGGAAACTTCAATTATAGATTAACTCAAGAAACTCCTGCAGTTCCAAGTTTAACTCCTTATAGAATAGTATTGAAGAATAATGGATACTTCGGGGTTGATTTAGATATTCCAATCACCATGGAAGTTAAACTTCCTCCACCGGTTGAAAAATCAGCAGATGACATTGAAGAAGATGATAGTGATAGCGATATTTCTGAACCTGATGAGGATTCATTAGCTGGAGCTTTAGCTGCTTTAAGAGGAAGACCAGTTAAGAAAGTTGAAGAAGTTGGCGAAGATGAAGAGGAGGAAGAGGAAGATGATAATGAGAGTGTATTTACTGATATCGATACTGATACTGATGAGGAATGATCTATTTGATATAGACCTATGGAAGTGAGGTAAGAAGGTGCACTTGGATTAAGTTTTATAAATGAATATATTTTATATACATGCGTCTATAATGTCTGCTATTGTATGTGCTGGTATGATACTGACAACGAGTTATTTTAACTGTGTCTGACCAGTTAGCTAACTTGATTGATTTCACTCAGACATCTAAGGTCTCAGACAGCTAAAGATTCAATGAGTAAACAACAGCATCTTCATCCTCTAACCCCTGTAACTTATAATAACCTTTTACCTCCTCTTTCTTTACAAACCCATTCCTCTCATACCAATCCCTAGCCTTCTGGTTCCCACTTTGTACGTGAACCACAATCTCATGGACAAATCTCAGTTTTGTCTCTTCGATCAAATAATCCAATAATTTCTTACCAATTCCAATACCTTGGTAAGCTGGCAATACAGCTAATGTCTCTAAGTAGACAATATTAGGTATAGATTTCAGCACCAACTTTGAATTGGTGAAATTATCGAAATTTCCTTGTAAACTATCAACTGCTAATAATTTACCTCTTATACCACCAACAGGAAGTTCAGAATAAAAGGCTAACTTCACTATATGATCTGATTCAAATGTGTTCTTATACCAATCTTCATTATATCTAGTTGGTAAGACCTCATTAATCTTCTTAAACACCCCTAAGTTGTTAGTGGTAACATCATCTAAGTTAATGGACATGTCTGATTCTGTGCGACGGTGTGTAAAGTCCGTCGTAAGATTTTGCGATCTCCACTTAAAAAATCATCGGATAATTATACGACCATACTATCACAAGATTATTGTCAATTGATATAAATAGTTTGGTTTAGGAGTAAACAGGCAATTACACAAACATAAATATAGACACAAACACAAACAGAAGTTTTATACACGAATAGAACTCAAACTAAAAATGATCACATTTATTATTATTGTATTAGTTGTCTTATACTTTCTTAAAGATATCTTTTCTGATTTCTTTACCAAAGTTGATCCATTGAAACAACCATTGAATGATCCAGCGGTTGTTGAAGGTCATTTCACTCCAAAGACTTTGCTCAAGTACAATGGTACCGACAGTCCAAAGATCTTTATGGCGGTCAAAGGTAAAGTCTATGATGTAAGTCAAGGAGCCTCATTCTATGGACCAGGAGGCCCTTATGAGAATTTTGCTGGTAGAGATGCTTCAAGAGGATTAGCTAAGAATTCTTTCGATACAGCTATGTTGACAGATATAGATCAACCAATTGATGACTTGAAAGATTTAACTAATGAAGAGAAAGATAGTTTAGATAACTGGGAGGAACACTTTGAAATGAAGTATAAAGTTGTTGGAACCCTTCATGAAAATTAGGGTATTATTTATAGTATATAGTATTTATGTTTTTATATGATTTCTTTGCTCTTGTGGTGTCTTACTCTTCCGTGGTTTTTGTGTTAGTCTCAGTGTTAGTGTTAGTCTCGGACCCAGTGTCAGTCTTAGTCTTAGCTCAGGCTCAGTCTCAGTCTTAGCTCAGAGTTAATCCATAGTTAAGAGATGAGAAACCTCGTAGTTTTTCGCGAACATGAGTTATAGAGGTAGAGGTAGAGGTTATTACCATAATCAAGGTAATGGTCATAATAATTATAACCAAAATCGAAATTTCAACCAAAATGTTAACCAGTTCATTTCCATGAATTCAGTCCCGGTGGAAATCGGTAATTGGAATGGTGCATCAATGGATGAATGCATAAAGTTTATTTCAAGAAAATGTCGAATCGTTGTTAGTGATGCTACTGTAGAGATGAATGGTAATATAAGAGGATATGTTAAATCTGATAAAGAAGCCAATGAATTAATAAATTGGTCTGGTGTTAAATTTGCTGGAAAATCTCTAAAGATTATCAAGAGTTATGGTGGTTCTACACCAACCGGTCCATCATCAGCATCATCATCTCAAGGTGGTAACAGATCAAATGGTAATAATAACGCTATAGACACCTTAACTCATTTCTTAAAATCAAGATACCAACCGGATATTAAGATGTTAAACTTATCTAACGTTCAAAATGATGCAACCTTGAATCAACAAGGATTCTTTACTACTATTAGTACCACGTCGAAATTCTTTCCAGCTTTAATGAAGGTTGCTAGTGAATTGAAAATTGAAGTTGAAAGTGTAGATTTAAGTATGAATAATTTATCTGATTTGTCAACAGTATCAAGTCTACCACAAACGTTTCCCAAATTAGTGAACTTATCATTAATGAATAACAATCTCGATAAATTGAAATCCTTCGAGATCTGGAAACATAAATTGAATTATCTTAGAGAATTGATAATAGCAAACAATCCTATAGTTAATAACGTTGATGCCAATACCATCAAAGCTGATATCGCCAAGTTATTCCCAAGATTGATCATTATAAATGGTGATATTATAAGGAATGAGAACGTCTTATTACAAAACCTCAAATTTCAATTCACCAACCCACAACCAATGTTCTTTCAGAACCAAGATATCCAGCAAATGTCAACTAATTTTGTCACCAATTTCTATAACCTTTGGGACTCCAACCGTAGTGGGTTGATTCAATTATACCAAAATGAATCACAATTTTCAATATCAGTAGATATGGCTAATCCTCATGATATCAACAACAATATCGACTTCAGTTATTATCTCCCATTATCAAGGAACTTGACGAAAATATCATCTCCTAAGATAAAGGCTGCTAAGTTGTCCATAGGCAAAAATGATATTCTTAAAACCTTTCAACAATTACCGAAACTGAAACACGAACTTATAAATAAACCACAACTCTTCACTATGGAAGTGTTTAGATTTGAACCTTTGGGAGGAATTATCATTAATTTACATGGGATCTTTCAAGAGTTGGCTCCTCCTGAAAACGATACTTCTAACGGACCCGGACCTAAGAAGTTTAATAGAAAAAGGATCGCTTTAAGTAATAAAGGGTTCGATAGATGCTTCATAGTTGTACCTGGACCAGATGGAAGTATGGTTATTGCTAGTGATTCTTTAGTTATAAGGAATCCTACAGATTTCAAACCAAGTGTTCTGTCTGCAGCAACTCCAGAGCCTGCTCCAGTTCCTGCCATTACTACCACTCCAGCTGCACCATCAGCTCCTGGAGCACCGATTCCAGGCTCAGCTCCAACTGTTAATGATCTTCCCCAGGATATAAAGAATATGATCAACTTAACCCAACAAGAGTTGTTGGTGAAAATCGTGTTGGAGACCAATTTGAATTTACAGTATGGATATATGTTGTGTGAACAGAGCAATTGGGATTATCAACAATGTACTGTTAATTTTAAGAATAGTGTGGGTACATTGCCACCAGATGCCTATCGTTAAGTATCAACGTAACCAGTAGTTGTCGGCTCATAGTTGTCATTATTGACAATACCACCCCTAGTAAATAGAAATTTACGTTGTAAATGTAAGTTCTCTCGTACTGAGTCTCGCGCTGTCTATGATACGTATCTCGCACCACGTCTTATGCTCGTAGTGACAAGATGAACATCGCAATGGTAAGTGATTTCTTCTACCCCCAGCCTGGTGGGGTAGAGTTTCATGTTTACCATTTATCACAAAAGCTTATCGACCTCGGCCACTCAGTCATCATCATTACCCACAATTACGGAGATAGGACGGGTATAAGAAACTTAACTAATGGTCTCAAAGTGTACTACATACCATTCTTTACATTCTATAGAAGTTCAACATTTCCCACAGTTTTCCTGTCTTTCCCCATATTAAGAAACATATTCATTAGAGAACAAATCGATATAGTCCATGGCCATGGGTCATTGTCGAGTTTAGGCCATGAAGCAATTTTACATGCTAGAACTATGGGATTAAAGACCGTGTTTACAGATCACTCGTTATTTGGATTTGCTGATATTGGAAGTTTATTAGGGAATAAAGTTCTTAAATTTGCTTTGAGTGATGTGGGTCATGTTATATGTGTTAGTCATACGTGTAAAGAGAACACTGTATTAAGAGCATCATTAAATCCATTGACAGTGTCAGTTATACCTAATGCGGTGATCTCAAAAGATTTCACACCAAGTCCAAAGAAACTTCCTATAGACGATACAATTACAATCGTAGTGATATCACGATTGTTTCCCAATAAAGGGGCTGATCTTTTATGTGCTGTTATACCAAAGATTTGTGAATTAGTACCTAAGGTTAAGTTCTTAATTGCAGGGGACGGACCTAAGTTTTTGGACTTGGAACAAATGAGAGAAAAATATTTCCTTCAAGAACGTGTAGAATTGATAGGTGAGATCAAGCACGAAGAAGTTAGAAATATAATGATCAAAGGTCATATTTATCTTCATCCTTCTTTAACTGAAGCGTTTGGTACAGTTATTGTCGAAGCCGTTAGTTGCGGCTTATTCGTAGTAACCACAAAAGTGGGTGGTATCCCTGAAGTTCTACCTAACCATATGATGAACTTCGCAGAGCCTGATCAAGATAGTTTAGTGCTGGTCACTTTAAATGTTATTGATAAGTTAGAATCAGGATTGATCGATACTTCGAAGTTTCACAATGAAGTTGCGAAAATGTATAGTTGGGAAGATATTGCTAGAAGGACAGAAAATGTTTACATGTCATTGGATGTGGGGACTGACTCGTTGTTGACGAGGTTCAGGAAATACTATTGTTGTGGAATAATTGCTGGTAAATTATTTGTATTGTGTGTGGTGGTTGATATTTTCATTTATATGTTATTGGAGTGGTTGCACCCGAGAGAGGGGATTGATTTGGTTACCAAGTGGCCAAAGCATCTGAAAGTGAACCTGAATTCGAACTTGAACGAAGTGGAGGCAAACGATCAGCTGAATGGGAATAGAGACTAACCAAACACATGAAATTATATAAGAATGAAAGAGTATTGTACATATTGATAAAAAAATATACTCAAAAGTATGAATATATATGCTATAAACAATTTCATTACTCCTGAGTAATGACATATCATACACATGCTTAAATAACCTCACTCAACTCACCTCTATAACCATAAAACCTCTCATTAATCATTGCAGTCATGAACTTCGGATTCTCCAGTTTCTTCTTAAACTCTTTTCCTGCCTCTAAATACTCTACTGAGTTCGCTATACTTCTTAAAGTGCTCAGGACTTTGAACAATTTAGAAACTGTTACATCTCTTTTGATAACATCCTCTTTTAACCAACTCAAGTCTCTTGATGGTTCATTGTGAACGCTGACAAGATTTCTTAAATAACCAATCTCTTCAATCAATCCAATTTTTTCAACAAACTCCTGTTCACTCTGTTTATCTTTGAACCTACCTTTTATATAAGACAGGGTAAAGAATTGACCTGTACTCAAAAGCCGATTAATCTCCGACTTCAAATCATTATTATCTTTAGTTAAAACTTCATATTGTTGTTTAAGATGACTATAATCAGTATTGATATTGGCAATCTTTTGGTTCAAATCATCAACTATGGATTTGTTATTAGTACTGAGAGTGTTTAAGTTATTTTCTAATAAGGTTATAGTCAATTCGAGATCTTTTATGGTTCTTTCTTTATTCACAAGTTCATTATCGAATGACTGACTTTGTGGTTTAGAAGTAAACAATTGGTTGAGGATTTTCGAGTAGTTTTGTTCAGTATTGAAGGAAATATCAAGATTATAACGTTCATTGACTTCTTTATCAAATTCTTTACTTTTTTCCTTAGTTATTGGTTCGCCAGTTTTAAACTCTATGAACCTTAAGCAACATTTATTATATAAAGAATTTGATTTAATGTTCTCCATTAATGATTTGACAATGGTTTGGATTTCATCAAGTTTAAACTCACTTGTGATTTCATCTTGAATATGACGTAAAAGGTTATCAATCAATGGTTGAATATCCACCCCAACACCTTCGGTTACACATATATCAATTAAATCTCTAAGTAAATTCAAGCATGGACTAAGATCGTCTTTCAAGTATTCACTGATCAGTCCCAATGCTAATGAATTCAATCTTAATTTGATGGTCTCATCTTCGATACTAGAAATCTGCAACTTACCGATATTCATAAGAAACTTACAGTAATTCAAATCTCTTGATTTAGAACTTAATTCAACCTTTAAGTTATTAATAATATTATTGAGTCTCTCTACAGACTCTGAACCCTTTTCTTCTTCCTTTACCACCACCTCAGGTTCTTTAGTACTCAATTTCTTAACCTTCTCTCTCTCTATCTCCAAATCCCTTGCTAGCTTATCCACAGTCTGGGTTAATTGTCGCTCAATTTGAAGGTAATTTTCCTCCAAGTCATCATTAAACTCTTGTAACTCGTTCAATTCCTTTACTTGCTGGTTCAACTCTTCAATCTTTCTGTTTAATTGATCATTCTCTTCAGTCAAAGAGTTCACTATATTCTCCAGATCATTCATGGATTCAATCTCCAACTTCAACATCTCTATGGTCTCTTCAGATTTTTTTAAACTCTTTTGCAAAGTGTCATACTCTTCTTGACTCTTTGTGGTTTGGTTTAAACGCGTCACTTCATTAGCACTAACTTCAAAGTCATTTTTTAAATCAACCAATTGTAACTCTAATACTTTGATCTTATTGATCAATTTACTCACGTCATTACCAGGATGAATATCACCAATTTGTTGATCTATTTCACTCTCAAGTTGTCGATTCAATTCAAGTTCTTGTCGGAGTAATTCAAAATCTTGGACTAATTGATTATACTTTACTTGTAACTCTATAAACTCCTGCTTGATTGTTTCATTTGATTGCTTATAAAAATCTCGATCAACAACTAAAGCTTCCATATCATTCTCTAAATCCTGGACTCTGGTTTTGTGGATTTGGATATTCTTTAATGCTTCTTGAAGTTTGGTTTGTAACTTATCAATTATACTCTCTAATCTCTTTTCTACCCCAATTTCCTTTCCTTGTCCATTAATATCGCCATCAACATTTACAATTGCAGGAGATGCAAAAATCCCGTAATTTCCCTCCTTGCTACATTTAAAATAAGTCTTTCCATTGATTGATCCATCATTCTTACCATTAGGTTCGAACAATTCCACACCGACCCAAGTCCCTGGTGCAAATTCCGTTGGACCTATGAACCGTATAATACCTTTCTTACCTTTGACACTAACGCATAATCCAATTGATAACATTAACGTTGGGTGTTAGGATTTGTGTTACTTGTATTTGTGTGTTGTAACATAGACGCGCAAAAACATCAACAACATGTCGGCTCCAAAGAGATTGGGGAACGTCAAAACCGAGTTATTAAATGAACAGAAACAAGAGATAAGAGAAGCATTCACGTTGTTCGATATGAATGGTGATGGGTGTTTGGATTATCACGAGTTGAAGGTTGCATTTAGAGCTTTAGGTTTTGAATTGTCTAAAAAACAAGTGTTGGATATAATTCATGAGTATGATACTGATAATAGGAATTTGATAACATATGACAATTTCTTTCAGTCGGGTATGTACAAGCCAGTTTTCACTCAATGTAAGTCTTCATGAAGTCTTACGGTGCCAAAGTCAAAGAAGTTACTAACAAGCAGTTGGGGAAATGATTATCAATAGAGATCCATTAGAAGAGATCAAAAGAGCCTTCAAATTATTTGATGATGATAATACGGGGAAGATCAGTTTAAGAAATTTGAGAAGAGTAGCTAAGGAATTAGGGGAGAATTTAACTGATGATGAATTAAGAGCTATGATTGACGAATTTGATTTAGATGAAGATGGAGAAAGTATGTATATAAAAGTCCTGAGATCAGCAGGACCTGAGCGAAGCAAGAGACCTCAAAAAAGCCAAGGTCTTTGAACTTCAGTCAAGTGTATTCTTGACCATTACCTAAGACATTTACTAACATTTAGTTAACGAACAAGAATTCATAAATATTTGTACTGAGTAGAGTCAGTATGAGAGTACTAAGTATGAGAAGACTGAAAAACCGAATAATATCCAATCAGAACGGGTCAAAAGTACAACATACAATGATAAACGCAGAAACCAACCAAACTAGCCCCATCACCTCATCCATATGTAACATATCTCTAGAAATGTAATATACACTGTTATACAGTTTCTCTCATAGTTAAGACTTCTCATTCTCGCACTTAAAAATTTTCACCAACATGTATAGGAAACGATTTCAAAAGGACTTAAGAAATTTACCTAAAGCTTTCCGTCAAAGACAGGTCAAAGATAACAATAGGTTTGTGCTTCCTACTATGGAAGTAGAATTACCTCACCTTCCTGAAACTGAACAAAAACCAACTATAGAATCTGTTGGATTAGCTCCAGGTGATTTAGCTTATATAACAAAAGGTCCACATAAAGGAACAGTTTCAACTGTTTTCAGATACACAAAAGAGTATGATGCTGTATATTTAGCTGAAGTTACTACCAAGACAATTTTACCAAAGTTTCAATGGTTTGGTGAACAAGATACTCATTTAGTTGATTTCCCTAAACAAATCCCAAGAGACCATATAAAGTTAGCAGCTAAGGATAAAGATCAAAATGGTGAAACCATTTATGTTGTAGCTGACGACATCGTTTATAAAGGATTATATTATGACGATAGGTACAAACGTTGGTTACCTAAAAGATTTGTTAAGTATCATGAAAACATTGAAATTCCATGGCCATCACCACCTCAGGAATTGGAAGATGGTGCTCTTTCCACTCACGAAGAAGCCGTTTTCGAAAGAACCTATGAACTCCAAAGTTTATCAGTTCCACCATTTCCTTCAAGTGTTTTAAAAGAAGTAAGAAACCCATATTCCAAATATAAGAGTAGAATCTTGACTGAATTACAAGCAAGAAAATTGAATAAACCAACTATGCCTTTAAGTAAAGAACAACAAATTTATTTGGCTAAACAAGAGAGAAACAAGGAAGATGTGCCTAAGGAGTTAAGTCCTGAAGTCAAGGAGTTTATCGGTGAGAGAATTGCTAAGCATTTTGAGGAGGTAGATGATAATTTGAGAGATTATTTAAATAGACAGAAGTAGCTTGTATATATAACGAACCTGAGCGAAGCTAGTGTGGAGAGTCTTTGATAGTTCACTCGCCTTCATTACTGTTCTCTGAACTTGTCGTACTGCAATTTATTGACTATATGACTACACTTCATTAAGATTAATATTCAAATTATAGTTATTTCACCTAGGCAACTATAACTTTTCATAATCAAGTTTTCCCTCCAACTTCTTAACATCAGCCACCTTCCTAACAGCTTTCATTAAATCATTTTGAATTATATAATCTCTTTCATCTCTTATAGCAAAAAATCCAGCTTCAGTTACTACATTTCTAATATCAGCCCCATTGAATCCATCACTCATTCTAACAGCAGCTTCAAAATCAAATTCTCCTTGCTTAGCAACTTTAGATGTATGAATTTTGAAAATTTCTAACCTACCAACTTCATTTGGTAAGGAAATTTCGATTTTTCTATCTAATCTACCAGCTCTTAATAATGCAGGATCTAAAGTATCAGGTCTATTAGTGGCCATGATAACTTTAGTTTGTCCTAAAGTGTCAAACCCATCCATTTGATTCAATAATTCCATTAATGTTCTTTGAATTTCTCTATCAGCTGAAGTACCTTCACTAAATCTACGACCACCAATGGCATCAATTTCATCTAAAAATATAATACATGGCTCGTGTTCTTTAGCATATGAAAACATTTCTCTAACTAATCTTGCAGATTCTCCAATATATTTATCAACTATAGCAGAAGCTGGTGAGAATATAAAGTTAGCTCCAATAGTGGCAGCCACAGCTTTAGCCAATAAGGTTTTACCAGTACCTGGAGGTCCATATAATAAAACCCCCTTTGGAGGTTTGATACCAATTCTTATGAATAATTCTGGATTTTTCAATGGTAATTCAATTACTTCTCTTAATTCTCTAATCTGTTCAGTTAAACCACCAATTCCATTAAATGAGATTTCACCAGGTTCAAAAGTCGTCATATTATAAACCAATGGGTCGACTTCTCTTGGTAAAATCCTCATAATGGTCAATGTGGTCATATCAAGTGATACTCTGACTCCATTTATAAGGTTTTCTTTCTTAATAGTATTTCTACATCCAACTATATATCTTGGACCACTAGAAGCCTTAACAATGAATCTTTCATCATCCAATTGCTTTAATACTTCCCCAACAATCTGTCCCACTGATTGTAATGCTTTGATATCATTTTCAGTTTTATCATAGTTCTTTTCCAAGTCTCGTATATTCAATCTTAAGTCTTTTAATCTTGCATCCCAATTTCTGTGTTCGATAAGTTTATCTTTAAATTTTGATAATGCTTTTTCTCTTTCTGGATCTTGAGGAGCCGTAGATGTGTCGGCTTCAGTTTCTTGGTTTAATGCTTGAAGTAATGGATCTTCTTCTGACATGGTGTTAGTGGCAAACGAGAATAAGTGCGAGTGTTTCGATCTTGAGTGAGGGACACACTGGGAAATGTTAGTGAGTAACACTGAGAGAAATTGTTAGTAAAATTGTGAGAAATAGAGAAGAGCTATGGAATTTCATGCATTTATATTATGTGGGCCTGGTAAGAACTTATCTCCATTTTCTCAGACAAGATCTTCGGGGAAACCTAAACCGTTATTACCTGTTGGTAACAAACCAATGATACAAAAAGTTTTGGATTGGTGTGAATTAGCATTCTTTCCAAAAGTGACATTAGTAGTTGATGAAGATAGTGAATTAGAGATCACTACGTTTCTCAGTGATTACCAGAAAGGAGTAGATGCGTTCAATTCGCTTAATTCCAAGGATGATATATATTCAACCGATATAAGTGTTTTGGTATTGGATTCTAATGATAAAAATGGACATGTATTGCATCATATTTATAAGAATGGGATTGGAGACTTTGAAAACTTTGTGATTTTACCTTGTGATTTCATAACCAACTTACCACCACAAGTATTAATTGAAAATTTCAGAAACAAAAACGATAGTGATATCGGATTAATTGTATATTATAAGAACTCATTAGAAATCGAAGACAAAAAAGGAAAAATCTTTCCTCCAAGTTATACCATATATAATGAAGAAGAAAACATTTTGTTGGACTTGTACCAAAAGGAAGATATTGATTTCCATAAATTCTTGAAGATTAGAACTCAAATGTGTTGGAGATATCCAAATAGTATGGTCAGTACTAAATTACTTAATAGTTCAATATTTTTTGGATCCACCAAAATCTTTGAAATCTTCGATGCTGAATCCAAATTCAGTGAATCATATTTTAATAACCATTCCATAACAAAGATCATTAGAGATTTAGCTAGAAGATCCTGGAAACATTCAAAGTTCTTAGGCACTATAGGGTTCCAAATCATTCCCGATATAGCTACATTTTTCAGAATAAATAATAATCAAGTATGGATGGAAGCCAATAGGTATGAAATGCAACAACATGTCAAGTCTGTAATTGCTAACGGAGGTGGTAACAATGGTCCAAAGGAGAAATCAGCTGCAAACATTGGTATTGATTCATTAGTGGGTGCAGAAACGACGTTGGGTGAAAGAACTAACGTTAAGAAAACTGTAATAGGTAACAATTGTACAATTGGAAAGCGTGTTAAATTAACAGGGTCGTTGATTTTAAATAATGTCGTGCTAGAAGATGATATACAATTAGAGAATTGTATAATTGGTAGTGACGTGAAGATTCAATCCAAGACTAAGTTGATTAATTGTTATGTGGAATCAACCCATGAAGTTCCTCATAACACATTTGTTAAGGGTGAGACATTGTATAGTTTATCGTTAGAGGGAATTGTCGATGATGTTAGTGACGATTCAGGGGATGACAGTAGCGAAGAGAGTGATGAAGAGATGGAGTATGGGGATAATGAGGATGGACTCTTTGATTATTAACGACTAAAGCTAGTTTGTTCTATTAATCATTTATAGAAAGATCCATTAGTAAATAATCTATGTAGAGAAATACTATTCTACAAGTAAAATTCTTTGCAGGTTATTTCTACTTGCTTAGCTGTTAAAATTGATCATAATTCGTATATCCTATTTACACTATATTCTCTTCTTTCTAGCACTCCAAGTCTCATGTAGTTTCCTCTTTTTGTCTTCCTCTTCTACCACCTTCTCTTCTACCCTCGCCGTACTAGGAACTTTCCCTTTTCTTCCCTTCCAATTACTTCTCTGCCTCTGATTATGGTTTACTGACAATGGTGGATAACTTAATTTGAAATTATAAGGAGCTTTTAGATTCTTATTCATCTTGAACTCATAATCACTCATTTGATTTATATCTGCAATATCTTCCAATCTTTCCGGTTCAGAATCAGATGACTCTTTATTATCACTATCCTTGGTATCAGACTCTCTATCAGACCTATCACCATTCAAGAGTTCGTTTTGTTTCATCAAGATCCAGTTCTCTAAGTCTCCATCATTCTCTATAACTTTAATCATATCCTTTAAACATGTCAAATACCCGTAATAATGATTCAAATAATTGGAATGGTTACTTAACCTATATAGACAAGCAACTGATTTAGCAGCTTTTGTGAAATCTTCTTTACTATCATCATTCAGGGGATGAGATGACTTTTTCTTGGGACTAGAAGTCTGGATATGATTATACAAATTAGTTACTGACTTGGCAGCATTTTTGAACTCGTTATTAAGTTGTTTATTGACATCATCAATACTCTCTTTGGTTACACTCTTGGTTAGTGGTAAATTATTCGATAAATTCGATAAATCCATGGTGATAAAATTTAAGCGCGGTCACCATGGTTAAATCAACGTCGATTTATAGATATGATGGTATGTAGAAAATTTGCTTATGAAAGGAGGTCATTTGGACTATGTATGGTGTAGTATCAGGGTCAATGTTCACTTTGGCCTTCTGAAAGATAAATTCATTGAGTGCCCAGTCTAAAGAGCCACGTCACTGTTTCAATTGCTCGGTATACTAACAACAGCTCTCCCATTATGTGGATCAGTTGATGATGATAATGACACCCAACTTATTGAACAAAAGAAGAAAACCAAAATCTTAATATCACGTATCACTCCCAATTCTGAACCTCAAGCAACTATCGAAAGTGGAGCATTCAATATCCATTATATAATCTCCCAAGGTATTATTTATTTGTGTATTTGTGATAAGTCATATCCTAGAAAATTAGCATTTTCATACCTTAGTGAAGTATCTAATGAATTCTTTAATAGTCATGGTAATGCGGCTTTGAACCAAAGTGCAAGACCTTATGGATTTAGTTCATTTGATACGTTTTTGAATAAAACCAAAAAAATTTATCAAGATCAAAGAGCTCAATCAAATTTAGATAAATTAAACAATGAATTAGCAGATGTTAAAAAAGTTATGACTAAAAATATTGAAGATTTGTTATATAGAGGTGACTCTTTAGATAAAATGTCAGACTTATCGTCAAGTTTAAGAAACGATAGTATTAAGTATAGGAAGAAGGCTCAACAAATCAATTTTGAAGCATTATTAAGACAATATGCTCCTTTAATAGGGGTTGGTTTTATTATATTGTTAGTATTTTGGTGGTGGTTTAGAAAGTTATTTGGGTGAAAGAGGTTTAATATATGAGAAGTTACTCTATTAAGGTTTAGATGAATCTATGGATTTTATGGCATTGTATAGTCATAAGTTTTCGACTCTTAGTATTGTCCTAGAAACCAAGTCATAGAGACCGGGACCTTTTTAAGTCTGAGACCATCCGTTTTCTGAGGCTTTAACTTACTCTGAGTTCTACTCTTTGCTATCGCTGCAAGTAGTAGTCTCAGAGATCGCATGAACCTTGTACCACAGATCCGTTCAACACAAGCAATCTCCCCAATAACAACCAACCAAGATGATCTCAATCCAAGCATTCTGAATGAAACAGAAGAAGACCTTCAGTCCCTACTTAACACTTTCATCAATCACACGAAAATCACTCATCATAATCCTCCTTTATATCACATACCTGATTATAACAAATACATAAAACCTGATAAAAACCTTACCAAGTCCCAATTCAATGATAAACTTAAACATTTCTTTATATTATCAATATCGGGAAAACCCATTTACTCCTTACATGGTAATGATGAGTTAATTATAGGTTATTCAGGATTGATAACAACAATAATATCGTCTTTTCAACATCAATTAGGAGAGAAAATCAAGTGTATTGACTTTAATGATACGAAAATAACAATATTAGTAGAATACCCACTTGTGTTTGTTAGTATCCTGAAAATTGGATATGAAATGGCATTGAATCAAATAACAAATGAACATCAATTGTTGGTTAACCAATTGAATGGATTGTATAATTATCTATTAGCGATTATTTCCAAACCTTCAATAGCAAAATATTATGAAAATAGAATGAATTATGATTTAAGAAGAGTTTTGACCCCTTTGGATTATAGGAATCTAGATGATATTTGTATGAAGAGTACGTTTGGGTATTCTCCTGAGAGGAGTGAGGGAGGTGAAGATAGTTCTTTAGTAGAGTCAACAACAGAGGAGTTATCTACAGTCACTAGTACTTTTACAGAACCACATTCAACAGGACCGCAATCAACAGGACCGCAATCAACGGAACCACTACAATCGGTATCACAGCCCACGGAGCCACAACAATCAGAATCGGTATCACGACCAACGGAATCACAACTGACACAAACTATTGAACCAGAAATAGAAACATCTACCACCATTACTGCAACCGGATCAGATACCATGAGTAATGACCTAGAAAACGGGTTCGAATATTATATAAGTCAACTTCTAAACAATAGTCTTCCAATATTCAAGCTCAGCTATACCATCAGATCAAAGTTATGTAATATCCTATACAGCTCCCGAATTGATGAACTTCTTTTTGGAATACTTACCTACGATTTACGTCATATACTCAGTCTCATCAAACCTAAAACCCACAATTTAAGTAATGAAGATCTAAAGCTTCTTTTACGTATAATCAACAACAACAATTCCAATATAAAAAATATGGAACATGAAGATTTATGGTTACCAATATGTTTACCACAATTCAATAGTAATGGATTCTTATACTGTTATGTTAAGACGTTTGATCTTAGTAAACTTCTTACCCTTGAGGGGAAGTACTATGAAGCAGTTAAACCCCTTAATATCATTCTATTGAGTACCAATAAGAACAATTTTTTTAAATTCAAACATTGCAGTACCACAATCATTGATAGTATAATTGAGCAAGACTTTAAAATCAAATTGTATGAAGAATTGAATCATTTTCAAATAACTCCAAGAGTTATTTCCAAAGATAATATCGGCATTATTCACTTTATATATAAGGATAAAGCTAAGAATCTGTTTATGATGAGTAAGACGTCGTTCAAAGATAAAAGCATGGTGTTACAATATGTTTACTATTACACGAATTTGTATAACTGCAAGGCTTCAACTATTCAGAATTTGACGGGGGATAATACTGATAAGAAGTTGAGTTATATAAAGTACGATAATGTAGCGGGAGTAATGATAAGTGATGAAGTTTATGAATTTTATTGCTTGGGTAATAGTGAGTTAAATGATATGATAAGGCAGGGTTTGGAGGTGGTAAAGTGGTGTAGAAGGAATGAGAAGAGGTTATTTGAGCATGTAATCAAGTTCAGCTTTTAACGAGCGAACCAAGTTTAAACTGAATTTGTTTAAAACTGAACTTGATGTAATAGTCTTATAGAAAATTCAGTAGAACTAACGTATATTTACAATGAACTGTTCACTCTTCAGTGACCACCAGACTGTGCTTCGATAAGTGAAGTGGTTACTTGGTGAGTTGCTTCTCACTAGCCTTATAAACTTCTCCCAATTTATTCAAGTATTCCTTATGTAAATCTTCAAACTTCTTGAATGCCCTCCTATCATCTTCATTCTTTACCAACTTTTCATACTTCTTCTTATAATCTTGTCTTACTGAATTCATTGACTTTGGTCCACTCTTAAACTTCTCAAACTCTTGCTTTAACAACTTAACTTGTTGGTTCTTGATTTCATCAGTTATTGGTGGTAATGGTACCTTAAGTTGAATAGGAGTAGTGGGATCCTGCACAGGGTTCAAATTCAAATCGGAATCCAAGATAGCATTGATGATACTGGAATTATATGTCTTATCGAAAACAGTTATAACCAAGTTTCTTCCTTTAACTGCGGTGGATGCTAAACTAGTAAACGAAGCTGGTGAACCATGAATGTCAATTTTCAAATGATCAAAGATTTTTGGTGATGTTTTGCCTAATTTAATCTCATTGGCTTTATTTGTGAATTTTGTAATTATATCTTCGAATTTTCCTGTGATTTCATTAAAGTCTATATTGAGTTCAGAATCTGGTTCTTCTTTAGTTTCTTTACCGGCCTTTTTCTTATCAGCTTTCTTATCAGCTTTCTTTGATTTAGGTTTTAATAAGACGGAGGATGAATGGATTTGTCTGGGTAATATTATTGACCCAATTGTGATTCTAGTAGTAGGCGTGAACCTGAATCTTTGAGTATATAATGATGGTCTTATGAGCTTAAACATAAAAATTTTCGCAACTCGAGTTACATAGTTAAGAGATCTAGGACGCAGCACAAGTAAATCATTAACACAAACACAAACCCAAACACAAACACAAATACCAGGCGTCTAATAGAGATGTGTATAGATATAGGCAACATCATCTATGGCCCTATGCTTACAGAGGATCAAATTTCATTACTCTAACTTGACAATCGTATAACTTATTGATACAAATATAATTGATCTATGACGTAATTGCATGTTCACAGAGAAAGATTACGTGTTAACAATCAATTCCATAGACTATAACAATTCTTAAACTATATTGCTCCTCTCATCTACAAACCCTTCCACTCACCTTTAATTGACACCTTACTATTCTCACTTGCTATACGTCGTCTCACATTTCATATAAATTACAATATTTCCGCAGTCAACGAAATTTCACATTACCATGGATCAAGTTAAAAATATCTTATCTACTATCGATCACGTATGTACAAGTCAATGGGGAAATTGGAAGTAACGGGTGATGTGATTGGGTAATATCATCCTATTGAATCATTTACAGTCACTTTTAGTCACTGCCTCCCCTTATTTATTGCCATTTTCAATCAATTACTAACTAATAGAGAACTTCAGGAGTTGGAGCTTTAAACCATTTTGAAGCTCAATCTGGTTTACCAAGATCATATGCTGTTTTAGGAGCAGTTGGAGTTTATTTTGTCCTTATTTTCTTAAACTTTGGAGGTATTGGTCAATTATTAAGTAATATTGCTGGTTTCGTAGTTCCAGGTTACTTTTCATTAGTTGCTTTAAGAACCTCCTCTACTAGTGATGATACTCAATTGTTAACTTATTGGGTTGTTTTCGCTTTCTTGAATGTTGTTGAATTCTGGTCAAAAGCTATCTTATATTGGATTCCATTTTATTATTTATTCAAAACTTTCTTCTTATTATACATTGGAATTCCTGCTACTGGTGGTGCCATTGCTGTTTATAATGCAATCATTGCACCAGTTAGTGAAAGAATTGTTGATGGTGGTGCAGGGTTAGCTGATGATATCAACGACGCTGCTCAAGGTGTTAGTAGTGCAGTTGACTTATAATAGATGTTTTGTTCGTTATCTTTAGATGATCTCTTATCGTCCTCTAGACTCATATACACGCTCAGAATTTACTACAAACTTATAAAGTTAAATTTTCAGGTATAATTCTTATTACTATAAAGGGCAATCGTTCCCCACTATCTCGTTTAAGTTAACACGTTACTGTGAGAGTGCGGTGGTAATACAAGATATATATCTATAAAGACTTAACCCCTCGCTTTGCTTAAGGTTAAAGGGTACTATTAAAGTTGAAATCAAATTGATGTTCGAAAACTTGATCTCCCACATAGTTAACCTTGATTCTAAATTTAATCTTACTACCTTCCTTACCCACTAACTTTATATTTTGTACAATCAAATCCAGTGGATTAACTAAATTCATATTAGTATTAGCATTAGTTGAGATCGTCAACTTCTGTGACTTAGGTACAGCAATAAGGAACTCTAAATTCTTGATGGTTTTGTTTGTGGATATTTGTGATTCTATATTGGCTTGTCCATTACCAATTTGTTTTGGAATAAAGTTGATGGTTATATCTGAATTCTTATAAGCTTTAAGTGCATTTGAAGGTAAGACATTAGCTGCTGGTGCAGGTGAAGGTGATGGTTGAGAAGGTACGCTATCGAATAAATCAAGAATATCATTCTTAATATCCTTTGGTTTATCTTTCGGTTTATCAAATATGTCTGCTAATAAATCGTTCTTATTGGACAAAACATCATCGTTAAAGTCCAATAAATCATTTGCTTCAATTGATCCAGTGGTTTTCTTTATTGGTTTATCGGATTTATCAGATCCTCCTGTTAACGACAACATTTGTTTCTCTTTGATTGAAGGTGGTGGCATCTTTGATAACAACCCTTTTTTAGTTTTTAAGTCTGAAGTTAAGATTTGCAGGAACTCAATCGATCTGATTTGAATTTCTAAATCGTTGGCTGTGGAATTCTCTGATAACCAAAGTCTTAAATCCTCTAAAGATTTGGAGTTCTGGAATTTGATGGATAATTTAATTGATGCTGTAAGAATATAATTAGTCAATTGATCGATTTCAGATTTAGAGTAAATCGAATTGTTCTGAATTGACTTGAAAATCTCAAGAATCTTAGACTCACTAAGAGTAACTCCATTTACAGTTTGGTCTCTTATTAATTCAAAATATTCTCCAATACACCAAATAACAACCAAGGATGCACCAAATTGATTAATATCATTCAAAACATTCTCAATCAATTTTAAAACCATGGTTCTCTTTAAATCATTAGATAACCTTATAAAGTTACCTAAAATGTTAGAAATGTATTCTAATTTTATAAAGTTCCCTGAATGGTTTAAGATCTTTATCAAATTATCGAATTTCCAAGTATCGTTTGGAGAGTATTTGTCCAAACACAAAATTAATTGGGAAATAATGAATGGTTTTAAATCGTTATCATTAGTGGATATGAGGTAATTCAAAATTTCCTTAATTAATACTCTGATATTATTCTCATTCAATATAGCAAATGTCAATTCTAAAGCTCTTCTTCTGATTGAAATGTCCCCATCATTCAAACAATTAACAATGATTGACCTGTGTCTTTGTACAGCAGTTGGTTCAATATTAACAACAGTTAATAATGTGTTCAAAGCAACATATCTTGTATTATTATCTTTTGTAGTTAAAAACTTACCCAATAAGTTTATACCCAAGATCTTCAATGATTGGTCGGTATTAATTTCAAAAATTGTCTTTATACATTCATATAAGATCGCATGACCAACGTTCTTACCTATTTCAATGTTAGAACAAATTTGAGTTAAAATATCATTGAACGTTTCCATGAATCTGAAGTTTTCATCAGTTGATAATAATCTCAATGTGCTCAATAATTCTATTTGTAAGAAGGGATCATTCATTCCTAAAATATCGTAATCTGGATTATAACCACTACTAACGAGCTTTTTCAAAACACTGAACAATTTTGGTGTTAAGTCAACTATTTCTTTATGATATTCACCAGTGTTGTAAATTGACTTGAGCAAAGTTAAACTTCCTAATACAACACCAGGATACTTATCACCGATTAAATCAGATAATTTATCAACAAAGAATTCATTCAATTCGGAATTCTTATCAATCAACTTCCCTGCCACAATACAAGCTTTCTTCTTAATATAAGGATTATTAGATTTGACTAATTTTTCAACGTTCAAATATAAATCTCTTGCTAATTCTGGTGATGCTATATTACCCAAACAACACAATGCTAATCCAACAACATAACTATTTGGATGTTGCATATCATTATCTAAAGAATTAGTTAAAAGCGTTAAAACTTCTTGGTTTTCATCCAACAATAACATTGTGGCAAGGTACCCCAATCTCTTATCGATGAACTTAGGCGATGCTAATAATTTGATGCATTCAACTTGACCAAAATGTGTTTTTTCACCAATTATATATAAATAAAGTAATTTACTTATATTAATTCTACGAGTATTTTGATCCAAATTAACATCTTTGAAAGATGTACGAATGGCAGCACTTTCCTTCTTGACGACATTACGTTCGTCAGCTATGGTTTTAGCCTTTCTAACTGACTTTATGAATGATTTTAATGATGCCATTGATCTGTTGACGGTCGCGATTTCAGTGTTTTGTCAACTTCTCACTATTTCTCATTACTATGGAACCGCCTACTACGGGGAAAATAAGTCTTAGTACTAACAAGGGCAATTTGGTGGTAGAATTATGGTGTAAGGAGTGTCCAAATACAACTAGACAACTTATAGAGACCTTACTTTTACAGAAGTTGAACGGTACTAAACTTAAAAACCACGAACAGTATCTTGAAATTCCTTTACAATGGCCTAAGCCTTTAGTTCAAGAGAAAAATAGTAGGCTTAAGTTCAAAAGGGGATATTTAGGGGTTCTTGATGATGGAATATTTGTCATCAAGGAACAAGGGATCTTCAATGGGTTTGTTATAGGGAAACTAGTAGGAGATTCCATATATAACTTGCAAGAATTAGAGAACGAAGAGTTTGATAATTATATAAAGGGAACTGAGGTATTAGTGAAGTATTTCGATATAGGTGTGCAAGTTGTGGAGAAAGTGGAGGAAAAGGAGGTGAAGAAGGTGAAGAAGCCAAAGAAGAAGAAAATAAAGTTGGATTATGGAGATGAGGAAGAAGATGAGGGTTTTGAAATGAAGAGTGCTTATGAGTTAATGCCAAAGGGGAAGATTGAGAAGAAGGATGCAGTGAAAGAGGTTCAAGAAACCCTAGGTGCTAAGGAGGTAGAAAGGGACTCAAAGGAGGTAACAGAACAAGAAATGGAACATAAAGAGACAGCTGAAGAAGTAAATGAGGAAGAGACAGAAGTAGCACCAGAACAACGACCACCAGAGGAATCACACAAGGCAGATCCACAACGAGGACACTCACTGACAGAAGAACAGCAAGAAAGTGAAGTAAATGAAGAAAATGAAGAAACTAAAAAGCAACTCGAAATAACAATCCCAAACCCACTTCCCTTCGATACCTATAAAGACATACCAATTGAAAAATTAAAAACACATAGATATATAAGATCTTAGAGAACGATTAATGACCCATAAATTAATACACAATAAACACATACCTCTACCTGAGGGAATGAACGTCACTAATTATCTAATCTATCTTTTACCTTTATCCTATTAATCTTAACCCTATATCACTGAACAACTCTGACTCGTTCAGCTGATCAATTGATGCAAACTCTATCAAAACCCCTTACCTTTACATTCTCATTTTCTAACTCAATAAACTCTCCAGTTAACCAAGGATGTAACATCAATGAACCAGCATCATATCTCTTAGTTATATCAAATTCTAAACACTTTAACAAAAAATCAACCAACAATTTATCTTCTATTTTATACTTCTCCATCAACACATTTTCCAATTTCCAAAACTTCAACAATTTTATATTTTTGAATTCCAAATGATTATTAGCCAATTCAAAGTAATTAGCAACGTTTAAACAATTGACCAAATATTCCGGATCAGGAAATTCTCCCAATAGTTCCACTATTTGGGCTAAATGATCCTCGTCTTTAGAAAAAGAATCACCAACGTTTGGATCAAAGAGAAAATCACCTGTGATCATCTCGAATACTATACACCCAATTGACCATATATCGACTCCACACCCCCATTCATGACCCAAAATGATCTCTGGGGCTCTATATTGACGTGTTTGAATGTAATTGGAATGATGCTTGAATATCAGGGTAGCGTTACCAAAATCCGTGATTTTAGTTGTGGCTTTGGTTACCAAGATATTCTCAGGTTTTAAGTCCGTATGGATGATGTGTTTATCATGCATGTACTTTACTGCATCAAGTAATTGGAAAGTGATATTTTTTACTTGACTCATAGACTTAGGTATCTTGTATGATTTTAACTTGGGTATAAGTTCGAGTAAATTATTTTCAAAGTACTCAAGTACTAAACAAAGGTTTGAATTTTGACTCTTATTGATAATTAAATAATCATGGATTTTGACTATACCATTATCATCATTATTCAAATGGTTAAAGAATTGTAATTCTTCAATTCCAATGGCAGTAAACTGACTTTTTAAGATCTTCATGGCGAATAATTCACCAGTTCTTATCAGTTTAACTAACCATACTACTGAAAATTGTCCACTACCAAGTTGGTGTAATAATTTATAAGTTTCATTTGAATTTGAACTATAATAATTATTACCAGCATCTACTCCTTCTATCTGAGTTTGTGGATCTTGTTTCAGGGATGGTTTTTGAGATTTGAATGAAGCCTTTGAATTTGGTAACTTTAATTTGAAGTCATTGAATTTTGGTACTAATAACATGGTGGGCTGAAGCTGGATGATTAGTTGTAGCTGTTATTTGTGTAGCACTTACCACGAATATACAATCAGACTTTCAAGGTTTCTTATCCTTATAAACAATAACTTAATCAATTATTTTGTGATGCCGTATGGTTCGCTTGTTCCTGTATATAATTTTGAGGCAAGATTAAGGCAATATGGGGAAGTAAGTATGTTGTATTGAGATATACCCGAGTGGTTGCCTTACAATCTTGGATAATCTCCGATTTGATTTAATTGTATTTGTACTTGTGGCTGTGTAGTGTTTTGATACACAAGTACTTGTACAGAACTTCTGTCAAGTTAATGAATTTCCAGAAGATTATTTTTGAGTTATAGAAATGTGGTTTTCGCTTTATATGCACACCCAAAATATTTTTTAAACTTTACTCCTTTCTTTAATTGGTAAAATTTTCATTAAACACCAGGGTGGTAAAGTACAGCATGCAATCTGAAGAGATTGAAACCGCCTCACATTGACTTCTTTTATAATTCTAGTGTTCATCGCATTTATCTTATCATGACCGTTATCGTAAATCATCTTATATAAGCAGTTGTGAAGGAAACGTATCGGAAATGTAGATCATAATTAGATTGCTGATTAATATACAGGTGGTCATAAATCAATACGTAATTGACGTTAACGAATTATGCAATAATAACGTAATGTTCCATTAATAGTAATTAGTAACGTAATTATAAGCATATTTAGTAATTGCGTAGTTAGTATCTGCAACATTTAGAGCAAGCCTTAGAGAGAAGCGTCGTGTGATGCTCATTAATATCACTATCAATTTAATCACCCAAATAAGTAAATTGACATATTAAACTTAGAACTTATCACATTCTTGACTTGAAATAAACGTTTATGAAAATCAGATCTCCACAATGTTCAGATCAAAACTCTTTTAACCCCATAATAAATTTCACAGTCTAAAAAATCTTGTTGGGTTCGCACCTCCGCTTTGGGTATTTAAAGATACTGGTAGACAACTACAGCAGGATTGATTGAACAGTGATACAACGGAGGTACTAGACATTTTCCTTAAGTAAACCCTAATTCAAACACTTACCAGTAACTGTCAGTGAACATGTTTAAAAATTCATACTTCGATGTCAATGTTCTTGAAAATGCTTTAACTCATCCGAATATCGAATTAACTATACCATTATCATTTAATAGTACAATTGTTAAAAGCGAAGATAATGTTCCCGATATCAAGGATTGGAAACTTTTATTAAACTTTGCCGAATTTGTAAGTGGAATCAAGTTCAATGAACTTTATAATAATAATGAATACCATTATAAGATCAATAAGTATACTCCCCAATTCCATAAGAAAATGGCTAGGTTTATGGAAGAAAGGTTACAAAATGATGAGATTTTGGATTCCTTAGTGTATGACTTGATTAATAAAGAATACAGTTTGAATTTGATCAAATCCAAAGATTTACCAAACAGATTCAAAGAAGTTAGAGAGTTTATGGTTAACTATTATAAGTTGCAAAATGAAAAGAATTTTCCAACATTTTCGTCATCCGGTTTCATTAGAGTTTGTTATGTAACTGTCATTAAATTATTACAAAAGATGTTCCCTGATGGGATTTACTGTAATCGTAAACAATTCAGTGAGTTGTATAATGATTTTTTAAAGGATCCAATGTCAATTATTTACTTACCATGTCATAAATCTCATGTAGATTATATAATCTTACATATCTTTGCCATTAGATTTCAATTAGCCACTCCATCAGTTATAGCTGGGGAAAATTTGAATGTCACGATCTTTGGAAACATCTTAAAGAAATTGGGTGCTATTTTCATCAAGAGAAGTTTCAATAATGAAATTTACACAGAAACAAATTTGAACAACTTGTTAGAGTTTATTATTCATAATAATATCGATATTGAATTGTTCATTGAGGGTACGAGATCAAGAGATGGGAAGTTATTACTACCCAAGTACGGGATTTTGAAAATGTTTCAAAACGTTTTGGACAAAACCGGTAAAGATGTCTTGATCCAACCATTATCCATAACTTATGAAAGAATCTATGAAGCTGATGGGTACTTAAAGGAATTGATTGGGAAAGACAAAACTCAGGAAAGTTTTGCTCTGATTATTGGTAATGGTATCAAGAATTTAACTAAATCCGAAGAAAAAATCAATATTGATAAAATCATTAAACAAAATAAACCTTACAATAACTTACCATTGAAATTGAATGGTAAAATCTATGTGAAGTTGGGAGATAGATTCAAACTTTCTCAATACAAGGGAAACTTAAAGCAAGTAGCTTTCAAGACTTTACATACGATTAATAACATTAATTATCTACCAGAAATTTCTATTGTTGGAACATTGATCCAATTGTACTTGTACAGAATTGGTAATGTTGACAAGATTAGAATCATGGACTTGAAACCAACATGGGATTTGTTATTGGGAATCTTGCAGAACGAAATTGAAGATGATATAAACCAAAATTTGGTTCTGTATTTAAAGAACTTGAATGATAATGATTTTGTTTATTTGATTAAGTATCAAGTTATTAAGTTCTTCAAGTACATTGTTGTTGATCATGATGACCTTATTATCAAGAACACTTTAGAATTACTTTACTATAAGAATTTGACAATTCATTTACTCATCAATAAATCCATCATGTCACTCATCATTCTTACCACCGATAAACAACACTGGACAAGATCATTCGAAGTCATCAAATACCTTTTGAAGAATGAGTTCCTTTTCGATTATAATGATAATGAGAAAGATTCCTATGTTTCAATTATCCAAAATTTCGTTGATGATGGAAAATTATCGAAAACATTCGAAGTGATTGATGAAGGATTCTTCCAAGATTTATCTCTTATTGTCAAGCCCTTCATCAAATCCTATATGATTTGTATTAGAAACATTGAGAAGATCATGACTCAGTACTATTCAGCAAACAAAGAGGTCACTAACGATCATTTGATGAATAACAACAGACACGATTTCCCAAATACTAGAAATTTACTTAAACTTATTCAAAGACTGGAACCTAAAGCTGATTTTGAAAGTATAAACAAACAATACTTATTAAGTGAATTATACTATTTGAATCATTTAGGTTTGATCAGCATTTTCAAAAACTACGCAAAGACAATTGCTTATGTAAAGATTGAAAATGAAAAAGACTTGCATTATTTGTACAGATATTTGCTGTCATTTTTTGAACCAACAGACATTGATGTTCATTATGCTATTGATTTGATTGAGAAGACTACTAATAGGCCAATCAAACTTTAGGCTAAGGGCAAACCAATTGTTTAGCTCAGTAAAACTTAACTTAAAAACTTAATATTTAATCCATTAATAATTGTTAATAAATGTAGATCATGTAGATTTAGCATACACACTATACTATCGCTAATGGCTACCCGTACGCGACCGACTCTCTATGCGGTAAGCGTTGACTCTTACCCCATCGCAAGCAAAAGCCGCATAGTAATCGGAAATAATCTGCTAAATTTGTATTAGTCATATCTTAAATATTCATATACTTACAACATGGATTCTGATCAACTGTCAGAGAATAGGTATTATCCAACATCTACAAGCGCAGTTAATATGCAAAGTAAAGAGTCGTTATCAGAACGGCTTTCGGTTGCCGATAGTTCTAAGGAAGTTAACCTGTTGCATTCAATACCATCACAATTAAGTCGAACTAAAACTGAATTGTCAAAGATTATAAGTGGTATAAGAGATGACATACATATTACAGGAACACATCAGGAACCTTTTGATGCTGACGACATACTAGCGAGAGAATTAACTCATGAACCAAGAAGACTGTCTTTAGAGGAAGGTTTACCAGAAAATGATACTACACAACAAGATCTTGAAGAAGAAGGACCGCCACCTGACCAGGGGTTTGCATGGATTATAGCTATTATTTGTATGTTAGCTATGGTGTCTACATGGGGGCCTAACTCTGGGTATGGGATTTTCCTTGATTATTACGTTAGTAATAATACGTTCCCTGGTGGTGATATGTATGACTATGCCTTAGTGGGAAGTATAGATATTTGCTTAGCCCAATTATTAGCACCTTTTACCACATTAATGTACCAAATGTTCGGCTTACAAACAACTATAGGAATAGGACTTATTATTCAAACCGCTGGATATATCCTTGCAAGTTTTTCGACAAAATTATGGCATTTGTATTTAACCCAAGGATTACTTGTAGGGATACTGTTTTGTTTGATTTTTATTCCTCCAACATTAATTTTACCAACATGGTTTGTAAAATATAGAGCATTTGCATTTGGAATCACTGTTAGTGGTTCGGGAGTTGGTGGGATTTTATTTGCATTAACTGTTAATAAAATCATTCATTTAACTGGTGACCAAAGGTGGGCTCTTAGAGCGGTTGCATTCATCGCTTTAGCTACAGGGCTTCCTCTGTTATTCCTTCACCCTAGAACTAAAGCTACTAAATCCCCAGTTAATTATGCGGTTATGAAGCATCGTATGAAATCAATCTTTGATCCTAAGGTTTTAAAATCATGGCCTATAATTGTATTAGCAGTATGGTTTTGTTTAGCTTTGTTGGGGTACATAGTGATGTTATTCTCTTTAAGTTCATACGGTACATCTGTAGGGTTGACAAGACAACAATCCAGTACAATTACAGCTATTTTAAATGTGGGACAAACTATTGGAAGACCATTAATTGGTTTGACTAGTGATATTTTTGGTAGGTCCAACTCAGCTGCAATTATATGTTGCCTTATAGGAATACTTTTATTTGCATTTTGGATCAATGCTGTTACTTATGCAACATTAATTCCATTTGCGTTTATCATAGGGATCTTTATTGGGGTAGGATCCTCATTAACTCAAGCCATTGCTAGTAATATTATTAATTTACCTAGCGAATTACCTGCAGCATGGGCCTTTTTAAACACTATGGCGGGTTTAACAGCTTTGGCAGCAGAAGTTCTTGGGTTATCATTAAAGAATGATAGTTTATCAAGACCTTTCTTACCATGCCAAATATTTTCAGGAGCATTGTACTTTTTCTGTGCATTCTTAATGCTTCTTGTACGGTCATATTTAGTGCAAAAAGCATTACGCAAACTGTTGGAAGAGACCCAAGAACTCATTAAACCAAAGAGATACTTGAAGGCTGAAGATTTGGTTGAAGATGAAGAGGAAATATTTATTAGGGAGAGAGTTGAAAGGTATGAAAGATTATTACAACCTGGTATTTATCATTTTGCAATTAGGATGGTTTATCCTTTAAGAGTATAATTTATTAACAGACCCTGAAGGGTTAGTTCAGAGTTGTAAGGTAGTATCATTAAATAGGATTTCACTAGCCAATATATAAGCCCGATATAATCAGCCCTGTTGTAAGCCAGGGCCCTGACTTTACAACCAATCTTCTGAAATTATGGCCAATGGTTTAGGCTAAATTTAGCGTAATTGTAAGGCTGATAAACGATGACAATTACCTTAGTGGGAAAGATCCAACATTGCTCATGTACTATTATATAATCGAATAACATATTACTGAGATACCCTCTTACGTAATGGAAAATTATACATGAATGTGGAACGGCTAATTGTTGCTGAATTTCCTTGCTGAGCAAAGTCAGATGTGAAATGTCATCTCAATCGGAGTATCTATCGGACTCTACATATTAAAGATTTATCTATTAAACAGCTCCAAATTAAGCTACCGTAAAATATGTGATCTTTGACACATGTCACCATAATTTAACGAGGAACTATTAACAACCAGGCTTAGAAAGAATGACGCTTCACCATTTAATCACAAAGTTTTGCGCGTGGCGCTACCAAATTTATCCTTATAGTTAAAAAGAAATTTTGACTGCGCCAAATTATCGATGCAAAATAGGGGAAACCAAAACAAAAATTTCACAATTTGCTTTCTTTTATAATTCAATAGTTTTGTGTCACAAACTTATTTTGGGGTTTGAAATTATCTTATAACCATATTATAAGGATAATAAACCGATATTTTTAACATTTGAAGTTTGAAGGTTAAATTTATAATTTCCTAGCATTAGCCGAACATTAGCATTGATTTAGGGAATTGGTCCAGCATATAAACAATATAATTGATTGAGGTTTTGACATTGGTTTTGTACGTTAATTTTAAAAGTACGAATAACATCAAGGGTTCAAATATCATTTCAGTAAGTTTTACTAAATTTGTTTACATTTTATAGAAGTGAATTGCATTATTACAGTGGTGGGTATAGACGAAGCTAATAGAATAATCGATCTAGTTAACTCAATCATATACATAAAGCTTAAACGATGAAAAAGGAATTAAAGTATCTTCTTTATTTCCATTTAATAATAATAGTTTATTTGGTTTATTATTTATTTGATTTAATTACGTTGCTTCATGATGATACTTATGCTGATGCATTATTAGACGTTGAATTAAATCCAATTGATCACAAGATTGCTAAACCTTTAATAATTCCAAAGATTATCCATCAAACTTATAAAACAAGTGAAATCCCTGAAGTTTGGCAAAGTGGTCAACAGAAATGTATTGAATTACATCCTGATTATCAGTATATTTTGTGGACTGACGATATGAGTCGAGACTTTATTGCGGAGCAATTTCCATGGTTTTTAAAAACATGGGATAATTATAAATATCCAATTCAAAGAGCTGATGCTATTAGATATTTTGTATTGGTTCATTATGGTGGAGTTTATATTGATTTAGATGATGGATGTGAAAGAAGATTAGATCCATTATTAACAGTTCCTGCATTTGTCCGTAAAACGATTCCAACTGGTATTTCAAATGATGTAATGGGTTCAGTACCTAATCATCCATTTTTCCTTAAAGTCATTGAAAATTTAAAGAAATATCAAAAGAATTGGTTGGTACCTTACATAACCATTATGTATTCAACTGGTCCACTTTTCCTTTCAGTTATTTGGAAACAATATAAACGTTGGGGATTACCAGAAATTTCTAGAGTAAGAATCTTATTCCCTCAAGATTATAAAACTCATACTTACTCATTTTTTGCAATTTCTCCCGGTTCATCATGGCATTTAGATGATGCTAAATTTATTAAAGGATTGGCTAATCATATTGTAGTTGCAGTTTTTGGAGGATTTTGTTTGTTTTTATTGATTTTATTATTAGAATATTGGTTATATTGTTTGATCAGTAATACTTCATTTTTCAAACTGAAAATTACGATGTGGTTTAATAATATGAATTTATATAGGTTTAGTATTGAGAATTTTAGAATCAAGAGAAGGAAGAGAAAGGATTCAAATTTAGGTAATTATAAGTATAATGAAGTATGATAATGATAGATACGTTGTATATTAATAAATGAAGTCTGAATGAAGTCTTAATGAACTTAAAATAAACTCTTGATTTAAGTGAAAGAAGGGTAGAAAGTTTAGACTGAGCAACTTGAATGAACAAAAAAGTCAGAATGAAGCGAGTTGTGACAGTAGTAAGCACTGTTAATCTATTGTTCTTTTATCTATGTATAAGTATGTATTAGCCTGATGAGTATCAGGGTAGGTTCAGGTTCAGGTTCTGTTATCAACTGCAGACAACAACCCCAAATTCAATCTCTTGTATTCCTCGTCCTCCCTTTCCTTGACAACCCCTTTGATCCATTCAGTCAATCCAATAGCCTTCTCGTAGCAAACTTCACACAATTTAATCAATTCTATGGAGTTTATTGGTATACCACCCAACTTACTTAACTGTATGATTTCTTTATTACTATTAACAGTCACAACCAAATAACTATCTCTTAAATTTTCTTCTTGTAAATCGGCATCAAAGATAGATATTTCAAATACATCATCACTTTTCAAGTTTTGTTCATTATCTAAAGGATTAAAGAACAGAATAGTGAAACATATTGGAATGTGTAAGATACTCAAATTTATTGGAGGTTTTTCATCTAAGTTATATAACTTGATTTGCCCTTGATTTAAATCATAATTCGGTAATTTATAATTGAGTAAATTGATCATAATTCCTAGTATACAAATATCAATTAAGTTCCCATCGAAGTTTAATACAGTTAAATCAATTCTTATTAACCAACATATTTTACCGGTTATTATACATAAACTTTCTAAATCAAGACTACCACTTTTTCTGATAGATTTTTCGATGATTCTGGTTAAAATTTCCAGATCTTCTATGTCATTGTTAATTATAAGTATACCTTCGTTACCTTTATCTTCATAAGGTTTAGTGATTTCTGATGATATTTTGACGAGGATCTTGGTTTCACCAGTTGAAATTTCAAGTTCCCCGTTATTACCGAAGTTAACTATAGGTTTACGTGTTTCATATAGTTGTCGGTTATTTATTCTTGACTTGTTTTTGAGTAGTTCTATAAGGTACTGTTGGTTCATGTCTTCGCGAAGAGTTCTCAAGCAGACTTGAACAAAATGAAGGTAATTGTGAAAACACTATTGAGAGTGACTCCTTAAGATGCAGTACCAAAAAGGTTAGGTTAAGTCAACGTATCAACATAGACACAAAAGAGCCAAAATAAGCATAAAAGACATCTATTCAGGAACTACATACTCAGCTACAAACTTATCTTTAGTCTTGAAGTAATCCCTAACATATTGCTCCTCATGGACTCTTTTATACCAAGCCTTGAGAGCATGGCAATCCTCAGGGATTTCCATATCAACAAATCCAAGAAATATCACACCTCCTATTGCAGCCAAATCTGCCATAGAAATCCTATCTCCGGCAATGTAAGGTCTTGTTTGTAAAAGAGAATCAAAATAATGCATTCCTCTGATACCTCTATCTCTTTGACGTAATCCAAAATCTTTATTCTGATAAGTTTCGACTTTTGGACCTAACCCAGGTGTAGCATTATGAAAATAAAGACTAATAGCTTCAAGGAACTCGAATTCAACTCTTCTGGTCCACATATGAATAGTACCTTGTTCAATTGGATTTTTACCAGTAAAGATAGGATTTCCATCAATATTATCAATATACTGAGTCAATGCTACACATTCTGAAATTAATGTTCCATCAGCAAATTCAAGTACTGGAATAGTACCTGAATAATTATAATGATCTCTAAACTGTGGAGTTTTATGATCCCCTCTATAAAGATCTATATGATGGAATTCTACTAGATCAATTAATCCTTTAGCATGCAATACCATTCTAACTCTAGAAGGGTAAGGACCACCTAAAAAGTCATGAATGACAACTTTACCAGGTTTATTATTATCGAAATTTTTAGACATTTTTAACTCTTGTTTTATATAAGCTTTTAGTTTCTTAGATTTGAATGTTTCTTATTGAACTAATGATTAGAGATAGAGAAATCGTCATCTATTTATACCAATTCAACTTTGATAGTAATTAAGATAACAATCATCACGATTACAAATTGGTCTGTTGCAGCCTTACAAATGGAAAAGAGAGTCAGAATAAAACCGAGATGCATATTCAGTTTAGACACGCACCTTGAATTTGTCAGATAAGATCAGCGTAGAATAAGGTTAGAGTTAGCAACAGAGTCAAAGATTGTTGAATGACTGAGGGTGATTACATAGGGTATATGCAGGGTGTTTTATGTCATTATAGTTTAGTATGGTATAAATTATACAGAGAGACTATTAAGCGATATAGAAAGACGGGCGTTTTGTCATTCAGGAAATCCGACATTATGTCATACAGGAACATAGACATGATAAGTAAGCTCAATTGACCTTTGGACTTTGAATGAGTTCTACTATGTAGATGCAAAATGCATGGTACGTACCAAATAGCTGGTGTATGTTTCAATTGCTCGTTAGGCGGCAAACGGTCTGTGGGTCTCACTGGTCTCACCGGTCTCAACAGTCAGTTCAAGTCTCAGTCTTGTCAGTCTCAGTTAGTCTCGGTCAGTTCACTCAGCTAAGATGATTAGAAACTTAACAAAACTAAACCTTCCAACTAGAACACTTGTTCAAAAAAGGTTCATAGGAAACAACAACATATCAACTCTTAACTTCTTTCAAAGAGAAAGACTTCCAACTAATACTATAATAAGATTTGTACCTCAACAAACAGCATGGATAGTCGAAAGAATGGGTAAATTTAACAGAATTTTACAACCTGGGTTAGCAATTTTATTCCCATTTATTGATAAAATTACATATGTTCAAAGTCTTAAAGAACTGGCCATTGAAATTCCAAGTCAAAACGCAATCACTGCTGATAATGTTAGTTTAGAATTGGATGGGATCTTGTATATTAAAGTAATTGATCCATACAAGGCCAGTTATGGAGTTGAAGATTTCAAATTCGCTATTAGTCAATTAGCTCAAACCACCATGAGATCAGAAATTGGTAGTATGACATTGGATGCTGTATTGAAGGAACGTCAATTATTGAATACTAATATTAATAGAGTCATTAATGAAGCTGCTAATGATCATTGGGGTGTTCAATGTCTTAGATATGAAATCAGAGACATTCATCCGCCATCAAATGTCTTGGAAGCAATGCATCGTCAAGTTAGTGCTGAAAGATCTAAAAGAGCAGAAATCTTGGAATCTGAAGGTAATAGACAACTGAGAATTAATATTGCCGAAGGGGAAAAACAATCATTGATTTTGAAGTCTGAAGCTTTGAAACAAGAGCAAATCAATAAGGCCAATGCAGAATATCAAGCTATGGTTTTAAGAGCTGAAGGTATGTCGAAGACATTAGAATTGGTCAGTAAGAGTATTGGTGAAAATGAAAACGGTAAGGATGTTATCAACTTACAAATTGCTCAAGATTATATCAAAGAGTTTGGTAAATTGGCTAAAGAAACTAATACGATTATTTTACCAAGTAATTTGGGTGATATTGGTAGTTTTGTAGTTGGGGGAAAGAAGATTTTTGATAGTTTGAATAAGAAATAATCATAGGAAAGAGACGGTTATTTTCATCAGAATCAAGAACTTCACCAACTCTGAAAGCCATTGACAAAATCTGTAAATAGATTCAATGTATGTATATACTATATTCTAACTATTCTAACTTTTATTATCTTATTTGAGTAGACTGAGTCTCACCTCACTCCGTTTCAGTAAAGGTGAAATGAAGGCTATTTCTTCCTTCCAAAAAAACTGTCTAATGCCCCCTTACCCTTTTCCACCTTAACTGTCTTCTTCACCGTCTTCTTCACAACCTTGACCGTTTTCTTCTCCTCGGGTTGAGCATTCATCAACATCTGTGAATTCAATTCACTCTGCACCTTTCTCTTATAATCCTTCAATTTTTGCAGTTCTTCGAACTCTCCATACTTATTTATAGACAAATAATTCCATATAAAATCGATAGCACTATGTTCTAATTGCAATGCTAACATTTCATCAGTTATTTCAGCTTCTGATCTCACATATAATTCCATCTTTAGAAAGTTGTATAACCGTGAACTCTCTAAATACTTCTTGACTTTATCGACCTTTTTACGTAAGAATTTCGTAACTTTATCTTTGGACACCTTATAGTAAGTTTCACCATTTTCGTCTATACTGTCACATACTAAATCGAAATTTATATCCAATTGTTCAGTCCATGGAAAACTGTCGGTAATATCGTCTATGGAAATAAACTTGCTATTGTACTTTGGGTTTTCAAATATTGCCAGAATCACTAAATACACGGGATTGAATTCCGTGGTCATTATTACTTCACCATTCTCTAAAACATGGTCAGGTTCAAGTATTATGGATTTAGGTGATTCTTTGATAGACTTTAATTCATAGACTTTTTTTTGACTCAACCCATATTTCCGTGTCTGTGTAAGGTCTTGGTAATCCGGGAGAGTTAGGATCTCGAACTCTTTGGCGTCTTTAGGGAGTAATATTGTTCTTGTATCTTTGTCCATGGTGATGAGACGCGACTGAGCCGCATGCAGCCTTAACTACTAGTGAGCTAGTGGAATTACGTGCTATATATTGAATATGTCGTTATTTAAGTATAGAGTATGTAGGAGATAATCTCAAGTAACCAGTAGGTCAAATCCCTTGCTTCTCTCGGTTAGAGACCTACTAAAGTCTGAATCACCAGCCTAATCAGCCCTATACTTGCAAAAATAATCATAACCGTTCCGAAAATCGTAAAACTTAATGAACTCATTGAAGCAGCTCTTGGATCTGATGTCAATAAATGTGCCGTAGCAATAGCACCACAATTGATTCCCAAGCTGACACCTCTGGTGACATAGTCATCCTTTGCAACTCTTAAGAATGTGAATACATAATCACCAATTAAAACCCCACAAATTCCTGATAATATCGTACAAACTGCCATTAAAGAAACTGATCCCTCTAACGCAGTGATTAAAGGGGTTCCTAAGGCCAATGTCACGCTCCTACCAATAAACCCGATCGATCTGGTGGATGATATTCCGATATGATAACAAACTATAGGATAAATGAAGAAGGTAAGTACCATACTGATTAATATAGGAATCATGATCCAGAAGTTTTTGATAAAATCTTTTCTATGGGTGTACATAGGTAAACTCAAGGAAATAATAGAAATATCCATAAGTGAACTCAAAAAATCTCCACATCCTGGCCATTTGGGGTACCTTGTAAAGAAGGGATCAGTATTAATTTCACCGTTATTTATCATCATTTTACCATTAAAAAGGTTCAAATAAGTCTTTCCAGTTTTATAGTATTTTAAATCATCTAAGAAACCCTTTGGTTGGTGGTGGTAAATTAACAGACTTATAAAACATATGAAAAGAATTAAAAATGTGGATATAAGGATGGGATGGGCAAATTTCTTAGTGAACGGCCATTTTGCAGGAATCAAAAGGGCTATAAAGTAACATAGGATAGTCATACTTAAATGGAATGGCAAGAATAAATGATAACTTGTCACATAATATAACGGTATGGAGATTATGAATAGACATCCATAAAGAACCCAATCAATATAATTAGTGACAAATATCACTACTTTTTGAGTATATTCGTCTAAATGTGGATATGGTTCTTCTTCTTGTTGTTGCTGGATTTGTGACTGCTGAAGGGACTCAAGTGAAGTAGATGAGGATGAATTATTATTGAAGATACTGGTAGGTACAGAATTTGTTCCTGATCTTAAATACAGTTGCTCAGGTCTTGTAATGAACGGATTTTCATCAATAACAGGACTTACAGTACCACTAGTAGGAGGTTCAGTTTGAATTGGCCTAATGGTAGTAATATCATTCATGGTACTAAACGGCTTTCTATCGGTGTTTAAATCATCTAATTCTATCGCTTCTTCTTTCACATGTTTTCTATTGAAAAGAACCCTTAACAACATAATCAGATAAACATCTATAATCATCAACACCCACCATCCAATCACAAATACTCCAGCTATCTTCAATACTTCAATTATAGTTATTGGCTTGCTTAATGGTAAGATAATAAATGATGGAATAAAAAAGATATTGATCCATTTTAAACTGAAATTCATGGATGGTTGAACCAATTCCAAGTACTTATTTAATATTTTACCAGCTACTCTCCAATATTGCAGGACATAACTTAATAGACATAACCATATTAAATTTATCAACATTCCTAACACCGAGGCAGGGAATGTAATACCAATTCGTTTTATGAGTTGATTGAGTCCGTATAGAATAGTGAATTCGATTAATATACCTATGGGAATGAGTATGTAACTGTTAATGAGGTGGGATTTTGAATAATATAGTCCATAACCTATACCTTTTAAAAGATTTGGAGTCATAAGAAGTCAATTTGACTCGCAATGCGGCTTATCGGATCACAAGATTTTACTAGCCTTTCTGAGCGTACAAAGTAAGATGACTATTTGCTAAACCAAATTGACTCCTATTTCAACTAAAACTTCTCCTTCATATAATCGAATTAGATAGGGTGATTATTGGGTCATTCGGGCTTTAGACGTAGAAATAATGCAAGTTTCACAATAAAAGTTGACCTTTTCCGTACCAAATCATGTGATAAAACAACTCAATACTAATTATAATAACCCTAGAACCCCAAGTAACCACCTACATCATCATAACATTGTTTCATATCCCCTGACTATGTATGGCTACCGTTTCTCCCTCCCACAAAATCTCAAACCCTCAACCACTACTACCCGCGAAAGAGCCAATGAAAATTTTACAAATAACAATGTTAAGAAGATCAATTAGATTCAACTCAACATTAACTAAACAATCGGTTACTGGGTTAACCAAACCAGAATTGAAACAAAATCCATTAGCAGAACAAGCCCCAAACCGTGTAGAACCATGGGCCCCATCCCAACAATCAAGATTAGATGTTTTATCAAGATTTGCTTATAGATTTGTTCAAAAAGACTTAAGTCAACAGCCAAGACCTTACAGTGCTATGGAATTAATAGCTAAACAACCAGTAAGGTACATTCATGATAATATTGCAGTATGTGATGGTAATAAAGGATCAACTTTACAAGGACATCCAAAGATTTTTATTAATTTAGATAAACCGGAACCATCTACTTGTGGATATTGTGGTTTAAGGTATGCTAAAGAAGAACATAGGCATTTAATTGAAAAGGATTAGGCATAATATATATTAGAATTTGTTTGAGTGTTAGCGACGCTAATACGAGGTAATGTTCTCTGAGTTCACGATTCTACAGTCTCCTTGACTCCGTCTCTGATCCCTATTAGTAATTTACCCTAGATAAGAGTTTCTAAGTGGTGATTATAAATATTTCAAAGAATTCATAAATGTGGACTATATAGAATAAACCTGCGAGCGATCCATATGGTTAGTTTATTAATTATAGAACTAAATATTTAATCCATTGACAACTTCCAAACACAGCAAATCAACAACAATAACATAAAATATGCACAAATTTATAAATTTGTTGTATATATAAATTTTACCAAGCTAAAAATTACTTATAAAATAGTACATTTCTTTTTAGTCTTTTCTTTCTTTTCCTTTGATCTTAATGAAGCTCTGGTAGCAGCTTCGAAAACTTCTCTTACACCTTCACCAGTTCTTGCAGAACATTCTAAATAATTAGCAGCTCCAATTTTTTGAGCAACACTTTGACCTTCACTTTGACTAACTGGTTGTTGTTGTTGTTGTCTTAAATATTCAATAGCATTATTGTCATGTCTCAAATCACTCTTACAACCAACTAAAATAATTGGTACACCTTGACAGAAATGTAAAACTTCACTGATCCATTTTTCTAAAACGTTATCTAAAGAGTCTGGTGAATCAATGGCGAAACAAATCAAGATAACATTTGAATCTGGATAACTTAAAGGTCTTAATCTATCATAATCTTCTTGACCGGCAGTATCCCATAAAGCTAATTCAACTTTTCTACCATCAACTTCAACATCGGCAACGTAATTTTCAAAAACAGTTGGAACATAAACTTCTGGGAATGTACCTTTAGAGAAAACAATTAATAAACAAGTTTTACCACATGCACCATCACCTACAATTACTAATTTTCTTCTAATTTCTGCTGGAGGAGGTACCATCTAAATGTTAGTATTTGGTTGCAATGATTTCTTCACTAAGTATAGGAATTCCTTGACACTCGTTTTCAAGCTCTCCCTGATTGTCGTCTTGTGAGCAAAATCAAAACAAATCCTCAGACACAGAGTCTCCCCTATTTGACCTGATTTAAGATTAAACTCTAAATTTTGACATATCAGCTAGTTTGTCATGATATATATGATCAATGGATTGATATTGTAGTATATAAACGTGATTTGATTTGATATCTCTAAAAATTCGAATTTGTACTAATTATAGATTGTCAAGATAATCAGGGCTATACCGCCACAAAACGGAGCTTTCGTGGTAGAATGAATCTAAGACCTCATGATCAACGTATATGATATGATGAATGGTATGATGTCATGGAATCAATCAGATTCCTCATAATTAGTGATAGATCAGTTATTATATGATTCAAATTACGTACCTTTTCTTCGATTGAGTTAAAAAAATTTTGTTTTCCAACGAGAATTTCAGCACTAAATAATGGCGAGACACGACGATAAGACGAGCCATGCCTTACTACGTAATCAATTCGACAGGGATGTCAATTATGGTTATCAATTTTAGTTACAGTAAAGGCGTTGAGAGATTAAGAGCTCATGATGAATTTGATCAGGATGGTTATAGTACTCATACTGAAGTCTATTGATATATTAATATTTACAATTATTGTGGCTTATCGTGTTCATGATCTGTGTTGATATGATTGATCTCATTGATCTGATGGTGTTTATCATTGGTCTTGAGTTTGAGATTCCAATTGATCATTTTCCAATTCTTCCTTATCGCTAAAATCTTGTTGATCTTCATCTTGGTCGTCCTTGTTCCCCTCCTTAGATTCTTCTTCCGATTTCTTTAACTTCCTTGGTGGTAAAATGGCATTGAAACTTTCCCTCCAATCTTTGGTCTCAAACCACTTACAACAAATTTCATAAACATGTGATGTGGCTAACACTTGTCTACCATTAATCTCTATATACTTATCAATGGGTAATTTTCCAACTTTTAATCCTAATTCTTTGGCTTTATTTACACATAAATTCTTATGACGATTCTTATCGACTATTCCTCCGATAATGTAAGTATTCCCTGGACTTAATTCCTCAATGATCTCATCAGTGTCTGCTGTAAGGTAAACTAGCTCTTCTTTATCTTCTAGTTCCTTTTTGTAGTCTTGCAAGTCAGTGGTCTTGAAATCTATCCCCTTCCAGGATTGATACTCCGGTATGGACTTGGCGAATCTAGACTCTAACTTCCCTCCAAATGATGTGGCTATTAATGGTAAATTATATTTACAGTGTCTTAAACTACTATACATTCTAGTGATTTGATTAGAAAGTGAATTGATTTCTTTGTCGATCATTAAGTCATCAAACCCACAGTCAACTATGAACTTTACACCTGTTGGTCCTTGGTCTTTGATATCGAATTTTGGTAATTTGGGGGTCTTCGGTTGAGTTGATTGTTTCAACTTACGTTTCTCTTTTTGAATCCTACGATATTCATGTTTTGTTTCTTCGAATTTTTGAGTTTTTAAAAGACGCTTGAATTGTCGTTTACTAAGTCCAAGTTCTGATCTTTTGGTTTCATTTTCTTGTTTTTCTTTGAGTCTCTGTGCAAGCACTTCAGGACTTATTTCTTTCATCTTTCAATCTCTTCTGAGCGTTAGCGAGGATGAGATGAGATAGTACCACATTACTGCGAGTCCATTCCCACCAATAGTCCTAAATTACATATACATACACTAAATCTATTTACATACAGTACAACATAACTAACCAGTCCTATTCAACTCTTCATTATCAAGCAAAAATTGACTGACATCATCTAGCCCAATATCTGGATCATTCTTTGTACTTAATAATTGTAACCATAAATTATCAATTTCAGCATTATCAACAAAATCCAAATTAAAGCCACCAGTCTTATCAACTGGTTCTGTGAGGTTATCATTGATATTGAATGTTGATTCAGTGTTGAATTCCCTCATTGGTGTGAGAGGATTAAATGGAGCTTTAATCTCTGGTTCTTTCAAATGAGATTTATCATTAGTACCATTAGTATCATTGGAACCCTCAGGAATATCATTGGTGGTAGTGGTAAGTGGAGTAGAGTCTCCGCCATTAGTACTAGCATTACTGCTTTGTTCACTAAAGAATTCAGGACTGAATACAAAATTTTTGTCGGCCTTTCCTAACCTGTTCAAAGTCCGTTCACAAATCTTAACAATCTCATCAATTTGATCAATCGAATAAACGGGATTACATAAGTTATCAGCTTTAGTATAAATTTCTTCATAAAATTCTTTCTTAGTAACTAATCTTAATAAACTAGTGTGACCTTTCGTGATTCTCCAAGCATAATAATATCTATTACTGATTTTAGATATCACTGCAATAGAAACTTCTAAACATCTAGTAATGGATGATGATGCTTTACATAAACTCTTAAAGTACCTCAAATATTGACTATCTTGATAATATCTTCTTTCATGTTCGGGCTTGGTTTTCATATTATAAATGATTAGATTGATTCTAATAACAAGACTAAAGAAAATATGGTTAGTTTTGTGAATGAATTGTTCAAATGATGGATTAATCACCAAGTCACATTGAATGTTTCCAATAAGCGTAAAGTAATGAGGCATGATATCATCAACACAAACCAATAATAATTTCTTCATATAGAAAAAAGCTATACCGATATTTCTGGTCTCATAGTGAATGAACAAATGGAAGTAACATGTTAACAAGAACAACTTAATGGCTATATAGAACTTACTTCTGAATGTACGGGTGAATTGATTATATTGAGAATCATCTAAAACAATACAATCATTTAAAGTTCCAAACTCATCAAACACTCTTAATTCGAAATTTGAAAGTCCTTGACATAACTCACACATTTTGGTTTGGCCCCTAATGTCCAACATTTTCTTTAAAAGAGCATAAAGGTCATTATAAAGTGATAATGATGACGAGATTGATTTGTTGATGAATTTGTTTAAATCTGCATCGAAACATGTTTGTTCATCTTCCACATCAAAAGGAGGTTCTGTGTCATAATCTGAAGGGTGAATCTTTAAACTGTTACCGAAATTACAAGCTTCATAAATATCATTGATGATTAAATTAGCCCAGATTCTTCTGAGCACAGTATTTAAAGGTTTACAACTGGACTTGACTCCAGAAATCTTAGATGGATCCCTATGGAATCCAAGAGATTTGGCCATACTTATTATCAACCCCAAGGAAATGAATGAGTCTCCTCCATCAGCTCCGTCTCCATCTTCTGGAGCATAATAATGATAATATTTCATAAACAAAGCTAATTGGAAGATTGGGGTACTCGGTTGACGAAGTAAATCAAATTGGTCTAAACATTCTTGAGAAATATCAATAATGTTCATTGAAATCGGATTGGAAAGTAAATACTTATAATGTAACGTTGCAGTTTGAGGATCAACATCCATTTTCAATCTTTGTTCATTGATTTCATTCCTATTAGTAAATAAAGATAAGTAGGATAATCTTAAAATAATCAATAAGACTCCAATAGTGGCTAAATCCAACCTTTTCTCAATATTAATCTTTTCAATTTTCTCATCAATTAACTCTTCTTTACCTAAAATACGTGACACTTCCTCTCTAAACCTGCCTTCGAGTAAGAATGGCATAAATGCATAAAGGTCTCGAAAGTAAATTTCGAGTAATTTCCAAATAACTTTACGTTTTGGTAAGAATAATTGGATTTTATCAATTAACCTCAATTCTACATCTAATTTAGAATCAACATATGTCAACCCTAAAGGTAAAGTATTTTGATTATTACTTGCTTTTTCAAGATTTTGTGCTACTTTGTTCTTGACTAAATCATAATATGGCATCATATCACTAATACCTTCAGGTTTGAGTAATCTTCTCTTGAACACAGTTTCATCTAAATCAACTGACTTTTCATTATCATTAGAAGTGGCTAGAAGCTTCGTGTCTTCCACACTAATTTGTTCTTTGTTATTGATAAAAAATAGAGCAGTTTTTACATTAGATTCTTTGACTTTGGTAGAATAATCCCATAACAATCTCAACGCTGGATCTTTCTGCATGAAACTGGCCCATGCAAATGGTCCAAATGCCACTCTGTTAACCCCTTCTTTAACAAATACTGAACAGTACCCTTCAAACAAATTGATGGTATCACCTGGTGATCCAAATGGGTTGACTCCACAAAGACAATCCTCGCCAAGTCCTAACTCACGTTTGGCTCTGACTCCTGAAAATAACCCTTCAATTTGTGGCGTTCGTTTATCGTTAGGCGTGTAAGTTGCTGAAGTAGCTGTGCTTGAATTTTCACTTTTATGGGTCTCTTGAGGTTTTGTGGGAGCTGGTACGGTGTCCCTGGGTGTGAAATTATCCTGGAAGTTTAAAGGTGGAAGTGGGGATTGGTTTGGAGGTAAAGGCGACTGACTGTTAGGAAATGAAGGAATTTGCACTTGGGGGGTTGGTTTGTTCAAGGATGGAATTTGTATGGTCTGGCCATAATGTTCAGTCAATTTTGGGATTGATGGAGTTGATCCTGGGGTAGTTAAATCATACGATGGCGAATTATACACTCTGAGTAGTGAATTCTCAGTACTATTAGTTGACGCCGTGCTTGGATTATGAAGAGAACTATTGGGAATTCTAGGGCTTTGGGCTGGCATTTTATTGGTCTTAGCACTGGGTGGCAATCTGAAAGGGGCCCTAACATCACTATAATTCAACGGAATTACTTCATTATCAGGGGGTTTGGTAAATACGGTTTTCTCAATATATCGTAACCTAGCTTTCAAAACTTCCAATTCGGTTTTCTCCTTTTCGGTCTTTAACCCTTCTGTATCCAAAATAGTCCCATTACTTTTCTTCTTGTTCAATATGATAGGATTTCTGGCACTTTGCATATATGGCAAAACTTGTCTTGTTTTCTCTAATTTCTGCAATGCTTCAGGATCATACACACATGATGATTCGTTCTTTGATTTAACACAATTATTACATGGTTGACCTTTATCACATTTTACTTTACGTTTCCTGCAGGGTTCACACACAAGACTGGTTCTCTTTCTTCTTTTCACTTCTCTTTGATCCATGATTAGAAATGAGTTTATGAGAGATTGAGTCGCGGAAATGCTCGATAAGGTAATTCCGTAATATTAAGAAGCTGAGTTACTAAAGTTTCGAGTTTCGAGTTTGAAGTTCGACTAAGGTTTCAATATTCTCTGGAGGTCCAGATCTAGTATACATTTTAAAAAGAAAAGCAAAAGTGCTATATGTTTGAAAAAAGTTCATTGCCACTAAAAATATAAATATGTTACAGATGTATTAGTCTACACAGTCTAAACAGTCTGAACCGTTACTCATCCTATGTTGTCTACTTTAAGGAACAAGTCCTTCTTTTGAATTTTTCACCGAACGCCTTCAACTCTACTCCAAGGCCTAAGCCAGTTTGTTCTATAACTAACCACATGTGATTAGTCCTCATCTACCGAACCATAATTAACAACAGACTTGTCAGTATCTTCATTATAAATAAAAAATTGGACAAAAATCGTGAAATCCAAAGCCAAAGTTCCTAAACTACCAGCCAACCAACTTGAATTGATAACCAAATAATTCCAACTAACATCAATAGATAAAATTGAAATAACATATGTTAAATTACCTAAACATGCAAAAAGGAAAAACATGAAACTGATCCCATCACAACTTTTACGTTGGAAGTTTAATAAGATTTGTGGGATTCTTGATCCTAAGTAAAGAACAGCACAGAACCACCCGAAAAATTGGGCCAATGGATCAAATACTAATTCTGGCTTGTCATCTGGTGGTTTATTATAATTCTTGATATATGAAATGTACCAACCGATTAATCCGGACAAAATTACTAAAACGACCATCAACAACTTGAACAAAAAGTTTCTGAGTGATCCCTTTTGTTGATAAACTGGTTCATCGTCTTCTCTTGATAATACATGTTCAATAGTATCACCATCGAATGGATTAGCAGGTGATAAATGAATCAAATCAGGTTTAGAATCACTACCGTAATTAAGACATTGCCACAATAATACAATATCAGCTAATGTATAATAAACTGCCAATATAATCATGGTTGGTAAAACTCCTTGTAATATAGCACCTAAAACATTGAATACATCTCCAGCTAACCATAAGATAATAAACATTAATGATAATCCTTCACTACTTTTTCTGGTGAAATTCTCGTAGATTTGGGGTGCAAATACAATGATCCAACATGCTATGGATATACTTCCTGTTATTCCACTAACTACTTCAGCGTTTATGATTATAGGTGGTGGTGGCATAATTCTATGTTCTCAAATTTTCTGCTCATCGACTTTGAGTCATGAAACAGCAGAGGTAGCCGGTGTTGGACCTTACCAAAAGAGATTGATGGTATAAGTAGCAATGTCAGCGTAGTGGTTTGGTGACTTAATGACTATCAACATTATATAAGGTTAATTTATTAGGGTTGGCTATAGGGCTTATGTCTTAGGGTTTCAACCCCACATTACGAGCGAGACGAGACTCGATGACAATGACCAGGGTCTCACGTATCTGAATTCTATGGCACCTCTGATAATGAAGTCTTATTATCAAAAACTCTTAGAACATACATAGTCTTGTGATATATTTCCTGCTATTCGCTCGTCCAAAGAGTTCATCTAAAAAATTTTTTGTTTTGTAAAATTCTATTAATTTTGTGAAAATCACGAACATAATTGTAAAAGACACTTACACAATTACAGATAAAAATACAACCCAGAGAATTACAATAATCTATGCATAATATACACCTAATTCCTTCTTGATCTCTTACTCTTACCAGGTCTTTGTTTCATTTTCTTAGAAGAAAATCCTGAAATATCATTGGAAGATTTGGCATCATTCTTTCTTAAAAATCTCTTTTTACCACCAAATCCATACTTTGCATCTTTAGCTAACCTTTTACCATTTGGTTTGTGTCTTTTATTTTCATGGTTTCTACGATCATTCTCAGCGGTGGCTTCTTCTAATGCAATTTGAAATTCGTCATCATTACTAAATTCATTATTAGCTTTACGTTTCTTTAATCCTTTAACTTTTTCCAATGCTTCTTTCTTTTGTTTAGCTCTTTGTTGTAAGGTTTCATGCTGAACTTGTTTACCGAATTTCTTTAATTGTCTTTGTCTTTTAGCTTCTTCACTTGCTTTTTTGTTGGCAGCTTCTGTTAATAATTTATTCTTTAATTTATCCATATGTTCATCACTTTTAACCATTTCGGCGAAATAATCCATAGGTCTTGAAAATGGAATTTTCAATTTCAATAAATTAGTTCTACCTTGTTTGACAGCATCCAATCCTTGTTTATAGAATGCTAATTCTCTTTCGGTATCATCGTAGATATCTTTTATACCAACTTCGGTTTTTTCTTCACTAACTATGGATTGGTGTTCGGCGAAGGAGTGTTTGGACCATGGCAAAGCAATACGTGCTAATGATTCTTTAAGGGCTGCGGTATTATTGATAGTTAATTTAGTATGGGGAATTATATCAGCATCTGAGTCAACTTCTACATCTGATAATGGTACATCTTCTTCGTCTTCATCATCTTCGTCTTCATCAACTTCTTCCTCTTCTTCATCGTCATTATCCTCATCGCTTTCGACATCATCTTCAATTTCACTATCACTTTCACTTTCTGCTAACTTGGTTAAATCTAATCCTTCTTCTTCCTCATCATCATCTTCCTCTGCTTCAGCATCTATGAACCCTTCTCCTTCTTCTTCTTCATCATCCTCCTCCTCCTTCTTCTGTAATTTCTTCAACTTTCTTTGTTCCTTCTTTGACAATACTGAACTTTCATAATCATCTTTAGCTTTAGCCTTCTTGACCTTAGTCTTTGGAATATTGGCTGATTCAAGGACTTTATCAAAAGTGGCTGGTGTTTGAGGTTTGGATCTTGACCTCTCTATGTTCTCTAACAATTCATGAGTTTCCAATTGTGGTTTATATGATTTTTTAGGTGTGGTATTACCTTTTTGTGTTCCTTTCTTAGCCATTGAAAATTTTGAGATGAGTGAGATGAGTGAGATGAGTGAGATGAGCCTAATCTACAAGCGCAGCGAAGAGGTTAGGCCCATTTGACTGCGATCCTACGCACTAAGGCTGCAAAATCATTATTCATTATTTCTATAGAATATATCTAATTATATGTCTAGTGCTCATATTGTGGTAGGATAGGGTTTGTGTCACTAAATTAATGCTAGTTAGCATACCAAAATGGATGATTTCCACCGCTTCGCTAGGAAGTTCGATCATAATCAACTTTACTGATAAATTCCTTCCCCAGTCCATACCTCCACCATCTACTCAAACAACTATGCAACTGAGTATCATATGGCTGTGTTAATACTTCTCCTTCGACACCACTGGTCCTACAAATACATCTCTTATACGACTTTAAATCCTCGGATGTAGGACATGCCATATATGGAGGATGGTAATAACCAATATCATCGAAATGATGGATCTGAGCCTTATCAGCTAGCAAATTCAATCCAATAGAATGAACAGGTGCATCACCCCATCTTTCATAATGGAACCCGCCCGATTTACTCAAAAACTCGAAGAATTTCCCGTATTCTTTTGATCTCCAAAAGTTTAAGTTTCCAATCTCAAAATTTGACCAGAAGTGACACAAATTATAATCCGTAGATGACTCTACTAACGGCACGAGATAATTCAATTCGGTTTCATTAGTGGTGATAAAGTCAAGAGAATTATTTGGGTGAAGCAATTCGGGGTACGTCTCCATGAACTTTTCAACTGTGGGCCATAAAGTTGGAATTGTATTCTCATAATCATGTATTGCAGTCACAAACCCATAAATCTTATTATTTTCCCGTAAAAACTTGAATGGATCGTATTGGAAATCACAAAGGTACTCTACGTTCGGTTCGACACGGAAATACCAATCGTACTCAAGAAGCTTTTTCTGTTTGAAGAAGAATCCTGAATTGAAATGACACATATTCCTATATGACCTTAAACCTCCATAAATGACTCCATCCTTTTCTGCTTTGAAAAGGCACTTCTGAAGTTTCCTTTCGTCTATGTAAGAAGGTGGTTCCCAGTCAACAGAAGGAATCAATTCGTAATATGTCTCACTACTGGCCATTAGCGTGGTTTTTTCAATAAACTCTTGGGTGAAGGGGACTTCGTTCATAAATACCCAAGGGTACCGATACTGTTTATTAAATCTGTCTTCCAACAGCCTAATTGAACTTAAAGCACCTTCAAGTTCTTGGTTTCTTACTAACATTACCAATGTAGCATTTTCTTTACCTATTGGCGATTTGTCTTGATGTGGGAGTTTAAAATTTATGTATGAGTTGGAAGATAATTTTGGTGTGTTTTTGGAGATTGTGACAACATTGGAGGTGGATTCTTTGGGTTTGTGGAGAAGGTAGTAGTAGAAGATTGATAGTATGGCAATGTATATGGGAATTTTCATTTGTAGTTTGGGCTGTGGTTTGAGCGCAGCGAGAACTACTGTGAACTGCACTGAGAGCTGCGGCGAGGAGGAAACTAGGACGAGAGTTGAAACATTTATTTATGGAAGTAATGAGGAATTAGACAGTAGAAATGGTACCAAGTAATACTTCCAACATACAACCTTAACCTTTAGTAAGGGTTGGAATTCTCAGGGCTAGTCGTTTATGAGAATGTCTCAAATACGGCCTTTGTACTCTCTTCCCTGGATCATACCATACCTGACTAGTACTAACAGCTTCCTGAGTATTGACTCCCGAAATTACTGTATAAGTCGCTGGTTGTGTAATAGTATATTCCACATTCCCTTGTGACCCCAAACTCTTAAAAGCCTTGGTAGTGATTCTAGAAATGGTATTACTCCACCTATCGGTCTTCCATACCTTACTAATCAACGGTTGCATTGGAGCGTACCTAACAGCACCAGTTTGCAATTCTGCAGGGACAGTGAAAGATGCCAGATTGATTGACAGATAACTAGACGATTTGCCAACATTTCCTTTTGCTGGATCTGGTGGTGGCTGCATGGTTCCCCACAATAACTTTGTACTGTTCCTCATATTATGTAAATGGAACCGTGTACTATAATGAATTTCATATTTATCACTAAAAACAGAAACGATTTGAAGGTAGTAAAGCCCATCACTTGTAAATGTGTTATTGGCTTTAAACTCATAGTGCCAGTTCTCTTTACCTTTCTCTCCTTCAACTTTAAAGTCACTCATAGTTAAGCCAGTAGTGAGTGTATCTACAAGGTGTATATTATCATTTGGACCAGTGACCAAAGAAACTGTCATATTGTGTATGTCCTCTACAGAAGGGTCAAAAATATCATTAATAAGCATCAAGGGAATTTTTACTTCGTTATTAGTGGCATTTATTATTTGGTCTTGGAATGGATATAAGATGACTAAATCTCCAAAGCAAGTTCCAACAAAAATAAACCAGAAGATCAAGTTCATGATTTTATAATGTTTTTGATGGGTAGGAAATTTTGGGTGGTGTTGATAATGATAATTTCCCTTGAAAAGTAAGTGTTGCAGAATTTTGCATATGTGGCGTATTTGCAGCCATTATACGAGCATAAACTGAGGAAATATTTTTCAATCGAGGACTATTTTGGAGTCTTTTGGACATAAGAGTGCTTCAGAGACATTTTTATAGAGTCAATTAGATACCTGGATAATAAGAAAGAAATTTCGGACTATCATACTTTTCTTCTATGTTTGTTGCTTGGTTTAGCACACCTATGATTGGTTGTTTTTAGGCCTAAGTATTTTATACAAAAAGTTGAAAAGGCTTTATTGAAAGGTCACAATAAGAATGAAAAGCCCTGTAGGCAATGTATCAACCACTTAATTCAATGTCAATGGCCTATGGCGGCATTATAAGGCCCTCCCATATTTTCACATAAACATTCACCTCCACACGACCCTCCACAACCAATGAGAATCACTTTGAATAATCTGAGAAATCACTGAGAATAAAAGTTTTCAATCACAATGCTTAGACTCCAGAACTTTAAGCAAAGTATACGTTCATTAGCCACCATTGCTGATGAAGCAGCTAATCCTGCAAGAATCTATGGGGGATTAAAAGATCAAGATCGTATATTTCAAAATGTTTACGGTAAATATGGTCATGATTTAAAGTCAGCAGAAAAGATGGGGGATTGGTACAAAACTAAAGAAATAATACTTAAAGGAGACAAATGGATTATAGATGAAATGAAGAAATCTGGATTAAGAGGAAGAGGGGGTGCTGGATTCCCATCCGGATTGAAATGGTCTTTCATGAACCCACCAGGTTGGGAAAAGAATTTAGGACCTCGTTATTTAGTGGTTAACGCTGATGAAGGTGAACCTGGTACATGTAAAGATCGTGAAATCATTAGAAAAGATCCTCATAAATTAGTTGAAGGATGTTTATTGGCAGGAAGAGCTATGAATGCTACCGCTGCTTATATTTATATTAGAGGTGAGTTTTATAATGAAGCTGTTATATTACAAAATGCAATTAATGAAGCTTACAAAGCTGGATACTTAGGTAAAGATGCCTGTGGATCCGGTTATAGTTTTGATGTCTATATTCACCGTGGTATGGGAGCTTATGTATGTGGAGAAGAAACTGCATTAATCGAATCAATTGAAGGTAAAGCTGGTAAACCAAGATTAAAACCTCCATTCCCTGCTGGAGTTGGATTATTCGGTAGACCAACTACTGTTGCTAATGTTGAAACTGTTTCAGTTGCTCCAACTATTTTAAGAAGAGGTGGTGATTGGTTTGCATCTTTTGGTAGAAAAGGTAATAGTGGTACTAAATTATTCTGTATATCTGGACACATTAATGAACCAGTAACTGTTGAAGAAGAAATGTCAATTCCATTAAAAGAATTATTAGAGAAACATTGTGGTGGTATTAAAGGAGGATGGGATAATTTATTAGGAGTTATTCCTGGAGGATCATCAGTTCCAATTATGCCAAAACCAGTATGTGATGATATTTTAATGGATTATGATGCTTTAAGAGAAGTTGGTTCAGGGTTAGGTACCGCAGCCGTTATTGTTATGAACAAACAAACCGATATTATCAGAGCCATTCAAAGATTTGCTTCTTTCTACAAACATGAATCTTGTGGTCAATGTACTCCATGTAGAGAAGGTACTACATGGTTAAATAGAATGATGGATAGATTTGTTACCGGACAAGCTAAAGAAAGTGAAATTGATATGATTTTCGAATTGACCAAAGAAATTGAAGGTCATACCATTTGTGCTTTAGGTGATGCTGCTGCTTGGCCAGTTCAAGGTTTAATTAAATCATTTAGACCAGTTATGGTTGATAGAATCAATCAATTCAATAATAAACATCCTGATGTAGGATATGGTGGTTGGGTTAAAGATGGTAAAATCAATGATGGTAAAGTCGTTGGTAACCCATTGCCAGCACATCATTAAACAACCAATCAAAACATTCCATAGATCAAACCCGAGTACATACTCATGTGTATTTTATTTGCATAGTTATTTATAACTTTCTAGTCTCTAGATGGTACGATACGCGGTGGCACGGAGGAATGTCCATTACCGCAAACGCATACAATTACTTTATTTGATAGAGTTGATAATAAGGTTCAGAAGGCCTCGAGTTCTTACGTAAACATTCTCTATCGTTAAAGGATCTCATTTAAAGTTTAAATCCCCCTGTTTTCGCTCGAGCCTCATCAATATCAACATCATCTTCGGAGTTGTGAGAAATTTTCAACGCAATGAAGTTAACGTCACTATTATTATTATTAGCTTCTGTTCATATCACCACAATTTTTGGTGAGGTTGTTGGAGATTCTAATCAATTAGACGATACTAACAATGTGGCCGATACTCCCGATGGCATTAAATTCACTAATATCAACTTTGATGAAGGGAAATCAAATCATAGATTAGGGGTCCATCAATTAGATGATGCTGACAATGAACCAAGTCCTATTCACGCTAAGAAACCCCATGATCCTTATGGAACCACAGAGTCTGAATCCGAACAAGCATTAGACAATCAACCTTGGGATTCGTTTATTATGTCGATTTCAATGATTATAGTATCAGAAATCGGTGATAAGACGTTCCTTATAGCTGCATTAATGGCCATGAGGTATTCTAGAATCGTTGTATTTGCAGCTGCATTCTCATCTTTAGTGATTATGACGATTTTATCAGGTATTGTTGGTCATGCATTGCCAACTCTATTATCTAAGAGAATTACTCAGTTCTTAGCTTCAGGTTTATTCCTTATTTTCGGTTACAAATTACTTAAAGAAGGACTCGAAATGTCAAAAGATGTTGGAGTTGATGAAGAATTGGCTGAGGTCGAACAAGAAATCAAAGCTGTTGATTTGAATAATCAAATGAATACCATGGAATCTGGTGATGCTATGACTCCAAAGTCTAATACTAAAGCATGGTATATTCAAATAGGTCAACAAATCAAGGATCTTGCAAGTTTTGTGCTTTCACCGATCTTCATTCAAGTATTTATAATGACGTTCTTAGGTGAATGGGGTGATAGATCACAAATTGCAACGATAGCATTGGCTGCGGGAAGTGATTATTGGTATGTTATAATTGGAGCTATCTTAGGTCATGGTTTTTGTACATTAGCAGCATGTGTTGGGGGTAAATTGTTGGCCAAGAAAATTAGTATGAGAAATGTTACTTTAGGGGGAGCTATACTGTTTTTTGTTTTTGCTATCCTTTACTTCTATGAAGCTTACACTTCTGACTGAGTGTAGAAAGGGACAAGTGTGCTTCATAAGATGACTGAAGCACAAATACAAATACCACAGCTTACACAATCACAACTGTTCACACAAACGCTACATTTGATTTAAACACAACAGTCTACTTAAACACAGCATACACAAACAATGAGCAAAACTAAAGATTAAAAGACTTAGAGTTAAAACTTAGAGAACTTCTAATATTAGAGAACAAAGGAGAGTTTATAGAAGTAAAGATCGTATTTATTATGTTCGTGTCTCTAGATCAGTCTAGTTTGAATATCTAATGTATCTAATGTGAGTGATATGAGTATAGAGCCTCATATAGCCACCTTGGCCGAATTTGCTTGGTTACTCAAGTCTTCCTTGATGGATAAATTTCAAAACATTATTAGCATCCAACGGTTTCTTCCCCTTGGTTATACTAAAATCAAAATCTTGTTTACTCCTCTCCGCATCCTTCTTCAGTTGTGACTCAATCTTTCCTTGTTCTGTCTCCAAGTACTCCAACTCCTTAGTCGATAAGAACCCATTGAACTGAAACTCTTCGATTAAACTTTGAATCTTAGATAAACACCATTGACAAAATTCATCATCAGTTTGTGCATTTATATTTAGCAGTTTAGATTTCTCGATAGCTTCATCTATCCAATTTTCTACTTCCGGGGTTGGTTTCTTTCTTAGCAACGTAGTAAGTAATCCTTCTTGCTGTGTCGTAGGGAACGAAGGTAATGGGTAAACATTGGAGTTTTTAAGGGTATCTTGATCATTTTCTAGAATATTTGTTATTGAATGAAGTTGTGTTATAAGTATGTGAAATTGTGATTGGAATTGTCCGTAAGTCGGGAGTTTGGTATCTTGGTTTCTACCAGCATAGGTAATTTGGTCAGCAAGTTTCCTTAGGGAGATATGGACTTGATTTAGACGATTTCTTAGTGATTCTAATGAGTCCATTGCGCTAACTTGAACTATTTGAGCGAGTGAAGACAGTGAGAAGTGAGACTGCACATCAAAGAATATAACCACAAAAGACAACTAGAGTTCACGAATCCAAGATACAAACAGATATAAACAGACACAAAAAACAAACAGACATAAATACAAATAGAACAAATAGAAGTTTAAAACACAGGTAAACACTCAACTCAACAGAAACCACAAAAAGATGATCCGTAAAAACTTCAGTTTATCAGCCGAACTACGTAAATCTGAATCCAAGAAACAACAAAAGATTCAAAATCGTCAAAAGTACAACCACAACCTTACCAAACTTACCAACACCGATCCCATCAAATTGTACTATAAACTTCAGAAGGCAAAGAACATTCACGATACTTCAAAACGTCATCAGGAGTATATAAAGTCTTTACAGTCCGACTGGGATTTCATAATAACCAACAAGTTACACAAAGACAAGGTTGATCCGTTTCTAGAGAGGATCAGTAAACAAGAGGAAGAAAAGAAGAAATCAGAATCAACCAATCAGGGAAAGAAGTCTGCGTATTATAATCCTGAACTCAACCCATTAGGAATTGTTCCTAAGAAAGAAAAGTTGCCTTACAAAGTAACATCAGTGATAAGAAACTTTACTAAACCAATTAAAGATCCAATAAAGTATGATGAGGATCCGTTGATACGACAACTTGGCATCAAACCTCCTAGAGAAGAAAAACCCCGGTTTTATAGAAGAGTAAATTTTGCAACCACCACTATAGAGCATCATAAGTCATGATCATTATATACATTCTATTTACAAATAAATACTAGCAAGCTAGGCTAAATACAGATATTTTGGATGTGGGCGATATCGAGAAATATAGCTTCAATGAGCTAGGGAAATAGACAACCGAGATTGCTCTATGAGAGAAGTTTTACCACTATTTCCCAGGTCCCAAACATAATAATACTATTAGGTACAGTTCTTAATAAATGTGGAGTCAATCCCCCATACATACTGGCAAACCCTTCTTCTTTTATAACCAACTTGAATGTTTGAAATAACCCGGTATATTTTGGTTTCCCCGTAGACTCTAATGGAGCTTGTCTTAATCTTGTTCTTACAACTTCATGGGGATAAGTGATTAAACTAGCTACAAATTTTGCAGCACCGGCAGCACCTGATCTTGCTGACCACTCTAAAATATGATCCTTTGTGGTTTTGGTTTCAGGGTTTTGATTGGCTCTTTTACTTATGAAAGACTTCATCTGTTCATAAAGTACCCATTGTAAAGTTGATTCAATTCCTCCTAAATATGAAGCAGTTAACCCACGATAAAGACTGAGAATTCCTTCATTTTTAACAACTTGTTTTAAACAATCCCAAGAACTGGTATAATGTTTACCTCTGGCTTTATCCAATTGCAATCTGGTCTTTATTAACCAAATTGGGTTTGTGGCCGTTGACGTTACAATTCCAGCATTTATACCTGCAAGTAAATGTATCCAAGTTGCTTCTTGGTTATTGTTGAAGTTAGATGAGATGATTTCTTTAGTAGCACCATACGTAAAGAAGTTTATAGACCTAGCAGGGATAACTCCTACTAAATTTGGCCCCAACCCTCTGAATAATGCTTTAAATCCTTCGTTATCATAAATACCTCTTATTACGCTACCTGTCTCTTTGAAATGTTGAAACGATCTTAATACGAAATTAGATGATTTGGGTGATTTATTATAGACGTCTCTGTACACGTCTGATTGAAGTCTGGTTTTAACCACATCTAACGGACTAGTTAATATTGCTCCTGTCATACCACCTATACCTCCGGCTACAAAATGAACCCATTTTTTTGATTGTTTGGTTTGGGCTTGTGGTTGAATTTGGGTCTGCTCAATTTCTCTACTTAGCACCGACTTTTCGTCCAGCACAAGGTAGTTATAGGATTCTTCAGCATCTTTTTCTAGCTGTTTTAATCGAATTAGTTTAGGATCCATGAAAATTTTGCGATGAGACTGAGCTTCTGAGAGATAAACTTCTGAGCGATAGCGAACAGGTGAGGAAGGAATGAAGTCCGAATATCCTGAGGTCTTGAAGGATAGAGCTGATAGTGAGCTGGACAATTCTCTGAGAGCATTTATTCGGAACATGTGTTTCACATAAGCCTATACTGAACGCAATTTCGTTGACCAAAGAGTTCAAACACAGCACGAATCGTAAAACCAGAACTACAAACTTTTAAGGTACACAAAACCATGAATAATAAAACCTCAAAGTACACAAAACCATAAATTCCACTCAAATCACAAATGCAACACTAAAGCACACAATTGCATTGAATATTGAACCGACATTTTCGCAACATGAGTTATAGTCCTTTATTCACAGCATATTCGATATTTGTTACGTTAGTAGGAATGTTGGTTTTGTATCTGAGGAACATGTCAAAAGAGAATCGGAAGAAAGGGTGTGAAAGGGCTCCAATTACGGCTCAAGAAGTCGGTTTAGTGGTGATAATCTCTATCATTATTGGGGTAATAGGTTATCGATTAAATACGTTTCTATCTGCTTATCAAAACGATATAACTGACTATATAAGACTAACAAAATACCTGGCCAAAAGCGGTCAATTTCTGAACCCTTTGGGTATGGCTATTGTGATGGTCATTCTGTTTTTGATTATTTATGCCTTTATCAGACCTTAAGGCTACCCATTTCTTATATTACCTACGAAGGGCTTACAACGCTATAAAGAGTCTCCTTGCAATCCTTGGATTATAAAAGGTATGACTAATCGAGTTCAAACACATTCATAGTTCAATTGGTATTTTGATCGAAGCCATAGAGTTGAGGTTAAAGAACGAGACGCTGGTACCTAAGCCCCACGTATAACGTGTTTATAACGTGTTAGAAGATGGTTAGCAGTTCATTAGAACAACTAATCATCCAAATGAAATGCTAGATCTGTAGTAGTCTAGGAGACTGCAGAATGCGTTTATATAAATCAAAGAGCCCTGCAGATCACTATTGTTTGAATACTACCATGTACCATAACAATGACCGACTGATACTCTAATCGATTATCATCGAAGGTTTGCGGCCTCTAGATTCGGTTTGTAATGAAACATTAAGAGCTGGGCTGAATATAGGTGCATCGGGGCCCTGCATCACCACTGTTAGATTTAAGCAGGGTAATTAGTATGCTCTTTAAATAATATATATACAAGTGTTAGACCTATATGATCTAACTACAGAAGCTGGTACGTGAACAACTTCGATATCCAGTCTTATTGAGCGTAGCAATTCGCTTGGCTCAGTAGACTACTTCAATGTCTTTATAAAATTATCTAAATTGTATTCCTCTTCATATTGACTCTCATCCCATAAATCTCCCAACTCTCCTACAGCATCAGCAGCCTTTCCACTCAATCCTCCTGCAATATCATTAGAAACTTCATCATCCTTCTTATCTTCATCTTCAACTAGCTTATTTGAATTCTCATCAACGTCAAATAGATCCAATAATTGATTAGTATCCATTGACGCCAATCCTACATTCTGTTGATTAACAATTGTAGACGCTATATTCATCTTAAACTTCTGTAATCCCATAATCTTTTCTTCTAAAGTATTAGATGTAATCAATCTATAAACATTAACCACTTTCTTTTGTCCTAATCTATGAGCTCTATCCATGGCTTGTAAATCGTTCATTGGATTCCAATCATGTTCCACGAATATAACAGTATCAGCCCCAGTTAAGTTTAAACCTAATCCTCCAACTTTGGTGGTTAATAATAATAAATCAATTGATGGATCTTCATTGAACTTACGGACAATTTTTTGACGATCTCTTGGATCAGTTGATCCGTCTAATCTCATATAAGTAACAGATGGTAAATACTTCTTCAACAAATCATTTTCGACTATGTCCAACATATCCTTCAATTGACAGAAAATCAAGGCTCTATGTTCAGATATAACCCCTTCACTACTAATAATCTCTTTCTTCTTATTCGGTTCAACATCGTAAGTTCCAATTCCACACTCCAATAATAAATTCTTTAATGATAACAATTTTGGTGAATGTTCAATGTCGTTCAATTTGGAATGTTTATTATCCAATTGGGTTGATATCTCCGTGAACTTCGGATGTTTAGGTGTTAACACTAATGATGGATGATTACATAATTTTCTCATATATTGTAAAGCTTGGAAAACATGGGTTTTATTCTCTTGACTTTCTTCACTTATACCTTCATTGATTCCTTTTTCAATTGTAGACTTCTGCTTGACAGCGAAATCTTTATACAATTGACGTTGTAAAGGACTTAACTCACAATAATAATCTTGAATGATCTTTGGTGGTAAATCAGATAACACTTCTTCTTTTAATCTTCTCAACATGAATGGTAACACTTGTTTATGTAAAGATTCTAAAGCCAATGCACCTTTTTCTTGTTCCTTTGATGAGGTTTTACTATTTCTACTAGCAGCAATTGGTTTAGCAAACTTTTCATTGAAGACATTTTCATTACCCAAAAATCCTGGCATTAAAAAGTCAAATAATGACCATAATTCGAGAACATTATTCTGTATAGGTGTACCTGATAAGATCAAACGATGTTCAGCTTTAATCTCTTTAACTGACTTGGTTAACTTAGACTTGGAGTTCTTTATGATATGACCCTCATCTAATACACAATAGTTAAAATTCAAATTCTTAAGGATTTCAATATCGTTCCTACAAACATCATAAGACGTTACAATGATGTCAACCTTATCTAATTTTGATCTCAAGGTTGATCTTATACTTGGACCACCAGCATAAACAAGAACAGACAAGAATGGTGAATATTGATTCAATTCTTGCTCCCAGTGTCCTGTAACTGATGGTGGACAAATAACTAAAGAAGGCAATTTTCTAAATTCTTTCGAACCAGTTTTCTTGAAGTTTTCATCTCTTAAATAATGATCAGACGATATTATACAAATGGTTTGTAAAGTCTTACCCAATCCCATATCATCACATAAAATTCCATGTAAATGATACTTATTTAAGAAATGTAGCCAATTAACTCCATCTTGTTGATACTTACGCAAAGTGGCTTTGATACTAACAGGTAAATCAAAAGGTTTGATTTTAGTAGGATCCATCATTTGTTGAATAAAGTCACGTTCACGGTCCCTACCTTCAAGTAAATCTTGCGGCATATCTGGAGGATCAGGTATACCTGCTTCCAAAGGTACTAATTTAATAATGGATGCAAAAGTAGTGGTGGCCAAGATTCTAACATCTCCATCATTATCACTCATTCTTCCTAATACTGGAACAATTAAAAATACAACGTAAGGTAAAATTGTGGAGCCCATAGTATTAGATAAATGATAAATTGTTTCAATGGCACCTTGACGTTCTTTCAATTCTCCTGCATTACTCAACATTGGTAAGATTTTCTTAATAAGGAATGTAAATCCTGGAATTGGACATATTGATGTTATAGTTGCGAAACATTTCGCTGTAGAGTATCTGAAAATTGACAATTCGGAAGTGAACCCTGGAAGGAGAAGATCTAAATTATCAATAATCTCTTCGCTCAAATTCTTATTCATTTTAGGCAATAACGCTCTCAAAATACCTAATCCATCAACAATATTTTGACCTAAATTCTCTGACACTAATTCATCTATTGGTTTGGTTAAAAGTTTTAATGGTTCTAACATCAATTCTTTTAGTTTTGGAATGTCTTTGAACAAATTGTCCTGATAAGTCTCCAAGATGTTATCAAATGAAAGTAGAGCTCCATTTCTCTTGATCCTTGCATCATGAACTTGTTTCTCGTGAGTTGCAATATCCAGAGGATCAGTCTTCAGTTCTTCTTTCTTTAAACTCAATACATTGGTTTTATAGTGTAAATTGTGTTGGAACTCAGGAACTTCAGAAGTGTCCACACACAAAAATCCACATAAGTTTTTGATAATCTTATCACCAACATTCTTCTTCTCAATCTTGTATAGTTGGTAAATGAGTTGAGAAATGGCCCTGGCTGATCTAGCTTGAAGTAATGGTGATTCTTCTTGCTTAACACTGTCCATGAGTGACCTTATAATAGGATTCAATTTCTTTGGTATGCCATCGATTTCTAATACAATCGATGCATAGGTTGATAAGATGCTTAATGTTCTATTATTTTTTGATTGCTTACAATCTTCAATTGATGACTCAATACGTGATTTAGCATCTTCTAATGCATTGATGGATGCCATTTTATATGTAGGTGATAAGGTTTTAAGTAACTTAGGGTAAGTTTCATCCAAGAGTTTTTGACCATTTTCAATTCCAAACGCATTTGGTCCAGCTTCCGCTTCTCCCTGAACGATAATTGGTAACTGTGGGACCTTGTTAGACGAGATCTTTCCTTGACTAATAAACACATCAAATAATTGCATGCAATTGTTTCTTAATGCTTTCAAAGTTGGTACAAGCTCCCTATAATTTGGTAAAGTATCTGGTTCAGCAAGTATTTTGACAATATCATCAAGGAATACTTCTCTTACTACGGAAGGTATCAGTTGACTATTTTGGTTCAATGACGATGTGAATTCTTGAAGGATAACTCCACTGTATAATCTTGGAGATGAGTGTTTGGACTTGAAGTAATTGCCCAAGCTGTTGAGGATAGTTGATAAAAATCCTTCATCTTTTATAATAGCCAAAGTCTCACCGAAGGCCTTGGCTGATGCAGTTCTTGTTCGTATAAATACATCGTATCCAATCAATAATACATCACCTCTGTAAATAGGGGAATCAATGTTTACCTTCAAATCTTCTAATGGGATATCCGGCTCAGGCTCGACTTTCCGTTTACGTTTACCATTAGTACTTACATGGTTTTCGACATCTTCCTCGTATTCTGATACTGAATTCTTACGGGAATCATTGCCTACCATTTTGCCTGATGGTCTCATTATAAGGTTGGTGTTCATGTGGTAATTATGTCTGGCGATTCCGATTGGAGTCATAATTAAACTCAAAAGTGGTGAATAGTTTGATGCAAAGATTTCTTCTATTTGAAGTTCATCATTCTTGGAAATTTCTTGAATGATCCTGGAATATACTGTGCTTGATAATTTCAAAACTTCTTCATTCTGTTCAACCAATAAGTTTTGGAAAATTAATCTCAATGTTTTATCGTTAATCCATCCTTTGGTTGTGCTGTTTGGAATGGATAAAAACTCTAAAATGGTCTTAAGAACACTCTTACGGACATTTACGATAGAATGTCTTAAGAATGGGTATAGTCTCGGTACTAAATTTTCAAAACTCCAATTGGAATCTGATGATTGTTTTTCCATGATTTCTATAACTTCATGATGCGTTGATAATTTCGACAACAAGTCCATAACTGAGCCAATAGATGCAGATAAATCATCTCTTAGATTAATTAAACAATCCCAGATGGTCCTTAGAAGACTTTGAATAAGATCACGCTTGTATGTTATAAACTCATTGACTATAGGAGCTAGAGTCAATGCAGAAACTGATTGAACATCATCATCAGATTCTTGTAACCCATTCAAAACCATCGACACTATATCATTCAATAGTTCTGGATTGGTAGTCAATACCTCAGTACGAACACTTACAAAGTATCTTAATCCTAACATCCCACCATGTTTGGCTTCCCAACATTTAGGACTATACCCATCTTGTAAAACTAATTTATGCAAAGCGTTAAATGTCTTTAATAAACAATCTTGATCTAAATGAATTAATAATGCAGCTAAAGCTTGAGCGCCCAGTTCACGTACTGGAGCGACTACAGTGTCACTAACATAATCACCAAACCTATCTAATGCAAATAATGTACATAATCTTACAGCTAAATCTTCTAAAATTCGATTGTTATTTTGTAAATTTTGTTGATAATTATTAAGTTTAATCTTACCAGCAGATTTCCCATGTTTTTTAATCAATTCTCTTAACCCAAGACATGCACCATGACGAATTTCCCATCTATCATCGAATAAATCATCAACTAATAACTCAAAAACTCCTTGAAATTCCCAAACTAGCCCAGCAACTTTTGAATGTTGATTAAGGATTGGTGACAATTCATTAGCTTTGGTTTCAAGTACTAACTTCTCTCCCCCTTGTTGACTAGTTAGATCGAAATTCAATTCATCTTTAATTTCATCAGTGATGTTATTAGGATCTTGCATGATTTTAGTCGATATTGAACTTTTACTCAAATCTATTGGTTTATTTTTGAAACCAGCTTTAGCATTAGCTTTGGCTCTTCTTTTTTGCATAGCTTTTAGTCTAGCATTTGTAACTGGTTTGTCTTCTGTTTTGGGCAATTCTGATTTGGTTTCTTGTTTGACTTTCTCGAGTTCGGTTTCAGGTTCTTCTGACTTGATTTCATCAGCTTCAACTTTAATTGAATTATTATTTTTATGACGTTTGAATCTACTTAACAATGAAATACCCCCAGTATTTATTTCGTCATCTTCATTGTCAATTGACGAATCGTTGATATCATTGATGTTGGATGCTAACAATTTCTTATTACTTTTGAGAATTTCTATCAAGTCCCAATTATCAAAATTTACAAGGTTTACTATATTATCATTGATTTTAGCCAATTCCTTATCTTGTTCGACTTTGAAATCATCAAGGTTATCAGGATTTTCACTTTTGATTATTGATTCTGTACCTGATTCCTGTTTGACGGTTGGTTCTTGCTTGATTGATGATTCTTGTTTTACTTGATCAACATCCATTAAATCTGGGTCTGCACTTGAGGTACCATTGCCATTCTCTTGTTTTATTTCTTGTGCTTCCTTTTCACTACTTTCAGTATCCACCTTATTGGGATCCCATACATTTGAATGATTAACAATATTACCAAATGCTCTGGCTGCCGCCGTTCTTGTTTCCCATTTACTGGATTTTAAAAACGGGTAAACTCTTCCTAATAGATTTAATGTTTCTTCAGGGTGACCTTTGGCTAAGTCAGATAATTGATCGGCTGCAGTATTTCTTATAAAAGGGGTTGACCCCGTTTCTAATAGTACTACTAAACGATCTAATCTTGACATTTGGTTGGTTCACGATGTTTGAAATCTCAAATTGTGGGAATTTACAGTGGTATTTAAGTAAGATTTTGTGGTAAGGGCACGTCGATTTTTTATATATATAATTTGAGATTCCCAGTTTTTTCATACTTTTACCAGAGCGAAGTACCAGAGCGAAGCGGTGTTGAAAATGAATAAAGGAATTATTCTTTTGATTTGATCCAGAAAATATGAAATTATGATAGAGCATCACTTCAAGGTGTAATAATCAAAATTACACTCAAAGGAGAACTCAGAAACTCTCACTATACAATTATCTTATTTCTATTTACTTTATATAGTGGATAACGTAGTGAACAAAGAATTGCTTAGGCATTGATTAGCGATTCAAAACCACCACCAAGATAAAGCCAACGTCAAAGCACATAAACATTTTTGGGGTCAGATGCTTGATCAAGTATATTTCTTCTCCCTTTGTTCTCTGACCTCCTTCTTCAATTCATTAATCTCCTTTGCACCCGTATTGTAAGAAACATTAGTATCTTGGTTCAATGGATTCAAAGGACTCTTTTGAAATTCCTTATGTAACAAGTTCTTAACTTGTTGTAATCTCAACCCAGGATTCTCTTTTCTAACTTCTGGTAATCTTTTCAGTTCAAATTCAGCATAAGCTGCTTTGACTCTCCTTTCAGGATGCTTATCGAAATCTTTATGTTGTAACCCACCATCTTGAGAAGTTGCTAAAGTTAAAGCTTCTAAGGCATTGTCAATACCACTAGCTTTAAATTCAGGTTTATCATTATTAAAATCGAGGAAATCATCAATTTTCCCAGTTTTTTTGGCAGCAATCTTGGCGGCTCCCCTTTGTTTATTATTTTGGGGTTTGGAAGGCATTGATTCTTCCTCAGCTTTTAATAATGCATCTCTTTCAGCTTTCTTTCTTGCAGCTTCTTCTTTCTTAAATTGATCATCTTCTTTCTTTTTATTACCTTTCTTTGAACCTTGTTCCCACTTAGAAGCTTCTTCAGCTTCTAACGCATTTGCAGCATCTTGTTTCTTTTTATTAGCTTGCTCTGCTTTTCTTGCATTACCTGCAACTTTCTTGCTATTTTCTCCAGTCTTTTTGGCCATAGTACCGATTCGCAAAACCTGAACTACCAGTATTAGCGAGTAGCTTAGTGATGCTCTCACGAAAAAGCACACAAGGCACACAAACTCAATTACACAAAGATAGTGCCAGAAAGACTTGGCACAAACAGAAACTTAAACAGAGAGAAACAAACCTGAACAAACTTCAATTACAATTTAGGTTTAAAAACAATTCTCCCCCTAACATTACCCTTATCTAACTCCTCTAAATAATGTTGTACTTCATCTAATCTCTTAACCGTATACATTGGTTTAATCTTTCCTAATTGAACCCATTTCATAGCATCTTGTTGGTTAGCGGCAGTGCCACCAAAAGTAAAGTAAATAGTTGCATTTTTTCTGGCTAGTTCATAATTAAAGATTTGTAATTTGTAATTACCTAACCCAATCATAACAATACTACCACGAACAGCACTATAGTCTTGAGCTAAAAGAATGGTTTCTCTGAATCCACAGAAATCAAAGACAACTTCAAAAGAAAGTTGTTGGTGTTCCACCTGGTCTTCCATGTTTTGAATATACTCATCAGCACCATACTTTAATGCTAAGTCCTTGATGGCCGGGTTCTTATCGGTAACAACAATATAAACTCCATAATTCTTTAATATTTGCACGGCATTTAATCCTAATCCACCCAGACCAATGACTAAAACTTTTTTCCCTGGCTGCAATTGATGTTTAACTTTCTCAACAGCATGGAACGGAGTAAGCACTGAATCGGTAGTGACAGCAGCAGCTTCGTAACTAACGCCATCAGGAATTTCAACTAATGTTCTTAGATTCTTGATTAACAAGTATTCTTGGAAACCTCCATCCTGATTGAGCCCATATGCGGCCATCCCATTCCCAATACAACTATTATCATTACCTACCCTGCAGTTTTGACAAACTCCACAGCTATCAGCTATGACCAAGCTGAATTTTTTTCCTATTTGATACGTTTCATTACCTTTCAATTCATCACCAGTAGCCACAATTTGTCCTGCAACTTCATGTCCCATAACGAATTTGTCATTGACATTGGGAACTTTCAAAATATTCACGTCACTGTGACATAATCCTGCTGCCTCTACTTTCAATAACACTTCTGCATGTTTTGGAATTGGTACTGGTAAGTTTTCAAATTTAACAATTTTTGGACTTCCTGTGACGAATCCATAGCCGGTTTGTGTCTTAGGGATAGTTGACATATTGTGATAAGGTTTTCAAAACGTTGAAAACTTTCGGGGTTCGCTTTGGCGGTTTATGTCTGAGGCAGGTTTTTGCGGGGTTAATCAATCGAGATTATCATTTATGATTCATATACACAGGTTTCGGTTAAATCCTAGGCAATTTAAGTTTTATTGCTTTGATTATGTAATATGGGTACGTGCTTATTAAAGTTTGAAGTTTTACGTCAAATGAGTTTATTTGATTATTCGATTACACAACTGTTATGTATTGACGTGTATTAGTGAGCGAGGAGATTGATGGGTGAATATAAGTAAAGTGTACTTATCATATTGCCTCCGGCCTCAGCCCACATTCTCCTGTATTGGCTGGTCGGTACAGAATGTCTTCATGGAGCTAGGGGTAAGAAATTCTTCTGATATATATTCTAATTACGTCATCATATTCATAAATGAACATTTAGTGTTAAACACATTATTTGTTACAGATTCACTGTAATTCCATGGTATTTCTCATGAAAAATATCACTTTAATCACCTAGATACAGAGAACTCTGACCCCTTCACTTCCTTCAAGGTCAAAGTTAAAACATCCTCTTTTCTAATTCATCATGAAATTCAACCTTCAGATCCTCCCTATAAACATCTTCCCAATCAATGGAAGCATCTTTATTCAATAAAATATCTCTATGTAAATCACTTGTACCCCCCAAAATTGATGGTTTGAAATCAGTGGCTTCAACCAATTGTAATTCCATAGTTCTTTTAATTGGTTCCCCAGCACCGAAAACTCTACGATATGTTTCCATACGAGTATTTAATTCGTTTGATTCCCAATTTTGAATTCTATTCTCCAATGGATGTAAATTGTTGATCTTTGATGCCAAATTTCCTGGCCCTTGTTGGTTCCTTAATACATCATTTAATCCTGGTGCATGAGCTGCTGCTGTTCCGAAATCAGTAGGTTTGATGGATGACTGATGTTTGTTTTCAGGTACAATTCTTAATGACTAGATGTGTTAGTATTGATGTTTTGGTTTAAGTTGTGTTTGTGGTTGATGTTGGTGATACATACCATTATGAGTGGCAATAATGTTCGCGGTACAAATTTGTTAGTAGGGAAAATGATAGAGATTCGCAGGATGGTCACGTGATAAAGATATTCATGATCATATACACTAAGGTTTTTGAGAGAATTAGTGGTAGTACTTGAGTCCTAGTAATTTATGACACTACTAGGTTCTTTCCAAAGGCTCCTCAAAGTCTAAATTGCCAACCGTATGCCCCGTCTTTAACCAACCTGGAACCCAAGACCAATCTTCTGGATCGATAGCCTTATTAAAACTCAAGGTTCCAAGTACCAACAATAAAAACCCAAACAATTGTAACAAATGAAAAGATTCCCATCCTACTATCATTGCAATCACCCATACTAATAATGTCCTGCATGAGTCAATAGTTGACCTCGCAGTGGCTGAAATATAATAAGTTATGGAAAGACCGAAGAAATTGAATGATGATATAGAAAGCATAATCAAGACCGAGGATCCCAAGATTGCTCCATTACTAAACATTTGATGTAAGGATTCACCTAAATTGAAAGGGGAATCCTCAAAATTGGGTGATGTCAGACCAATCACAAAGTTCAAAATGATCATGGCGATAGTTATAATGACCGCACCATAAAATCCTTCGAAGTAAACCAATTGTAATGGAACGATAGGATGGTTACCTAAGAAATACTCTTCTACCACAAATTGGCCTGCTTGGCATATTTCAGCAAGAACTACTAAGACAATCCCGAAAACAACCAACCCATTATTCTCATGATGTTGAGGTTGTTTCAGTCCACTTAATCCCACTATAGCGATTCCTAAAGTGATGGTGATAAGGGAAATCCATTCTAACTTAGTAATTCTGCGTTTCAAAAATATTACAGACATGAACGCTACAAATAAAATCACAGATCCTCTCATCATTTGGTAAATTGATACGGGGATATAAACTAATCCAAGGTTTAACATTGTAGTAGCCAACAAGTCACATAATGCAGGAATTGAAAGTCTAATACTTTGTTTAAACGTAATCTCTTGTTTATCTACGGGTGTGTACTCTTGTCTAGCTTTATACATTTGATAGGCGATATAACAACCCATTTCTCCTATAAACATTTGTAAGGTCTGTAAAGCGGGTTGTTCGAAATTCTTATGAGTTGATGGATCGGGATCGTTACAGTTTTTGACACATTGATTATCTTGATACTTGGTGAATAATGAGTTGAGGCATCCAGTGATGATGGTTCCAAATACAATAAAGATCGTAAACGTCAGGGATTGGGCCATACTAAGTGTGGGTCTTTCGTGGGACGTTTGTGTGAGGTTTTGGAGCGTGCGGGTCCTTTCCGTGACACGGCCTAAGACTATAAAGAGGCTTTGAAGGGGGTGACTTGGGAATGGCCTTTCTGGTGTTGCTTAGGTATTCACCAAGTATTAGAGTAATTGGAGAGCTACCTGCATTATTTTGTGATAGTTTTCATACCATATATAGTTATAAGAGGGAAATAAAGACCTTATAAGGAATGAAATACCCACATAAGTTCTGGAAAAATTGAAATCTTTCTGGTTGAGTCTATAAATTCACAGCAGTCTAAATTCAATTGATTCAAAATATATGGCCAAGTTTGGTAATCAATGCGATGAAACTGGACCAAATGTAAAGGGTCTTATCAGTTATAAGTTCTCCAGATCGGTCCTGCATGTAATTTGAGCCGCATAGTGGTCATCGCAGTTTATTAAGGATTTCTTAGTTTATTGCATTTATCTACCATTTCCTCTGGCTGAAGGACACAGAATTTGGTGTATCTGTACATAAATGCTACCAGAAGTCACATACAAAATTTAAGCCAAGTTCGCCCAATCAATTCCTAATGGTGGTGAATTGTTCGAGAAATATTTCATTTTATTTCGCAAATGGTCGAATATCTTGGGAACCTGTGATCACAAATTGGCCAAATTTTGACATGGTGTAGCTGTCCAGGTCTTCAAAATAGCTATTTCTGCACAAAAGATGCAAACTTGGATCTATGTCCAACAACAGGTAGTTAAAGAACCCCCATACATACAAAAATTAAAAACGCACGTTTACGTAATATCTGACAAATCATTACCCTACCATGAAAATTTTTTATAAAGCATCTCAAAAAAAAAGTTTTAGAAAAATATAATCAAATAGAATAAAAATGGCATTTGGAGATTCAAGAGGTAGAGGTGCCCCAAGAGGTGGTGCCAGAGGTGGTTCAAGAGGTGGCTTCGGAGGAGGCAGAGGTGGCTCAAGAGGTGGATTCGGTGGTGGTAGAGGTGGTTCAAGAGGTGGATTTGGTGGAGCTCGTGGAGGTGGAAGAGGTGGTGCCAGAGGTGGTAGAGGTGGTGCTCGTGGTGGAAGAGGAGGTGCTAGAGGTGGTGCCAGAGGTGGTGCTAAAGTTGTCATTGAACCACATAGACATGCCGGTGTTTTTATCGCCAGAGGTAAAGAAGATTTATTAGTAACTAAGAACATCGCTCCTGGTGAATCAGTTTATGGTGAAAAAAGAATCAGTGTTGAAGAACCAAGTAAAGTTGAAGGAGAATTACCAACCAAAATCGAATACCGTGTTTGGAATCCATTTAGATCAAAATTGGCTGCTGGTATTATGGGTGGTATTGATGAATTAGGTATTGCCCCAGGTAAAAAGGTTTTATATTTAGGGGCTGCTTCAGGTACTTCAGTTTCTCACGTTGCTGATGTTGTTGGACCAGAAGGTATTGTTTACGCCGTCGAATTTTCTCATAGACCTGGTAGAGAATTAATTGGTATGGCTAAAAAGAGACCAAATGTTATCCCAATTATTGATGATGCTCGTCATCCTCAAAAATACAGAATGTTAGTATCAATGGTTGATGCTGTATTCGCTGATGTTGCCCAACCTGATCAAGCCAGAATTATTGCTTTAAATTCTCATTTATTCTTAAAAGATCAAGGATTAGTTGTTATTTCTATTAAAGCTAATTGTATTGATTCAACTGTCGATGCTGAAACCGTTTTCGCCAGAGAAGTTCAAAAATTAAGAGAAGAAAGAATCAAACCTTTAGAACAATTAACTTTAGAACCTTATGAAAGAGATCATTGTATTGTTGTTGGAAGATATATGAGAAGTGGATTAAAGAAATAGATGTATAATAGATATTGAGGCTGAGAAAGCTAAGTGAAGCGAAACTATTCAATACCTCTCGTGTTTTCTCTGTTGGTATGGTGTTAAAGTACTATCTTAGTATGTTATTGTGGCTATTGACGTGGTAATTGTTCTCATAAGATATACTTGCCCGTGGAACTCTCACCAAAGACAGGAAAAACTTCCTTCGTAAACCCGCAACTCTCCAGGGCTAGCCATCGCGATAGTGATACACCCTCACCGTGACTGCGTCACTTCTCCTCAGTGCTTAGTGCGCAAGTAAGATAACCACAAATACACAAATAACAGTACACAGATAAACAAATAATCACTCAGGGAGAAACATGAGTGATAAGGAAGTAATAGAGATCGAGTCGGATGTAGAGGATCATCAACCACAATCAGAAACCCAAGTAAATCAAGGTCCTATCCATATACTATCAGACAATGAAGGACCATCAACGCCACCTGAAGTGATTGAAGAAAGGTCAGAAAGTGGGAATAGCCCGGAATTGGGTCAAGAATTGAATAGGATTGCTTCTTTTTTCCAGAACGTATGGGGAGGTGAAATACCACCACCTACTGAACCTGAAACTAATGATAATGATGATGTAATACATATCAACACTCGTAGAAGAAGGCGAAGTTCAGCGGATGAGTCCCGTAACGTAAGGCAGAGGTTAGATGATGATGACGATATTGAAATCGTACGAGAACGACAACTAAGTCCTCGAGAATCTACGCCATTTTTTACAGCTTCTAATCTACCTACAAGGTCAGGTAGTGGGATAACAAATGCTGTAAGAGCTACAAGCAGGACTCCAAACAATGATCAAGTACAGAACCGTGCACCAGGATTTTCGCTTTACAATATCATCAACAGACTCCAACTTGTCAACAGACAAGGACAAAGCGCTAGAAATAGAAGAATGGGGGGACGGAGATTAGATCCTGATGGAATAAGTATTTACGATTTGTTTGTAGCCAGTTCAGATGATGATCCCGATTATGATGAAGCCACGGGAATCTTCCCTGAAAATCCATTTCCTGGTGATTTAAATATCTTTGGTCACTTTTTTGATGGTGAAGATGAAGCAACCACTGCTCGTATTCTAAATAGAATAGAACATGACAATGAAATTATGATGGATAGGAAATTACGGGATGAAAATGTATTCAATAGAGAAACCATGAAACGGAAGCGTGAAGCTATAAAGCGTGAACAGCAAGGATATACATCTAATATCACTCCAGATAATAATATTGGGTGTGAGTTATGTGGGATAACTTTAGGTGAAGGAATCCCACCAGACTTTAAGCCAAATCTACAATATACTAGGAAGTATGAGATTTATAGCGAACAGACTAATATCAGAGCACCATGGTTTTGTTTCAAACAACTCACGGATGTTGATAAAGATTTGAGTAAGAGAGTTTTTTTGAATAAATGTGGACATTTATATTGTGGGAGATGTATCAAAAATATTGGTAATAGGCCAAGGGTTAAAAGAGGGCAAAAACGTGATTTAAGTATTGACAATCCTGAAATTTATGCTCCTAAGAAGTGTGTAGCTGAGGGGTGTGAACAGAATTTTAGGGGTAAGAAGACGTTTACCGAACTTTACTTTTGATTCGAACGTAACGAAGACTGAAAGTATAGTTCTACAGCCTGAAATCGTTTGAGAGTTATATCGGAAGCTTTTGGTGCAAGGGACATGAATGATAATGAATGTGGGTAAATAGGTATATAGAAAGTGTACATTAGCAAGGATTAGATATAATCTCATTTATTAATCATTATTCACATATCGATTGAAATTCACGGATTTAAATTTACTAATTGGAAGTAAGGTCCTGAATAAGAAGAAGAATCCGTGCTATAAAGAAAAGACCTTAATTGAGAACCAACGGTGAAGCTTTCCAATGATTGGCTCAACTTCCTCTACAGGAAAATTGATCTAATCAACCCTAGCCTCAGATAACGTCAACGGTTTGATGTTATTGGAGAAAACATTTGACCCATTCTTAAACCTATTAATCTTCTTCAACTTCTCCCTTACTACCATTACTGGGACTGAACTTTTTGTCACTAAATAGTTCGACAAGGATCCTAATAAAACACCTTTTATAGCACTTTGACCCTTAGACCCAACTATAACCAACGTTGGTTGTAGATTATCGATTACTTCCAAGATCAAGTGTCTTGGAATTGGATGGTGAATGATTTCAATAACAATATGAATTTGAAGTTTAGTTAATCTGAGTAAATTCAATACTTGTTGTTTAGCTTTATTAAGCATATTTAATCTTTGTTGTTCTCTATGAGTTTCATTGGCGGTATTACCTTTTAATTGATGATTAGAGTCGGTATCTTCAATTACACATACAATGAATAATACAGCTCCATCAACTAAAACTGTACCTAAAGACCATTCTAATGAAAAAATCGATTCTGGACTAAAATCCATACATAATAAGAACATTTTTGGTTTGATTTTAGGATCAATTAATTGAAAAAAGTTTCCTCTAGTTATGGTTTGAATCACACGAGATTGGGCTTTATTACTATCGATTTCGCTTTCGATAATGGTCTCATTCAATTGAGATGCAAACTCACTATCTAATTTATCTTCAACAGCTGAAGTGTATGGGATCATAAAATCATCATTTTCATTGGAACCAGTACCATTGGGAGTACCGGTGTTCCCACCAACATTTCCTCCTATGGTGATATTAACATTGCTATCTTTATACTTTTCATTTTCTTGATCAATTACTTTCTTTCTGTAACTAGCATAATCTTCTAATTTTTGTCTTCTTACTGCCATATCCTGATCGAATTTGCCTAAATCTACATCGACATCACCACCAGTTAATTCCAGCTTAATATCCTTTAATTTTTGTACTAAACTTTCATCAATTGGTTTACCAGACATCTTAGCGTTAGCCAAAGCTCGTTCACTAGCAGTTAATTCTTCTAATTGTTTAACTATAGATTTGTCATTCAAATTCAGATTCTCTAATATCGATGATACTTCATTGATTTGTTCATCATGACAAGCATAATTCGGTAAAATATTACCTGTATCATCATAATGAAATTTTTCCCCTTCATCATCATCACTGATATTTTCTTCTTCACTTGGTTCCTCAAATGTAGCATTTCCAACACTGGTAGTACTTACATTACCTTCATTGTTAGAAGGTTCTTGATTAAATACAAATCTTTCCAGTGGATCATGATTAATTATTGACCATTTTAATTGATCATTATGAGGAGAATTAGACCTGGATCTGGTACCTGGGGACCTTGATCTATTTCTACTCATAGATTTTTGAATGACTGCTAATCTTTGAGCTTCTAATCTTGTTTGTCTGTCTGACATGATGATAAGGGTGGATTCTCAAAAGCCAAGAGTTGTGGGGCGCGACCATATCACGAGGGGAGTACAGAAGGTTAGTATTGCAGGAGAAGGTTCTTTTGCTTTATTTGTGTTTGTGTTTGGGGTCATAGGTTTGAAATTTATTTACATCTATGCATGTTTGTATATGTGTTTGTGTACAAACCCTTAGAGTTGGACTTTCAACTTAAAAGTACGAAATAGAGAGACGTTGTCAATAATTGTGTGGAAAAATGAAGCAAAATAAAGCGCATTTTTCTAAGCCTGTTTCAGCCGGTTCCAAGTTTAGGATTTCTTTTATTGCTTTATTCAGACTAAGTCAATGAAAGGGGACATACGTCAACATTAAGGAAAAGTATGAGAAACAAAGATAAGAAACAGATAAAAGAAATATATGCATATGCATAGAAGCTATCCACGTATAACCTGCTTCATTGTCATTACTCTTCATCAGCATACTCTACTAGAACTGTCATTCCCAGCTTGAAGTTATCACCAATACTTGAATTGAAATCATCATAAACTTTCTTTGGATATGGCTGTAAAACTTCAAATTTAAAGTCGCCATTATGATCGAATTCTTCAACTAAATCTTCAACTTCTTCTAATTCTTCTAAGACTGATTCTATGTAAATGTAGAAATCACGAAGACTGGTTTCAGGCTTCAAATTGACTACAAATTTCAGCTCGGGTAATTTCACTTGAATCCTTATATTACCCCCATCATTGAGAGTCTTGAACCAGTCAGAAGCGTTTAAGTATTTCAAATACTTGAGTCTATTGACTTCATATTCTTGTAGGGCCTTTTGTTTTTGTTTTTCTTCTTTCTTGACTTTATCCATTTCGAGACTCTTCAAATAAGCATCGTCTTGGTTTTGTTTGATGGCTCTAGAGATTTCGATTTCTCGTTTGTCGGTTTTGGCTGCAATTAATTGTGGTTGGTAATGATCAATAGATTTCTTTAAATTCTTTACAAGTTTAGGTATAACTGATGCGGTATCGTCTAAATGGTTTGCAGCTAGGTTGGAACGGAAGACTACCGACATAGATGCCATTACACTAGGATTATTACTGACGTTATTGATAAGCATTATAAATGGAGTTTTCTTCGCATGGTAAGTTTTACCGAGTTCCCATGCTTCGGGAGATTTATCGACATTTCCGATGAATAGGGTTTCCTCTGATAAAAGTGATTTGAATTTGGGGTCTTTGAGGAGATCGTCTATGAAGAATTCGTTATCGTTATTGACTAAAACCACAAAAAGCCAATTATAATCGTCTTTGCACGACTGGTAGACTTCATTATATTCGTGTTGATGGATTCTATACTCTGGATGTTGGTTCCCCAAAACTATTTCAGTGTTATCTTCACTATAAGTATCGAAGTTGAACTTTGAAGGGAACGAATTTGGCGTTTTGAATAACAAATTCACTATATAGCCAATGATATTCTTAGGTACTAGAAGTATGAACCATATCAACCATTTCAAAATGCTTTTATTAGGATGGGAAGGTGTTAGGGATTGATGGATACCCAATTGGAATTGCCAGTTGTTGGATATTTTAGGTGCAAACGGAAGTTTAGGAATTAGATCATCAAGTTCGTAGGAATTAAGGGTGGAATAACCACCACGATTGATGGACCCATTGACATTGTGAATATTAGGGATGCCAAATTCGCTCGTGGATTCATTAGTGTATTCGTTAGTGAATTCTCCTATCCCACTACTAGCTCCTATTCCGTCTATAGACTCAGATTTTATCAGATCGAATCCTGATTCGAAGTAACTGGAAAGTGAGTTGTTAAGGTCCCAATTATGGACGGTAAGAAGACTTTGGATATCGTCAGTGGAGTCTTCCGGAAGGTCTGTGATAGATTTGAATTGATCTATGAGCTGCTGTTCCATAGTGAGTGCAAGTGAGCCTGAACGATAGCGATGGCGAGCTTCGCACTGCCAAGTTTGTACTATTAGTACCAATTTCTCACAAGACCCTCAAAAACTAGCGACCACTCGTAGGAAAGTTGACTCTTCCTCACTCCCCTAGTCTCACAACCACAGCTTCGGGTCGGGATGATAAGATAATGCACAGAAACTCACATAACCATAAGTTTCAAAATACATCACATGAAATATCAGCGTAGGAATAAAGCAAACTTATGTTACAGATGGAATAAGTCCCTAGGAGACTTAACTAAGCACTAAATCGATAAGCCTCAAGACTTTGTCTGAGTTTGCAGCCATAATTATGGTGTAAGATGTTATTTGTGACAGCCTCGAAATTTTCTCGGTTTTATCGAAGCTCCCCATACCAAACTTTAAAATCATTATATTAGACACATTACCCCGAAACCTTCGTAAAGAAAGAAAAGAAAGTTTGGTCATTTATATGATTTTCAGATTTCACAGATACGAGAAGCCGCAATAACCGTCAAAACTTGTCATTACCAGAGCCTACATTCATTAAAATGTGCCTACAAGTATCTTTTAGAGTCACAAATCAAATAGCCACATCCGTCCACCCCTAGGTAACACAATGACTTGGCCCGATCATGTTCTGTGACGCTAACGAAAGCCTGCCGTAATCGCCCGATATGAGCCCGTATGTCGCATTGCTATGTCTTATTTACCCTCGACCCTCGGTGCAACAAAATGACTAATTTACGGATCCTCCACCAACGTAAATGCAGCACTCATCATTGTACCAATAACTATTGTGATAATAATCATGTAATATAACCTATAACCTAACTAACCAATGGTTGCAAAATATCGTTAAAAAATATCATCTCATGCATAAAACGTGGACAACGTTCAGTTTCCATTTATCCTAATGCACAATTAACGTAAACCCTCATACAATAAGGTTATGCTATTAGAATGTCTCAGTTTAATTGGTAACTTTTTCGGATCAATTGACACGAATTTCGAATTTCGTTTGCGAAACATTTCACACTCTTGCTATAAAAAAAATTTCCAATTAAACTATTCACAAAAATAAGTTACACAAAACAACTTTGAAATGTTCAAAAGAGTTTTACAATCTAATGTAACCAAAGGTCTATTGGTTACTGGAGGTTTAGTTGGAAGTACGATAGTGTACTTAGATTTCGTTAAACCACCAAATGTCTCAACTTTAACTCATAAGTATACGCCATTAGTTAAGACATTAGATAAACCACCTTCAAGACAAGACCTTTTACAAAAATTACCCCAAGATGATTCCGAAGCCGATGACAAAAAGTTTGATTTAATTATTATTGGTGGTGGTGCTACTGGGTCAGGTACTGCTGTTGATGCTGTCACTAGAGGTTTAAATGTATGTCTTTTAGAGAAAAACGATTTTGCATCCGGTACCTCATCCAAATCAACCAAGATGGCCCATGGTGGTGTTAGATACTTAGAAAAAGCGGTTTTCCAATTATCTAAAGATCAATTGGATTTAGTCATCGAAGCTTTAAACGAAAGAGGTAATATGTTAAGAACTGCACCTCATTTATGTTCTGTTTTACCAATTATGATTCCTGTTTATAAATGGTGGCAAGTTCCTTACTTCTTTGCTGGTTGTAAGATGTATGATTGGTTTGCCGGTTACCAAAGTTTGAGATCTTCAACCATTTTCTCCAAAGAAACTACTAGTGCTTTAGCCCCAATGATGGATGACTCTAATTTGAAATTAAGTTGTGTTTACCACGATGGTTCATTTAACGATTCAAGGATGAACTCAACTTTAGCTATTACTGCCATTCAAAATGGTGCAACTGTCTTAAATTATATGAATGTTGAACAATTATTGAAAACCGAGGATAATAAGATTTCTGGTGTCATTGCTAAAGATTTAGAAACTGGTAAAACTTATAAAATTAAAGCTACATCTGTTGTTAATGCTACTGGTCCATTAAGTGATAAGGTTCTTGAGATGGATAAAGATCCTCAAGGATTAGCACCAAAAGAATTCAAACCTCCTAAAATGATCGTTCCATCAAGTGGTGTTCATATTGTTTTACCAGAATACTATGGTCCTCAAGGTTTGGGATTATTAGATCCTTCAACTTCTGATGGTAGAGTTATGTTTTTCTTGCCATGGCAAGGTAAAGTTTTATGTGGAACTACTGATACTCCATTAAAAGATGTACCAGAGCAACCAGTTCCAACCGAAGAAGAAATTCAAGATATCTTAAAAGAATTACAAAAATATGTTGTTTTCCCAGTTAATAGAGATGATGTTTTAAGTGCATGGTCAGGTATTAGACCATTAGCAAGAAACCCAGATTTAGTTAGTGATGCTCCAGGTGCAAGTTCAACTCAAGGATTAGTAAGATCTCATTTAGTTCATACTTCTCCAACTGGTTTGATTACAATTTCTGGTGGTAAATGGACTACTTATAGAGAAATGGCTGAAGAAACTGTTGATACTGTCATTAAGCATTTCAGGTCTCAATTACCAAAAGATTTAAAACCTTGTCAAACTAATGATTTAATTTTAATTGGTGGTGAAGATTATTCCAAGAATTATTCTGCTAGATTGATTCATGAATACAGAATTCCATTGAAGTTGGCTAAGCATTTATCTCACAATTATGGTTCAAGAGCTCCAATCATTTTAGAATTGTATAAATCAAATGATTATAATAAGTTACCAGTAACTTTAGCTCATTCCAAGAATTTTTCACCATCAAGTGCTTTAGCTAATGAAGACAATTCATTAAGTTATCAAAATTTCGATGAACCATTCACAATTGCTGAATTAAAATATTCAATTGATTATGAATACATTCGTACTCCAATTGATTTCTTAGCAAGAAGAACAAGATTAGCTTTCTTGAATGCTAGACAAGCTTTAAGTGCCGTTGATGGAGTTGTTGATATTATGAAAGAAGAATTGGGTTGGGATAGAGCTACAACTGAAAAGATGAGATCTGAAGCTAAGGAATTTATTGGAACTTTTGGTATTAGTTCTAAAGATTTCGATGTTAAAGATTTTATTGTTCAATAATCGAACAATGTTCTTTAATTCAATCCAATTATTCCTTATCATCAGTTATCTGATGTAAATATGTCTAGAGTGTACTATTTATGTTTATATACGTATAGAGTAAATTTGAGATTTGTGATAGATCATATTGTACTATACACGACCACTTATTAACTATAAATATCAAGGAAGATCACCACCATGATTCTTGAGATATTTCATTCTGTTTTCCTAATTTTTGGAACGTATATCAAGTTCTTACCAAGACGTTCTTGGGTCACTCTCCATCCAATGTTCATTCGTCAACCACTTCAATGACATAGTTTCGTAACTTGGCCATTGATTACAACTTGATAGATTCGAGATTATGATTTGGTGGTGGACCATATTCTATAGGATAAACTATTATATTATAAATACTAGTGAATCCGCTCAAAGCACCGTTTGTCAAGACCTAGCTTTTTGGAATTATTTAAGCGCTTACTGAAGTTATGTATTGATGTTGTGCCTATAAGCGAGAGGAGCCCAATCAAAGAAATTAGTTTAGGTTATGATACTGTACAACCTGCCCAAACCTTATCTTGAACTCTAAAAATAACTCCAAGAGCGGTTAACCCCAGTTAAGCCTTCCTTATAGTCATCATCAACACTATAATCCCGCCTCATATAGTGTTACATAATCGGCTTACATAATCGGTTAATAAATCTCAAGCCCATAATCATCTTACAAAACCAACTGCAAACCTTGGTTGAAAACATCCACAACAGCTGTTATGCCACCAGCTAAGACGAGATCAAGAAGTGGGTGTAATAATTGTAAGAAGCTTCATATAAAATGTGATGAGACCAAACCAGCTTGTGAATATTGTACCGCTACAAAGAAACAATGTGTGTATGCCCCTCCTAAGAAGATAACAAGACAAAGGAAACTGCAAAAAAGTTTAAAAACTCATACTGAGTTAATATCTCATACATTCCATAGTACTTATCCTGTGGCTATATCTAAATCAGGAAAGTTCAAGAAGATATACGATGAGTGTTTTGGCTTTACATGTGGAGCCAATCTGACTAATTCTCCAGTGGTTGAGGACGATAAGACTATAGATACTGTGGAGCACATAGAACCGGCACCATTTAGTCCTTCGCCTTATTTAGGGTTATACGGATTAGGAAGTTGGCCAGTGTCTGTACCACAGTCATGGCAAGGCCTTTCCCCAGGGCCGGGTGGACTCTCAGGGGCTAATCAATTTGAGACAAAATTCTTAGAATTAGGGCCTTTGGATGAACCTTTGAATAGTTCAAGAAGTTCTGACTCAAATTCATCATCAACCTTTGAACTTTCACCTGATTTAGGATCTTTAGAACCAACTCCGGAGTTTAAGGGCCCTGAATTTAAATCTCCTCAATCACATTTAAAGGTGCCACTTCAAGTAGCGCAAACCTTAGTTCCACTTCATAACCCTCCTTCTGCCAGAGGTGCTTCTAGGTTTGAAGCTAAGTTACTTGCATCATTAAAAAGTATAATTCCAGGGTTTGTTCCTGTTGTATCAGGTGGATTTCAAAAGCTAATGGCTACAGATATTCCTGGACTTTTCGAACATTCAATTGTAGTCCAACAATCAGTGCTCACATTCTGTAGTATAAACTCATGGAACATAATCCATATAGAGCAGCCCAAGTTTGATGATTTCATTGATCCTAAAACCAACCTTTTTTATTCAAGAACACTGCATAATATGATCTACGATTATAAGTACACTAAGGGATCTAAGCAGAATTTATACGAACACACAGTCAGTTACTTCTTGAAATTGATTTCCACTACAAACAACCTTATCATAAATCACGTGCAAGAAGACAAAATTGAAGATTCTAAAATAGCAAGAGAATTAATGATAGCATGTTTTCTGATATTTATTTACCTTGGACTCCATAGTCATGATTTGGTCCCATTAGTAAATTTTGATAGAGAGAATGATTGTATGCAGGATTTCGACCTAATTTTCAATCTAAATAATGATCTCTTAACCATTGGATCAACTATCAAGAAGTACATGACTATCACCTTCAGTGCCTTACCACAAATGAAAAGCGGATTTTTGTTTTTCCGGCTATATGATATGGCATTGATTCGATTCCCCCTTATTGATAAATTGTCCGAGCATTTACACTACTATTACCATCAGCTTTATTTGTATTCTAAAGACTATTCAAACGATGCTGATTATAAGGTTCTTAGACAACACATTGATTTATTACAAGCGGCTTTTACAATTGGTCATATAGGTAATGTGCCTTTGCCGTTCTATAAGTATTATGTGGTTATAGAAGACTCATTCAGAGATTTGGTGAGAGCCAAGAACCCTATTGCTTTAGAGATATTTTTTGTGTATTCATGGCTTTGTTTAATGATTAATTTCTGTGTTTTTACCGATAAAAATGTATGGTTGGATTATATGAAATGGTACAGGAAGTGGACCTTCCAGCAGTCTCATAGATGGAGGTATAATACTGATAAATTCTTGTGGGAGACTCACAGGAAGGATGGAGAATGTGTTAGATATTATTTGAATTTAGATCCAAATGAGGAAAAGAACGAGTTAGGTGATCAGTTTTCTTTAACTAGAGATGTGGTTTTTTTTCCTGAAGAGCTCGAATGTTAGCATATAACTATAATGAATATAAAAATTATATGACTCTGTTTACTGGAAAGTTTCTGCTTTGTGCTTGGGTAGTTGTGACCACTGTCTTTGAAATCTTCGCCTGAACGTACCGGCTTGGGATCACTTAATCAAGCTCTTTCTGCCGCGCTTACATAATCGACTGTTAATCCCCAAGCCACTATATAAAGCGGTTGCAAAACTCATCAAGGATTATGCCACCTAAAGTAAGGTCAAGAAACGGGTGTAATAATTGTAAACGCCTTCACATTAAGTGTGATGAACGCAAACCCAGTTGTGAATATTGTTTATCCACAAATAGACAATGTATTTATAATCCTCCTAAAAAGATCATAAGGAGAAAACGTAAAAAAGAGTTGAGTTATCATAGTGAGTTGATAACTACGACGTTCCGGAGATTTTATCCAATGGCGGTGAATAAGTCCAAGAGGTTTAGTAGGATTTATCAAGAATGTTTTATGTTTGGTCATGGTATTGATGTGGCAGATGGTTCTATAAATGGTAGTTCTATATCGAGTGATATAAGAATGGTAACGGATATCTGGAATAATCTGCAAGATTTCAGTGCTCTACAATACCTAGGCATAAATGGTAATGTTACAGTTCCTACTACCATCTTTGGTACTGGTTTATTTGGTTCCTGTCCTAGAATTGAGTACCTTAACTCAGCTGAGTGTCCAATCCTTTCAATACCAGTCCCGCAAACTGACGCCTTTGAAGCAAAATTACTTTCTTCTTTGAAGTCAATCATTCCAGGGTACCTACCAGTGATCTCTGGGTTCTTCCAGAAACTTATAGTCGAAGAAACTCCAAGATTATTTGAAAAATCTGCTCTTATTCAACAAAGTTTGCTCACATTCTGTAGCATAAACTCATGGAATATTATCCATCTAGACGTCCCTAAATCCGAAGATTTTGTCAACCCTAAGACTAACTTATTATACTCCAAACATCTGCATTCAATGATTTATGATTACAAGTACACAAAAGGATCCAAACAGAATTTATATGAACACACTGTCAGTTACTTCCTCAAGTTAATCTCCACCACCAACAGTGTAGTTAAAAATCATGTCCATAAAGATGAAATTGATGATATGAATGTAGCTAAAGAAGTGATCATTGCTTGTTTTGTGATGTTCATTTACCTTGGCCTTCATAGCCATAATCTTCTACCGTTAGTCAAGTTTGACTCTAATGTCCAGAATGATGACATATTCAACTTGAATAATGACTTACTAAGTATGGGGTCTACATTACGTAAGTATATGGTAATGTCCTTGAACACATTCCCTAAAACTGACCGTGAATTCATATTCTATTGGTTAAAAGATATGTCATTAATTCAGTTTCCTATTATTGATAAATTGTATGAACACTTGGACGTTTATTACCGTGAACTTTACTTTCTCCTAGACTATTCCAAAGACCCTGACTATATGGTAATAAAAAACCATATCCTAATGTTACAAGCTGCTTTTAGTATTGCTCAGATAGGGAACATGCCTCTTCCATTTTATAAGTTCTATGTAGTCATTGAAGACTCTTTTAGAGAGTTGGTAAGAGCTAAGAATCCCATAGCTTTGGAAGTCATGTTCATATACTCTTGGGTTTGTTTAATGATTAACTTTTGTGTGTTCAATGATAAAAACGTCTGGTTGGGTTATATGGATTGGTACAGGAAATGGAACTTTAGAGAGTACGAGAGATGGAGGTATCAACTTGATGAGTTTATTTGGGATATAGATAAGAAAGATGGTGAGGGGGTTAGGTACTATTTGGGTATTTCAATTGATTGAGAGAAGTGAATTTAAGTGATGCCGGTTCTACTTTAGTGCCGCTTGACTCCATACGGGTGATCCTTACAACTGAATGTGTAATCATTGTATGGCTTTGAGACTTGTTTGTGTGTATGTGTTTTGTATTTTGTGAAGCTAGGGCTGAAATTCTCCTAAAAATATAAGGTGAACAAGTGTATGAACTCAACGACCTAGAGATATTAGAGGGCCCTAGAATGATACAAGTATCCAATAAATATATTCATATATAACTTTTAGTGATTACTGTGGAAAGAAAACAAATGAAGCCTGACATTACTTCAACTTCTTGGAAGAAGTCCTCCCTCGGCTCAAGCTAAGGACGTAAAGAAAGATCGCTCAATTGTTCATCCAACTTCTCAACCCTTGCCTTTCTAACCTTCTTAGTTCTCTCCTTATCATCCATTTCAAACTTCTCTACTCCGTACTCAGTATCAATCACTACATCTTCTCTCTCATCTCCATATTTCTCTTGATACTCCGAGGGAGGCTCTCTTAAAATATCTCTAACATTCGCATTTGCAATCAATTGATTGTGAACTCCAAAACTAAAACACCATTTTAGGTGAATTAACCTTAAATACAAAAACCAACTGTTAATTTGAATAAGTTTATTTCTTGACAATTTTATATAATTAGAATCCATCATATTACTTAAAAGTTCAAGTCCTTTTGGTGACTTTTTATAAACCTCTAATCTCAGTTCAAGATTACTGAATGTTTGGACTGTATTAAGAACATCTCTAAATATTGAATGAGTATCCTTTTTTTCTGATTTTTTAAGTTTTTTTGAATTAAGATTAGCTAACCTCGTAAGGGTAGTAATGATTTCTTCTTGCTCATAATAAGGAGAATTATAATTGAACTCGTCATCATCATCTTCAGTGTTTTCATAAGTATAAATTTCATAGCATAATCCAATTAATCTACCACATGCTTTACTGACTTCGATATTATCATCATCAAGGTATTCAAGAAGTTTGGGTACCATATCAACAATAAGTTCATTAAGATATTCATTTCTCGGTAATAAGGTCAACAAGCCTCCAACTCCATGTAATCCACTAATAGCCACTAAAGTTTCAGAATTCTGTTTATACATTATATCATTAACAATTCTTTGCTCACTTAAATCATCAAAAAATGTTGAATATTCTCTGTTCCCTTCTTTGAATTCTTTCATAGTGGTAAGGGAACTCAAGCAGTACCCTTCGGTTATCTCAAATAACCAATTGATTGTTTCATCAAGCCCAAAACTGGTGGATCCATTATATAACATAAGTAACAATGAGACGTACCCTGTTATTACGTAAGACTTATTTTCATTCGTCAATATACTATTAGAAGGCCTTGTGATCAAATCTTTTATATAACTTAAGAATTCTCCATCAATTAACCCACTAAATTCTTCGATATCACTGGCAATTAAACTTATAATACTTCTATATAAAAGCATAAACTCTTGAGATGTTTTATAATCACCTTTCATCAACATATGGATTAAATCTTGTATTGTGTCTTCACTTATATATTGTGAAGTCCCAGAATTCTGTTCATTATACACCAATAATGGTTTTGTAACTATAAGCTTATACAATTGAGCTAAAAGTAATTCTCTAGATTGGGAACTTACATCAGTTCTTGATACTTGTAATGACTTTATGATATCAACAATTGTAGTTGATTTACTGGTGATTCTTTGCTTATTCAATTCATTGGCAGTGGTTTGTTTCTTGTCTTGGTTATCTATCATGTTCTCATAGGCTTCTAACTTTGTAGCTAGAACCTCTTCTAAGTTGTTAAAGTTATAATCTAATTGACCGTTCTCTTCACTTTCAGGTAAGGGGGTTCTTGCCCTACTGATTGATCTTGAAGATGATGCTGAATTATCATCAATGTGTCTAAATTTTCCTAGTACCATTATTAAGCGTTATCTGGGTTATAGCAAGAATGCGATGGGGTGACTGCGACTTATATAAACTTTATCTGAGCGCCAACTATATATGAGCGTTAGCCAAAATAAAATTAGAGATGGAGTTAAGAGTAAAGCCGAGATGACTCTTAGTATGTATCTTGCATATATGTATTACAAATATGACTACTCATCTGTGTTCTGTTGTTTGTAGGATTACCACCGAGTATGACCGAGATGACTAACATTGATTATTCCTGTATATAGTGTGCACTGGTTCGCAACACTGTAAGGTATAGGTGTACGTGTGCAATGATTTACTTGGCTGTTTTGGCTAGTAATGACCACTAATTCTAGCTACCGTCATGGTAGTATTAAAACTGAATCTCTTGAGGTAGAATGTAAACCTTCTCACCATTCTCCCTAATCGTCTCTTTATTCACATCCGCAGGTAATGCCTTTCTCATATCAAATCCATCATTATCATCGTTCAAATTATTCCTATCCTGGGGCAACTGTCGTCCATAGTACCCCACAACCCTTCTGTAGACTGAGTATCCCAACTTCTCATACAATTGAATTGCTAATAAGTTCTTTACTCTAACAAATAAATCAATAAATAACGTATTATCTGGATCTCCTTTGACAATATCTTCGAGTAATTTACATAAATCTGATGCCAATCCAATTCTACGGTACTGGTAATTGACAGTTACGGCAGAAATATGGGTATGCCATTCCATTTTCGATAACTTTCCTTCATTTTTAGCTATCATGTACCCACTTATTTCCGGGGTGGCACCTACTTCGACAGATTTGAAGAATAGTGATGGCCAATTTATAAGGTACTCGAAGTAAAAGTCGAGAGTGTAGTTCTCTGTAAGTGGATCAAGGTTGATTGAATTGATCTTATATAGATCTTCCAATTGGAATGGTTTGTATGATGTCATATCTTGTTGATTTCTTTGATTGCGTGTTTATAATTACTATGTTTGTATTTGATACCCGTATGTGTATTTATATGCTTGTGGTTGCAAATGCACGTCTTTGTTTTAATATGGTGTTTTCGTCACTTGTAATGTTTCTATGTGATCTATCGCTCAATCAAACTGTCGCACATTCACACTTTTCATAGTATCTACCACCATCCGCACCACTCGCGGCCCCAATTTTCGGTAAATTTAAGACTCTTCGATGCAATCGCTACGCTCTATGAAGCTTTGAGGCTCAAATCTTCAGCGCGAATTGCTAAAAATTTTATCATGTTTGGAGGATCAGCACCATCTTTAGAAGAACAAAGAAAGTACCAAGAAGAACAACAAAGATTGTTAGAACAGTCAACTTACACGACTTTAAAGACTGCTGGAGTTATCGCTGGGGTTTTATGGGTCACACCAGTTATTTTTAATTTTGTTAGAAAGCAATTCTAAGCACCTGAACCGGAACATCTGAACTAACGAAGTAAAGGTGTGAAGGTGAATGTCATCAACCACAAACACAAACAAAGACACAAGAAATACAAATAGAAGTGACACAAATGCAAACATAGGTGGCACAAAAGGTGATACAAAAGAAGATGACAATAACTGTACATAAATATATACATCATTAAATTAGTAAAATCTCTCATCAGCTTTAAACTCCTGTCTAAATACAACCAAAGCACTCTCTACGCTCAAGCTTCGGTGTCCATGAGTCTGTCCCTAAGCCTGCCCACCTTAACACCTAGACTATTAAACTCGAACCTCTCACAAATCTTCCTTGCAGCCATTAGGGCCTTATCACTTCTCATCAACTTACTAATACTGTACGCTTTGTTGACATCACTTTCCTGACACGACAGTACGAACAATTGCAACAATGATTTATCGAACAAGTTGGTGTAGAAATCCAATTTTTCACTAATCTCTTCAGTAAACTCCTGGAACTCTTGGTCTACGAGTGAATCCCTAGAGAGTTGAGACATGGTGAGTGCCTTGACAAAGTTTTCTTCGTGGTCTTCGGTTTGTGGTTCAGTTTGGGGATCAGTTGGTTTGTGGCTTATAGGCAACTTCAAGTCTAATTCAATGGGTAACGATAAGGGAAATCCTGGGTAATCGTCATTATTCTTCAATACCAAACAATTGAGTTTATCGTTAGTTAACCCTAAGGGCCAACATTTCCATTGTTGTAACTTGCACTCCACGATGGGGATCCACTTACAATTCCCCACTTTTCTCCAATTACTTAAAATGATCAAAGTATCGTCACTCCCCGGGACAATGCAGGGATCATTGAACTCATTGAAGAAAATCCCTTTAAGTAAAGGCTTGGTGGGGTTTACCGTAATAGGCAATACACAATCTTGTTGAATAAAGTCGAATCCGTCAACATTCAATAAGGAGAACCCATACAATTCCAGTGACATCTTCGTTACTATGAATACCAATGTCTTGCTAGTGATAATGGAAACAACTGGGTTGAGTTTCATGATATTGACACAAATGCCGTACTTGTTGAAAATTCGTAAATACCCGTGGTTGGTTCCTACAACTATAAGTTCATCATTATCGGAATTGTCGGTGATAGAAATTGATGTTAAAAACTCACCTGCCTTCATCGGAATCTTCTTGTCCCAACTGTCTTGATCACTGTTATGGTTACGGTAGTAGATGATCCCGAACTTTTGAGTTTGGTCGACATTGGACCCTCCTAAAAGGATCCCTGTCCCGTTAATACTACATAAATCGAACTTATTGTAGTCATTAAAGTGATAATCTTTGTGGAGGGACCTGTCGAAGAAGGAAACAGTAATAGCCTGGACATTGTCGTTGTTAACACCCCAGACGTACCCAATTGAGTTCATAGTTAGGTACCTTCTTTCAACTCCACCGGTCTTTTTAAACGGGGTAGATCCGGGAGAGTAGGGGGAAAGCTTAATGGTTGGAGTTGGCTGTTGAGGTGGGGCCGATGGACTTAATTTTTGACGCTTACGTCCGTCATTCTTAAGTGGCTGGTTGTAAGGAAACTCATCGTCTTCATCAATGATAGAATCATCAATTCCGTTCCTATTGAGTCCGATGAGGGTGTCAGTGTCCATTCCTTCATCGTCGCTATCAGCAGCTGAGTTTGTGTTGGTTCCATTTGTGTTTGCATCCTTTGTGCTTGTGGCAGTTCCATTTGTGACTGGATCAACCTTTGGCAATTCAATTTTATGAACAACCCCATTATTGGTCCCTATAAATAAACCCCCATTTAATGATAAATTGATTCCTAATTCTTCAATATCATACTTCAACTCTTCTCCCCTACTTCTAACTACTACACCACCATTCAACATAACAATCCTTTCGTCTTCAACCACAAAATCAACTAACCCTTCGCAAGGGATCTCTTCTACAGTGTCCCAGTCACGATTCAACACTTTGATCCCCTCTAATGTTGGGACATAAAGCTTATCACCTAGACGGTTCCATCTTGGCCTAGTACAGATCAACTCCGCCTTATGATCCAGATCGTAGTTGATTTCATCGATCAGGGAATTGATCTTAATTGGTAACATTTTAGTGATGGTCTCTTCTAAGTTTGGTTGTTCGTTTATAACCGAATATACAAGCAAGTTCCCGTTACTTAAACTCACGGTGATCAACTCGTGCTGGATATTGTACGATAAACTCACCATTTGGTCCGCTAAATCGATGGTATAGGTGCTCAAGTTGTCTCTATTGATGAAGATCAATTTATTATCGTCTCCTCCCACAACGATTCTTTTCCCTTCGTTGATGAACCTACAATCTCTAAGCGGCAATTCCGATCTATAAATCACTTTGGTCTCGTCTGTGTCTAAGTTCACAAGTAAAAGCTTTCCTTCAGTGTTGCTACATACCATTTGGTTATCATAGACACTGAGATGGGTGAGGTTGTCGAGGATATCTATGGACTTTGGCTCTTCGTTGGAGTTGAGATCGAACACTTTGACGATCCCAATACTGTTCCCGATGAGCAACTTTTGCTGGCTGGTAGTAACGAACGAGTTACCTTCAGTAAACGCTGTTATCTGTGTTTTGTTCATGGTGTACGCGACGCGTTGATCTCTGCTCTTTACGCTCTCCTCTGCACTATGCGCTCCCTCCCCTACGCTCTACCTCCACTCCCCTCCACGCTCTCTCTATCTCCCGACCTTTCTTTTTCTTTCTTTATCTCCCCATATCTGAAAACCCTAATAATCTACCATCCACCACCTATCACTAATACTCTCCGGTTCCTACTTTCCTTAATGCCGCCTGTTTACATCCCCTCCATCCTTTAAGTCACACCATCCACTACAACCCCACCCACCCCCATCGGAGTCTCGCTCCCTACTACACGCTCGATCTACTGTAACACAAACTACATAACCAAACCGTCTGATCTGCATCTTTTACCACTTCTAATGCTCAGCTCTGATACCTAAAATTTTCCCCTCCAATATTCGCTCCAATTGCCCCACCCAACTCCTTTAGAATTTAACACCTTGTTCAATCCACCTAGTCCCACTAATCTTAGTCCTTCCTCAGCTCATTCCTACTATATCATCGTGCCACCTACACCAACGTACGACTAAGCCTATTCTTTCCCAACTGGTACATATAATAACGGACATGATCCGCAAATCACCTTCCTCATTCAGTAAATTCCCTCCGGACCAGATCTACGCACCATTTTATTTGCAACTTAAATATCACCCTCATTCTTGAAATCCCTAATGAAAAGAGTCTGTGTCATCGGAGGTGGCCCCTCTGGGCTTGCATGTGTTAAAACCCTCAACTCTGAACCCATTAAGAATTTCACTATTGATTTGTACGAAATACGGTCTCAATTAGGAGGATTATGGAACTTTACTCAAAACAAAGAATCTTATAAGAATGAAGATGATTTGGTAAAGAACGGGATCAAAGATTATTCTCCCATCTACAGTTCATTAGAGACGAATATTATACATAAACTTATGGCATATAAGGACTTCCCGTTCGATTCGGAGCGGGATTTCCCAAAACATTATGAGGTTTTAAAGTATTTGTTGGAGTATGCTAAGACTATTGGACCTGTGAATATAAGTCTCAACACTGAGATCACGGCGGTAGAGAAAATAGTCACTGAAAGTAGCCATAAGAATGTTGGGTGGGTTGTTAGTACCAAGAATTTGAATACTGGTCAAACAGATTCCAAATCTTATGATTATGTAATGGTAGCTAATGGGAGCTTTACTGTGCCATATTACCCCCAAATACCTGGTCTAGATGCCTGGGGAGGCGATATGATTCATGCCAAGTTCTTTGAGAAAATAGAACCATATAGAGGCAAAAAAGTGGTGATAATTGGTGGATTATCCAGTGGAGTCGATGTGGCACTCCACTTATCGGCCGTGGCTGAAAAGGTCTATGTTAGTGTTAGAGAAGGGGAAAAATTAGTAGGAGAATTCGATAAATTCAACCCATACATTGACGTTATCTCCGAAATTGCCCTGACGGATCACAAAGCTAAAACTGTGACTTTAAAGTCCGGCAAAGTCTATAACGAAATTTCCGCTATTATAGTATGTACAGGTTATCTAGCCGGGAAATCATTCGTCCACCTTCCTAATGTTCACCTCCAGTATGTTGATGAACTTTACCACCATATCTTCTGGTATCGTGACCCAAGCATTATGTTTATCGGGTTACCACGAAACGTTCATCCGTTCCCGTTGGTGGAATTACAGGCTAGTTATGCTGCTAGGTACATAACTGGACGTTTAGCGTTACCTAAAGAAGAAGAAAGAAAGTCTTCTTATGAAGCCGACATCAATGGTAGACCTGGAAAACTGTTCCATGATTATAAGACGCCAAAGGACATTGAGTACTTTGCGCTTATTCAGGGAATTATCAAGGATAAGGGTCTTACTGAGGGATTTAATAGTGAGGTTTATGAAGGAAAGAGATTGGAGATGAAGTTGAAGAGTTCCGAATATAAATTGGAGAGACTCAAGGAGGTCAGTAAAGTTGTGGAGAGGAGAGAGGTTCACAAATGATATAACGCAAAAAGGGTGACACAAACCCAGGCAAGACAAACGTAAGTGACTTAAATGAAATAAGATAGACACAAATAAAACGATTAAACCCAAGAATGGAATAAGATGATTAGATGCATATAGAAATAGACGTACTCGAACGAAAGAAAATTTGAACGGAGAAATCGAACGAAGTGAGAGCCAAGGGGTCTGGGGAACCCAGAAAGGAACAAAGGCCATGGCAGCTCTATAGAAAAGCGAAGTGACAAAAGAGAAGAGAGAATAGAGGGCTTGAGGTAGAGGACGAAAATGCATAAGGAAATCCTGGTGTGTACGGAGGTACTTCATAACGCGGAGACTTTGTACTAATAAAGGAAATAATGATCCGCAGTACTACAGTGGCTACAGTCACCAAATCAACACATACACCCCTAAATAATGCTAATGCAATGATTCCACCATAAAATATCACCTTATGTTTTGTATTTCTTCCCCCTGAGTTTACATAGTCTCCACTAGCTGTAAATAACGTGATATCATAACCTTATCATAGTGCGATGAACCACAATCCACAGTTTTTGATCTGATTTAAATAAGACGATTTTTCACTTGTATCTTAATCGATGACGATTAAACGAGTTTGTGTAATTGGTGGAGGTCCTGCAGGTCTTGCCTCTGTCAAAGCCCTTAACTTTGAACCTGAAACCTTTGAAATCGACTTATATGAATTAAAATCTCACTTCGGTGGGGTTTGGAACTATTATAGTGATAAGGGCAAATATGTTACTGAAGACCAAATCAAAAGGGCTGGGGTTAGTCATTATTCTCCGGTTTATAAGTACCTCGTAACCAACATTCTTCCAGAAGTTATGGCGTTTTCCGATGTTCCTTTTGATATAAAGAACACATTTCCTATCCATCAAGAAGTGTTGAAGTATTTAGACAAATACTCCAGAACCATCGGGAAAATAGATAATTTGTACTTCAATACTAAAGTCACATCAGTCAAAAAGGTCAAGGATGAGTGGGAAGTCATTGGACAGGGTAAAGACAGAGAAATCAAGAAATACTATGATTATGTTATACTCGGAAACGGACACTTTTATAAACCATTTTTCCCGCAAATTCCAGGGTTAAACGAATGGAGAAAAAAAGATCCTTACACTTTGACTCATGCCAAGTACTTTGATGACCCAAAGGAGTTCAAAGATAAAACTGTGTTGTTAATTGGTGGATTTACAAGTGGTTCAGATGTAGCATTACATTTAAGCCGGTACGCCAAAAAGATCTACGTGAGTGTTAAACCTAACCAGGAGGTCAGTGGTGCACTTAATACGTTCAATCCATATATAGAAGCCAAACCGCAAACTGTTAAAGTCGATTATTCCAATAAAACTGCGGTTTTAAGTGACGGACAAGTTTTAAACGTTGATACTATAATCTCGTGTGCCGGTTATTTCTATCATAATCCATTCCTTAAGGATATACCAATTACCAAAGGTCATTATATCGATGAATTGTATAAACAGATATTTTGGTATAAGGATCCAACTCTTATCTTTGTGGGATTACTTAGAAATGTTAATCCTTTCCCAATGATTGAATTACAAGCGAGTGTTGCTGGTAGAGTTATTAGTGGCAGAATACCCTTACCTGGTTTAAGCGAACGGTATGAAGATTACAAGAAAGACATCGAAGAGTCTGGCGCTAGTAAAGAGTTCCATAATTATGCTAAGGATAAAGAGTTTGAATATACAAATTATTGGCAAGGGTTGATCAAGAAGTTAGGACTTTCAGATGGGTTGAATGCACCTGTGTATGAAGGGGAGCGTAAGCAATTAAGAATACTTTCTCCGGAAAATAAACTTGAAAAGATTAAGGCTGAAAGTGAAGCTATTATAAAGAGCAGAAGTCAACCAAATGCTGAGGAGTATAAACCATTACAGTTTCAGGAATTAGAGACAAAAATTGCCAAAGAAAAAGATCTGTTAGAACTACCGGCTAATGAATTATCCAATCATAGTTTAAATAAAATCTCAGTAATTTCTTCGTAGCTTTTTTAGAATATATTAATAGATTTTGCAACCAAGATGTCGCGCGCAATTTTTCATGCATCGATTTTTCTGCGGTATATAGGGCCACCAATATATAGTCGTGCTTAGTTCAAAATTACCTTCGTACCCTGGGAGAGAGCCGAACTGCCCCTATTTAGCAATCATTTTATGTAACTTTGTTCTTGAGCTTTTTACTGATATAGGAGCTCAAATATGAAAATATAGACAGAGTCAGGTTGGTTTACAGTTTCTCATAGTTAAGTAAATAATGTCGTGGCTATAGACACCCCTAATTTCACACTTTTTGCACCCTTTTATCACCACTATTCCACTCCCAGTCTCCCAAATCTTCCCGATTCTAACCACCTTATACCACAATATTCTTAAAGTACCCACAAGGCTGTACGTAAGAATTGATGACTTTACCAGCACCTTATCGTAATCAACGGTCTATTGTCTATTGTCTAATGTGTCTATTGTGTTTGCGAAGTTTATTTGACACAAAATCCCTCACATTAAATAACTCAAATAGTGTCAGAACTTAGCAAAAGTCTTGTAGTACAGTAGTAAAGTAGTGTTGCAGTTGTGATGCTTACTACTTACCCCTTTTGTGTCACTTTTGTTCCACTTTGTTTCACTTGTGTCCTTTTCGTGTACAATATGGTGTCTCAAACTTACCTGAACTTAGAGCATCTACATAATATCTAAATTTAGAAACTCTTATCTATGAAACTCAACCATAATGACTACAAACAGACAACCACAAACACATAACCACAGAAACACTACCACAAATAGAAATTGCAAAACTCAAACTCACTATAACCACACAAATGTAAACACTCAACTAAATCCCTCAAAGTAAATAAATTCCTGTGATAAATCCTATCACAATTCCCATGACGTATGAGGGATTTTATCTTTATAAATAAACCCGTACCTCTAGATCTAACTCAATGGCTATGCCTTCAGAATATACTCATATCAATGACATTGAAAGTAAATCGTATACACCAGTTTACCTTGATACAGAGAAAGGTTTTAGGACTACTAGAAAATTTAAGAGTTTTGTGCTTGGCTTTAGTTGTTTAGGGTTTTATGGCGATTTAGCTACTTCTCCATTGTATGGACTCAATGCTATACTATCACAACCAGGAAAAGAAGAAATTTTAGGTACAACTTCGGTTCTATTCTTCAGTTTCACAGTCGTTATAATGATCAAATATATTCTTGTAGTATTCCATATGAATCATAGTCCTATTAGAAAACCACTGGTTGTGTTTTCAGATGTTCCTAATGATTCCACCAACACTTCCAGTACAATTGTGTCTATATTTGTGACAGTTTGTGGGTACTTGTTAATTCTTTCTGATGGCCTACTCACCCCAAGTACCTCCTTATTAAATTCCTTAACAGCAGTACACCCTTCCTATTGGCTACTGTCCCACTTGGTTCTTTTTTCCATTGTAATACTCATCCTCCTTTTCGTATTGCAACCATTTGGAGTTCACAAATTCTCACACTTTTTTGCACCCATTATTTTCTTATGGTTAGTAACTATCACATTCATTGGTATTAGAAATATTGGCCAACATCCACAAATATTATTGGCCCTTAACCCTAAATTTGGATTATCGGCTATCTACAAGAGGCCTTTCCAATGTTTAAATACTTTTATCCTTGCAATAGCGACCACAAACACATTTCTAGACTTGACGTATATCGGTAGTATACCACAATTAACTGTCACTGTTTTCATTTATCCTTGTTTGATGATAAATTATTTCGGCCAAGCTGCTTACCTTTTGATACATCCCACAGGTGGAAACATATTTTATCATTCTGTTGGTGGTGGGCTTCCCTTTGTATTTGTTTTAGGTGTAATTTCAAGTATAATTTCCTGTCAAAACCTCATAACGGGGGTGAGTTGCATCATAGGTGAACTAAATCAAGTAAATAAACTTCCATATATGGCTGCATTCCCTTTAGGGCCATTTTCAGACCTGTTCAGTCAATTTTTGAGTCCTTATAAATACGAGACTTACATGCCTTTTATAAACATAATACTATTTATGGGTCTCCTATTTCCTATTTTAATCTTTCAAGATCCGATCATCATGTCCCAGGCTTACAATTTAGGAATGTCTGTTGACTTCATATCTACCCTAGTTACTATAGTCATCAAATTCAAAAGAGCCAGAGTGAATCAGAGTCAAATAAAATAAAGTAGAGTGTTTAAAATAAAATGTACATCTATTCTACAACTATGCCCATTCAGGTTTTTTTTCATGTTGACCTCTTCCTCTCCCCCTACCACCTCTACCACCTCTACCTCTACCCCTTCCTCTACCACGACCATTACCACGACGTACAGATGATTCTCCAAAAGTATCATAATTCAAAGTTTTTTCTTCACTCCATCTCATATTACTCTTGGTTTCATTTGATGATGATAAATTATCAAAAAACGACGACTTTTCGTAAGGCTTATCGATTTGTTCTTTTTCCTTTTCCTTTTCGAATTTGGCATTGGCGGATTCAAAATCGAAATCATCAGTGAATTGAGGTTGAGTTCTTGGTTGGGATTGTGGGTTGGAAGTTTTGGTTGGTTTCGATGGTTGCGAAGGTGTTGGTTTAGGTTTTTCTGGTTCTGAAGCTGCTGCTGGTGCTGCCGCTGGTTCTGGGGCCTTAGTTTGTGGTTGTTGATTATCAATTGGTACAGGAGCTTGGGTATTTTCTGGGACTGGTGCTGAAACCGGTGCTGGGGTTGGTAATGGAGTAGGTTTAACTTGGTCTAAAGGAATATCTAAAACAGTTAAATCCTTAACATCGCTACCTCTAAATACTACAAACTCATAAATATCATTACTTGGCTTTACTTCTAAGTTACCTTGGCCAGCTTGAAGTAATCTTCCTTCTGTCCCTAACGATCTAACTGATTTTAAAGATATAGTTGAATCTTCAGCATTTATATTATCTAATAATCCCACATAACGCAATTGTTTATTTGAGATTAATGAAATTGTTTTGCCTATATATTGAGACATTGCTTTTGTGTTTGTGTTTTGTGGTTCTGTGTTTGTGTTTTACAGCTATGACTTTGTGGTGTTTGTCAATTCTAGGAATTCTGAATCTTCACGTAAAATTTTCAGTGCGACCAGCTTCAACGTTAGTGCGGTGAACAGTAACCATGGCAGATAACATAGATCCAAGTTTAAGAGGTGAAGAAGTCAACGAACCACAGCAACCACAAACAGAAGCCACAGAACAACAACAAGAATCAACGGAACAACCTGATCCTGTCCCAGAAAATGATGACGACAACGATGATAACCTTTCCATTGATGACGATGAATTGAATGACTTAAAAGACGAACCAAACGAAGACAATGATGAAGATATCTTTTCAATCAAACCCCATAAGCAAAAAGGAGAAAACTCCACTAGAAAGAAGAACGTCAGAAGAAGACGTGAAGAGTCTAATGAACCGGCATATGATAACACATATGCCGTTGGTCAACAACAGGAACAGATTGATGAATATTCTAATGAAGATCCCGAAAGCAGAAAACGTCGATTATTAGAAGAAAAAATGGATTTGGCTATCAAGACCAAAGGGACTAAACGTCGTAAGGCTGATGAAGATGACTTAGAAAGAATGCAAGATGATAAAATCGATTTCTTAAAGGATAAAATGATTAAAGCTGCCAACTTGGATGTTGATAAGAACAGTCAAGGATTAATTGCCACTGAAAAATTGAAGCTTTTGAATGAAGTTGTTGATACATTATCGAAAGCAGATTTAGCTATAAGTATATTAGATAACAATTTATTGGAAGCAGTTAGATTATGGTTAGAACCATTACCAGATGCATCAATGCCAGCGTATCAAATTCAAAAACTGTTGATTCAAAGTTTGGTTGATTTACCAATCAAAACTGATCATTTGATTGCATCAGGGATTGGAAAAGTTTTAGTTTTCTACCAAAGAAGTAAACGTACCGAATTAAACTTAAAGAAAATTGTTGATCAATTGATTGGAGATTGGACAAGACCAATTTTAAATAAGAGTGACAGTTATAAAGATAGAACCATACAATTTCAACAATATAATAAGAAACAATTCAGTAATAGAACCGCAGCTAATAGGATGGTTAGAAATGAACCAAAATCATTATATGAAGAAAGTGCTGAAAGAAGAAATAGAGCTGCTATACCAGCTGCTAGAACTAGTGCTTATAAGATAGCACCAAAGGTTGATCCGGAATTACTTAATAGAAGAAGATTGGGTGGTAATGATGAAAGGTTTAAGAAGATTCATCAAAAGATGAATTTCAAGAAGAAGGTTACGAAAAGGACGGGTCCAAGTATTGAGGGAAGGAATTTGGCTATGTAATCTAACCTAAGCAAATCTAAGATCATGTCACTTCTATGACTCCATTTATGTATACTTTATAAATAATTAACTCAAGACTTCTCTCATTAGTAGTGTACAACCAAAGCAAGTCCACACATCTGTTAGTGTAACTAGGGACGTCATTGACAACAGTAAGAGCTAATGGAAGCCATTGACAACACTTTACCAGGCTGCAGAGTCCATCAGTAATGTGGTAACATATCCTCTTTGCTTCGCTCAGTTAGTCCAGTTAATAATTTTATGCATTATATATAAAGTAAATATACATCTAAGATCTTGGTTTTTCTTTCTTTTCTTTCCATAAAGCTAATAATGAAACTCCAGAAACTTTGACAACTTTGAATCTAACCCCTGGAATATCCCCCTTAGCTTTACCTCTTCTACCAAAACCGGCTAATAAAACTTCATCATTTTCATCAACAAAATTTAAACAACCATCATTTGGAACGAAAGCAGTAACTCTTTTACCATTCTTGATTAATTGAACTCTGACACATTTTCTAATAGCGGAATTTGGTTGTTTTGATTCAATACCAATTTTTTCTAAAACAATTCCTTTAGCATGAGATGATCCTCCAAATGGTGAAGATTTGAAAGCAGTTCCTAATAATCTGGCTTTATATTGATTATCAGCCCATTTGTTATCTCTTCTGTGAGTTCTTAATTTTCTGGCAGCGTTTAATCCTCTTGGTTTACCTTTACCCATTTTGATAAAACTTTGTTAAATAAAAAGATTTTTTCTGATTAATTTTTCATCATATTTGAGACGAGGGTTTTGGGAGAGCGCACGATGAAAATTTTTTAGCAGTCACAGGGGTGAGACCTAGACTGCGAGGACCCATCATGTGAGGGGGGCTCTGTGCAGGTATGATCTTATCAATCATAAGAAAACTATGGGGTGATGTGGTCTATCGTGCACGCTCCTGAAGGTTGTGATTTTTAGAGTTAAAGTTTCTATAATGTATATTAATTTTGTATAAATATAATATCATTTATCCTCATGGATTGGCTGATGGCCTTTTAAGCTCATGACTTTAGTCCATGCCTTACTTGAGCTAGCTCAAGTATTTTACTTAAACAAGCTTCATTCTTCACCAACCTGCACTTGGTTCAGGTAGCTCAGCTTAGGCCTTCTTTCCCTTCTTTAATAAACTTAACAAAAATAAAAAAAACAAATCTAATTGATCTTTAAACATAAATAATAATCCCTGTACAAAAACTCCCTTTACCAATTGAGGAGCAATTCCTTTATATAACCCTCTAAATTTTTCAGTATGCCATAAATGTTCTAAAGCATGAGTAAACCCATCGAATTTTATATCCTCACCTTCTTGTAATTCGATTTTTTCCCCCTCTTTTGGTTTATGAGTCTTTTTCTGCAACATAGCTTTTGAAACTATTAATGGTTGAGTTGCAACTGTGGCTAAAGATTTAGCAATAACTCCTAATGAAAAACTTTCTAATGGAGCTAAATGAGTCTTGTTAGCAAATAAAATTTGTTTTAATCTTTCATATGATCCGTAAGTAATTGAAGGATTAATACATAAAACCAATGAAACTCTTAATCCTCTCCAGAATCCGGTAACTCCGTCGTGTTCATAAACTTCTTTAGCTAATTGATATAAGTTCTTGTGATGTTTATCAGTTTGTTGTTGGGTAGTAATAACACCAATTGGCATAGTAAACATTTGTGAGATAGCAGCAGCTAAGGCTCCTAAGAATAATTCCATCAAGGTTGACGGTTTATGATTTGGAATATGTTTGTTTAAATTAGCATAAACTCTTTTAACTATGGTATACCAATAAAAATATGAAAAGTTTTGAGCTGCCGTACCCAAGATTGATGAAAATAATCCATGGTACCATCCTAAAATCCCTTTCTTCTTATAAATTTTTTGTAGAACATCAAGAGTATGCTTGTATTTTAAATCCCCCAGTGAATCAGTGGTTTGTTGAAACACACTGTCTTCAGGTGACATTGAAGTTGATCCGTTAACTGTCAATGATGAACTTTTAGAACTTGATCTTGACATTCCTTCAGACTTAGGTTTAACTTGAGTTTGAATTAACGTCTTGGATAAATCAAGTGGATACACTAACGTATTAGCAATCACCGAAGCTAAAGCTCCACTTGCAGCTTTCTCAACAGGTGAAAGTGACATGATTATTTAATTGATTAGATACGAATAGATTTCAATTGTTTTGATATCAGGATATTCCTTTATTTATAAATCCTGAAACCGAGGAATGATAAAAACATATGCAATTCTCCGCGATTGAGCCGCATCATTCAACCGTGATTTATCAAGCGCTATACAGTGACTGAGATAAATGTAGGGTATTCTAGAGGTCTACTCTTGAAGGCTTTATCTATTTATCTACCGAACCGACTTATATCAGAACTAAAGATTTTATTGAGCTGAATTGTATACTGGCAGTTTAAACTCCCAGGAGTTGAAACTCCGAATGCCGAAGGATCCATGGAAACATCGTAGACAGTCATTGATAAGTAAGATCATCACATCAATTGATCTACTAGCACGTCAAGAAATAGTGCCATCAAATAAATCAGTGGTGTCTTGACTTCTTTGTTTGGTCTGTTCCATCCCCATAGTCCTACCAATGACCCTGTTTACTATTACTCACGCACATCAGGATTAGAACTCTACCTCAATTAATGGTGTCACTATGTTAAACTCTGAAACTCTTCTCAGTGATTGAGAAAGCATTAGATGCATTTATGGCCAGCAATGCCGATATCAGCCTTGATAAAGACCAATTTGCGTTTGTGGTTTGACAAATATCAACCTGTGTTTGGAGTTCTTGACTCGTGCATCTATTCAAAAGTTTTGGTTTCTTTGTCAGAGATTGAGCTGTGATAGGTTTAATACTGAGGGCTAAATCTCTTACATAAGGCTACAATGAATATGCATTGACGTATTTATGATATTCCATCGGTTATTTGATACCCAATTAACGTACCGATGGGTATTCAAAACTACCGATGGATCATTTTCTATAAGAATCCTAAGACGTCAGTGTTCAGGGCAAGAAACCCACATAGATTGTAATCAAACATAGTCAATTAAAACGCTACCTTTGCTTCGCTCTGGTAAAGTCATGTCCAAACCCTTATGAATCTATCATCTCCTGCGGTAACTAATATCTCATCTCCCTCATCAACACTGTATACGTACTTAACCTTACCGTCATGACCCTTTAAATCAATAATCTCATCATTAACTAAATTGATTCCCCTTATGATTCCATCATCTCCCAACACCCAAATTCCATCACCTTTAAGTCTCCAATGGATGTACGGATTACTAAACTTATCTTGAGGCGACATAGTTAAAATGTTCTTTATGATCTGATTACGTTTAATTGTGTCTTCATGTTCCCAAGAATCGATTTTAATAATGATGACCCTCATATACGGTTCATGAGATGTTCCTATAGCGACTTTTACATCATCATCTTTTATAGTGCCAGAATTATTCTGCTTAAATTGTACAAATCTAGGGGTAAAATTCGTAGTACTAAACTCTGCATCGCTAATTGATATTTTGTATAATCTTTTTGCGCCATTAGTCAACTGTATCAAGTCTAATAACGTATTTTCAGTGTACCCAATCAAAGCGTGGATCTCATCATTGACTACAATAAGATCAAAACAATTCGGGTAATTCATGGTTTCAAACGAGCTCACAATTTCAAATGTCTTTGTGTCTATAAGCTTAATCAATTTTTCAAACCCTAAACTCACCAAGTACGTTCTATCACCAACATTTATTAATTTCATATCAACAATTAATCTTCTATGTACTTGTAATTGATGAGCCTTTATCAAATCTGTGCCTTCAATTTTAAAACTATAAACCTTCCCATCCATTCCTCCAAGATAAACCATTTCTCCGTCACTCACGATCTTCTTGATCACCACACCTATCAATTTATCAAATGCATTTACAACCTTACCATTGAAATCGAATATAAACAATTTCTGCTTGGCAGTAGACACAAGTAGCCATTTGTGACTCTTGACCATTTCCATAGACACAATGACTTCTCCAATGTGAAATTCATCTTTAATTTCTTTAGGGTATGGGAATTTCCAGTGATCAAACGTAGTATCTTCAATTGGTGCTGGCAAGTTCTTAAAATTTATACGATCGTTTAAAATCTCTTTTAATGTTTCATTGGTTGGTAAAGATTCAATTGAAGTGTTAATAGGATGGCCGTATTCCAGCTCTAATGATTTTAAAGTATTTTCATATCCTTGTTCTTTTAGAAATTGTCCTATGTAGTTGATAATTGACATTGATTTAATAATGCGATTTGTAAGATTCACAAAAAACACTTAATCTGCTTTATTTAATTTTTTGGTTGACATAATTCCACTTTGAAATATCTCAGATATGTATCTATATCTCTATAATAATTCAGCCAGATTCTGAACTTTAAGAGCTAAACTTATTAGAGATATAGCCAAATTTATGGTAAAACTTTACGCTTATATAAAAGTGTCAATTGAAACTTACACGAATAGGAGGGTTGGCCGAGCGGTCTAAGGCGGCGGTCTCAAGTACCGTTATCGTAAGATGCGCGTGTTCGAATCACGCACCCTTCACTTTTTTTTTTTTTGCTATTTCGTATAAGCCCTTACTAACAAATAAATTTATAAGAGCTTGGAAACCTTATTAATGATTCATATATTTATCGAATTTAATCTACGTAATGTTTTATGTTATTTCTTCATAAGAAGATTTATAAAAAATTCTAGTACCAAGTACTAAACTAAGCTAAACCAGCACCAGCTAAAGCATTCATTAATTGAGAAGCTTGACCATTTTGTTGACTTTCTAAGAGGAATTCTTCCATGACCCCAAAAGCGGAACAAATACCAATGATAGCAGTGAATCCACGACCATAACCACCTAAGAATTCACCAACTAAACCAATTGCACTTAAAATAAATGCACCAGAAACTGCAGCAACAGGAATAATTCTTGATAATTCTTTAGTTATTGAAACGTCTCTCTTACCACCAATAGTTATACCTTGATCTTTGAATTGTTTGGCGATATCACTTGGTGCTGAGCCCGAGAATAATGACCAATGGTTGGCAAACCAGGTTGATAATACAATAACTAATCCACTATAAACAATAGTTCTAATTGGATTAGAAAGAACTTGTAAAAGTGACGAAGGTGCTGATAAGTAATATAAGACCCCGTTAGTTAAAGTTAAGTTATTATTGATCAATTGATAACTTCCTAAGATTGGTAATTGGAAGATTTGAGCAATAAAGTACCCAAATACTTGAATGTTACTCAATACAGTAAGGGCAAATAAAAGTGGTAAAGCACCAGTGTATAATAATTTAATTGGGTAAATATTATTCATACCTCTCATTTTAGTTGATCTAATTGGTAATTCGATTCTGAAATTACTCAATAAAATGACAATACACATAGTAACGATACTAATATAGACTTGTACTAAATTTGGTAATTGCACTCTGCTGAAACTGTTGACGATATTGGAACTTAATTGGGATAAGTTGAAGGAAAAGTTCAATCCTAAATTAGTTAATGCACCATAATTTTCAGTTTTATTGGAATTACTTAAAAAGTAAATGTCAAATCCAATCAATTCTCTAATCAAGTTAGTAGCATATTGAACGGTTAATAAACATAAAGCTCCACTACCAAAACCGTAACCTTTATCAAAGATTTCTACAATTGATAATATGAAGAAATTGAATCCAACTATTTGAAATAATACAAGTAGATAAGTAGTTAAAGATACTTCACTACCAATATTAGTGTTCTTATATGCGACATCATAGTAATTTGATAACAATAATCCTAATCCATAAGCAACACTTAATATTAAACTAACAACTTTTTGACCACTTTGGAACAATTCACGTTCAAATCTACTACCTAAATTAACTTTAACTAATTTAAATCCAACGGCTAATTGCCAAAGGAACCCTGAGGTTAAAACTGATAATAATCCCAATTCTAATAATGTACCCTTTTCCATGGCGAAAATTGATCTAAATTGATAGAATGGATCTTGAATATACAAGTAATTATTAGGTTTCAATCCGTAGATTGGAAGTTGTCCAACTAAAAAGATTATACCTGAACTTATAGTGAAAATGATTTTTTCATCTAAACTAACTGCTTCATAAGGTAATTCAATTTCTGGTAAAATTGGGGTTATAAACTTGATTAAATCAAGTAAACGGACTATCTGTTAGTATTTGAACGATTTCCCACATATATCCAATGCATATATCCGATATTGGCTGATTGTACATACATCCACTCATTGTCGACGGTGAAAAATTTTTGAATGCGCGACCAGCCATTGTAGTAGATGGTGTGGAGTTGATATGATAAGACCTTGATTGCTGGGGAGAGTGTGGTGCGGGCCATTGGTGGTACTTAAGTATAGCAATCATATGAGGAGATTTCAATTGACAACAAAGTTTAAGATTTAGACTATTTTGGTTATTTGGTCTTTTGCAACCATTTGCCATTGATAAGACCACTATAATAACTCCGATAGAGACGAAAGTGAGTTACCTGAAAAATGTCGCAAAAGTAATACATGATGCTTTATCTCTATATATATAAATACGGTAATATTATATATTGATACCTAATTGAACTTGGTAGACATTTCAATTGCAGCCAAACCCCAATCGGCACCATGATTGTGTCCACCTAAACCAGCTCTTTGTTTAGCTTGTTCATCAGTCAAACAAGTCAAGACTCCGAAAATGATTGGTTTGTTCAATTCGAAGTTCAATTTCATGATTTGTTTAGAAGTAGCATCACAAATGTATTCAAAGTGCATGGTTGAACCTTTGATCAACACCCCAATTGGGATAATAGCATCTAATTCTTTACCTAATTTCTTATACTTTTGGTCTAACAATTTAGTACCATAAGGTAATTCAAAAGATCCTGGAACACTTTCAATGATTATATTTTCCTTTTTAACACCAAATTCTTCGAGTTTTTCAACGGCTCCTTTAACTAAATTATCAATGATTTCAGCATTCCATCTAGCGTGTAAAATACCGATTCTTAATTTTGATCCATCATATTGTTGATCTAATTCTCCTAATCCGTGGATAGCCATTTTGTATTTGTGTTATTAATAAGATCAAGATCCGGGTTGCCCTAACTAATTTATAATCCAACGTCGAATGCGAGTGCGGTCGAATTGCAGCCATTAAAAGTTGAGTGATGTTTGTAACCATCAATAGTAATCCGATGATTATGAACCATTTCGGTTACATGAAAATTTCATTGTTGATGTGAGTTTATTAACTGACAATTCAACGAATTAGAGTCGCCTAGTTCATGGTTTTATAATTCATTAGCCGTGTTGGTCTTTACCGTTGAACTTCATTTGTTATTTGACACATCAGGGGATTTAACCCTCTGATCCTATTATTCCATTTTTGATGGTTTGGTCTATATCATGTGTTTATTTTTGTGTTTGTGTCAAGTAATTGTAGTAATATTTGCATTCGTGTCATTGCAAAATTCCAAATCAATAGAATCCAAACCCGATTAAAAACCGGGTAACTGTCTCGTTTGTGGTTTTAAAAATTTTCACTCTCATGATACTAACATTTGGCTCATTACTTTACCTTTGGTTAAACTCACCATTTAAAGATTATTACTTACCTTATTGTGATTAATATGATGATATTACCAATTATGATCTTAATGAATATACCAATTTTTTTGAAAATAGTCTTTCACCCCTATCTGATTAATTATCATAAGGTTAGTAGGAGTTTTTGAATGGTGATTAGAGGTGGATTTGGGAGAAGGAGCAAGCAATGTGGGTTAGAGGTTTAGGATATGCTATGAGAGGATTTCAGCTATGAAAAAATGAAGAGCCTGGTGATCTTAGTGAAAAATGTGGGCGTTCTGGATCGTGGTGTATGCGTGAGTATAAAAGACTCATTTAACAACATATTTCAAATTTTTTCATTAGACAACTATACTTGAAAATTTTCAAGATAGACTAACCAAAAGCTAAATTTTTACATCCAACTTACTAGAAGTTCAAATCTCTAATATCAAGGCAGTAATCTCTAACTCAAGTAGCACTCAACTATTTAACATTATAAAAACACCATTATAATCCCACGAACGTAAATCACACGAAAAAACCAAAAATACTCCCAAAATTCCCTCCTCCCCTTGATATATCTCATTATGCATAAAAACCAGCCTTTCAACTGAGGCTCACAATTTCGCACTCCGATAAGGATAAGGATCATCATCATCAAAAACCACAATAAGAAATTTTGAAATAACGAGTATTCAAATTCCAAACACGTACAGACACAAACACAATATCACTTATATAACATAACTACCACAAACACGTAAAAATGGCGTTTAATGGATATAAATTAAATTATCCAGTGGCAAGAATCCCTCAAGTAAACGATGTACAAGAAACAAACTCAATATTATCCGATGACCAAAGTTCATGGGTTGTTTTCAATCCAGATTCCGATATTTTATCATTAACCAATACCAATACGAATTCCCGTCAATTTTCTGAATCAGAAAATGGATCGGAAGAAGTTGAAATTGAAGAGTCCGATAATGAATCAATAAGTCAATTGCCACAACAAAGTACTCAACTTATCGAAGAAGATGACCAGGAAACTGATCAAGAAAGTGACAATGAAGAATTAATCGATAACTTACCTTCAAACCAATATACACCTAGGTCATATGATAGAATCAATCAATGGAAGTTGAATAATGATTTTATTGATGATAACACAGCATCTTGGGATTTAGATGAAAACTTATCTAATATGTCATTAGATACTTCAATATTGAAGTTACAAAGCTTTTATGGTGATGAAATTATCAGAAACTTATCCAATAAAGACTATAAGAAATTCAAAGACATTAAATTGACATTAAGTCAATACTTGAATCGTAAGCCTAATCCCGTAATGGATCAAATGTTGATAAAGTTCTTGCCGTTATCTAAACAATTACAATTAAAGAATTTGAATGGTGGAAAAGTTCATCAAAGAATCAACAAAGATATCTTTAATTATCATAAAAGGTTAATAGGAGATGATGATTATAGTGATACTGCATCACTGTCGTTGATTATATGTGGAGGCGAGTCTTGGAATGATCTCTAACCATGAGCAAATTCAGTGATTAGAGTTATAGTGATCAGTACTAAGTATTAGGTTAGTACTAAATATTAGATTAGAGAGACATGTAAGTAAGGAACTAATGAAGGAATGAAAGGAAATAATTGGTAAGATGGGAACTAAGGTTGGAAGGTAAGGTTGGGATCAGTAAACAATTCGTACATCAGTAGATAAATAAGACATTTAGTTTTTAGTTGTCACTTCGACATACTTTGATCATACAAGTGACTTTGAATTCACTATATGGTCATACAGTTCAGTTCCGTTTTTATCTCTTTATGGCAAAACACTTACATTTTCTCTTATACGCCAACCAATCCTAAATGTAAACTTCTATAACCAGTACATTTCCATCTTCACCTAGATGGACATATAAATCCTTTTATCTAGACCCGATTCACACACTACTATCATGCCATGATATTCGCGGTTCAAAACGCGGTCCTCGATAATTAACTCAAAGCGTTATAAGTCACAAATACAATGTTAAGAAATCTTCAATCAATTAAAAATGTTAGAACTTTCAGTTCAACTTCAATTAAATCCGCTTTTGCCAGAATGCAATTATTAGGAACCGTTGGAAATGTATCAGCTAGAGAAACCAAAGAAGGTGCTCCATTTATTACCTATTCCTTAGCAGTTAACAGATTTAGTCCAACTGAAGAAAATAAAAGATCCACTGATTGGTTTAATATTAGTGTTTTCAACGAAAGACATATCACTTTTTTCAATGATTATTTGAAACCAGGTATGCAATTATTTGTTGAATGTGATGTTAGACAAAGACAATTAGTTGATGAAAATGATAATAAAAGATATATTACTAATTTGACTCAAACTAATTATGATGTTATCAGATTTGCTAGAAAGGATGAAGAAGATGCTGAAGCCACTGAAGCTGATTAGATTTAAGATTAAACTTAGTTTAGACTTACTCTATTTTTCTTTCACGAGTTAACTTGTAAGAATCTTGTAAGTAATGTATTATTACTTGTATAGTTATATATATGTTTTCTAATATGGTAATTATGTAATTTTGTGGGCGAAGGGTCGATAGTATTATAAGTATTGATAGCTGCCATAGGTCTCACATTGGCTTTGGAGAGTACATGTTTGTATGTGATAAAGAGTGGTAGGTATTGAAAGCAATAAAGAGCAATTGGGAAAGGAAAAGCCCTAAAAACAACACCAAATTCATAAACAAACAATATCAGACACAGTTAAGAACTCTACTATATAGCATACCTATCTATAGTACCCTAAGACCATATACCACCAACGTTTCCCCTACTCTATGGTACGCGAAATTTTCATTGGGTTCATTTTTGGAAGTGCTCATTGAAGAAAAAAAACTATGAACAAACTAAACCTTGATACTGTCAATGATGTCAGTTACAAAATCAAAATCCCCAACTTCAACGAACTATCACCCCTTCAATTAACTTCCAAATATATCGATGATCTAATCAAAATCGATTCCAATATTCCCTCAGATTTATACGGTGATGATAAAATCAATAAAATCAACAATTCAACATTAGATAATTATTATTTCAATGGGAAAGAATCCAAATACGAATTAATTCAATCAATAAACTTACCTGATAAATTCTACGAAGAGTTTAATAGTAGTGAACTTATTACCAAGACTGGAATCTTATCAGAAATAAACAGATCATGGTTCATCATTGACAACAAGTTAATCTTATGGAACTATAAAGTGCCCCAATCTTCATTTAATCATCAAACCACATTGTTGAATATCGATTTAAGGCATTCGATATTATCTATAAAGTTGGTTAAACCCAAAAAGGATGTTTTCATCAAAGATATCAACTATGTTTTGGTGATTGCAACCACTACTCATATTCATTTGTATGTGATAAAATACGATGAAGCCCTTAATAATTTGGAATTATTCAATCCTAATCTTTCAGTATCATGTCAAGGGATGGTGGTGAACAATATTATCAGTAATCCTGTTAATAATGACATTTATTTCAGTGAAGGTGTTAATATATGGAGGTTAGATTATACGAATAAAACATCTTTCATCAAGAACAAATGTGATAAGGTTTGTTTAACCAAGTCTGGGTTTATAAATAAGATCTCGATCTTTCATGACGACCAACAATCACAAATTCCGGAATCCATTATTCAATTAGATCTTGATTATGATAGAAATATCTTGTATTCTCTTAGTAATAAATCGGTCATAAGAACTTATAAATTGGCAGAAAAACAAGATCAATTCACAAACTTCAACAAAATCACTCCAAATGAAATTTTCAAGAATGTTTCCAGTCTTTTTGTGGATTCTAATAATTTCAAATCATTCTCCAAATTTAGAATCATTAATATTCAATCTATAATCAAAGAATCTTCCAATGTTCAGTTGATAGCTATAACAAATTATGGGGTAAGAATCTTATTGAAATTGGGGATAAATTCATTTTACCTTAGTTCCCAAAATTCTCTTAAATTATCCGTAGTCACATTGAAATTCCCTCCATCAAATGAAATTCCATTACTTAATAACGAATTAGACTCATTCACAAGATCAAAACAATACATAAACCAATTAATATCCAATCAACAGAAATCACAATTGCTTAAGAATTCCAAGTTTTCTAAGGTCCTTAGTCCTGGAGTTTTCTTAGTAGTTAAAAAGGGCCTGAAAGGTGACAAGGTATTTGTGTCCACTATAAATTATGGTTTCTTAAAGAAGAATAACAAAATCATTGAAGATGCTGAGTTTTTGAAATTATCAACTTCTCCCGATGATGAACATCTTATTGTTCATGATATAATCCAATTGACTCCATCAATGAATTCCACCAACCAACCAAATGGGTATGCCAACATTTTAGCAAGTCAATATACCAAGAAACCTTTACAATTTGCCATTATTACCAACTATGGTATTCAAATTTTCCAATATAAAACTCCTGATAAGATCTTAAAGAACTTAAAAGATGAAATCATTGAAAACTTTATTGAAGAAAACGGGTACGAAGAAACTTGTTCTACATTATTATACTTATCATGTTCTACAATTGATTTTTCCAATAGAAAAGCCATTGTATTATTCTCAACCTTGGGTAATAATGCCAGGTTGATTGAAGAAATTCAACAGCCAATTTCTCATTTTGGTGAAAGAAACGTTGAAACTACTCAAGTTATTCTTAGTGATAGATTTTATGGTACTTGTTTGTTAGTATCAAGATTATTCAAAGAGTATTGGAATTTAGGAGTATTCAAATCAACAACGAGACCAGATTCAAAAGATAAGAATGATGTTAAGATTTCGATCAATATCAACAAATCAAAAATTGAATACTTCATAGGATCAGTGATTATTCTCCTTGAATTCTTCAATACTTATGGCAACAACATACCAGGATTAAATGCTCCCACCTATAGTTCAGATCCTACAAGATTCGATAATGAAATCTGTTTAAGATCAGAACATATTGGATTTACATCAATCATTAAATCTTTAAATTCCATGAAAGAAGCATTATCATTCCTTATGGTATTAATCGAAGAAACCAATCTTGACGAGATCTTTAAGTTCCTCCCCAATAAACAGAATTTATTTGAATTGAACTTCAAGAACTTATTATTACCAAATGATGCCACAAAAGCCATTATTAAAGATTTGCTTTCTTCAATCATTAACAAGAATATCTTAAAAGGTGGATCAATCGATTATATCACTAATTCCCTTCAAGATAAATGTGGATCATTTGTATCGACTGACGATGTGCTTATTTTCAAAGCCATTGAGAATTTGACTAAGGCTCAGAAAATAGGTAATAGAGATGTCGAATTAAGAAACAAGTGTTTGAAGAATTCCATTGTATTATTCGAACAAAGTTTCAAGAGTTTGACCTTAGAGAATATTCAAAATTCTATTAATATCATGTTGGAATTAGATTACTTCACAGGAGCAATTGAATTACTTTTGAAATTAGTGATTAATCCAAAGATCGATATAAAAGATAAGCTTTATACTTTGATCTTTGATATCTTACAAAAAATCGATATCAAAGTCCTCAAACTTAATAAGAACACTGATGATATAATAAAAATCAATGAGTTCATTGAATCAAGAGATTTAGTTTATGATCTTTGTTTCAATTGTAAAGATAAAGCGTTCCATTACAAATTCTACCAATGGTTTATTGATCAAGGTTTAAGTGAAAGATTGCTTGACCTAAACACTGAATATATCTTATCATTCTTACAAGAAAAGTCCAATGAAAACATTCAAATGAATGATATTTTATGGATGTATTATGTCAAGAGAGAAAAGTATTATGAAGCTGCGAGTATTCTTTACAGCTTGTCAATTTCTGAATTCAAGATTGATCTTGCTAAGAGATTGGAATATTTATCAAGAGCTAATGGGTTCTGTAATTGTAACATTGAATCCAACACCAGACAAAAAATGATTCAATTAGCCACATTAATTCAAGATTTATTTGATGTAGGAAACATTCAATTAGATTTATTATCAACCATTAAATCCGATACTAGAATCACCAAAGATGTAAAAGATACTTCAATTGAAAGTCTCAATAGTCAAATCCTTAATGTCACCGATTTATTCAATGATTTTGTTGATCCTTTAGGATATTACGATTTAGCCCTTTTAATATTCAAGCTTTCAGATTATAGAAACTCAGACGATATTTATAGACGTTGGGAATTATTATTTGAAAAAATCTCATATAAATCTGATACTCCATTATCAATAAATCTTCTTAATAAGTTCCCAGAAATTGGAAAGAAATTATCATCAAATGATTTAGTCTTCCCTATCGATAAGTTAATCAAATTATCTTGTAAATATTTGAATGACGCTTTTGAAGATGATCCTTTACAACAAATTCCTCAGGGTATTATTGTAGATATGTTCATAAAATCAGGGGTTAGTTACGAAAAACTCTACTATGTTATAAGAAACTTAATTCAAGATGATAGTTTTGAGATTTATCCTGGATTTATAAAATACTTAACTACTGAAATGATCTATTTAATTAAGAATTGGTATGATAATGATAAGAAATTAAGAGGTGTTATTGCAAGTGATGATGTTGTGAATTTAAAAGTTTATAGTTTAGAATCAGATCCGTTACGTGGTTTTACTTAGACTTTGAAGTATAGATATTAATATAATATATGCATTAGATAATTATCACGTTTGTTAAATACCATTTCTAATGATGGAGAGTAAGTGAACCTTTTGAATTTGTGAATTTTTGACTTTGTGAATTTTGGACTACTAGGGTTAAATTTCTAACTCTGTGTTTCACTTTACAGGCGTCCAGTTAGTAGATGTATGTTTAGATAAATCTAGATAGTGCTAATATTAAATCATATGCATTATAGAGTACAACTAAGTTAATTCATAGAAACTCTTTCTCTCTTCTCTGAAAATAGGTATAGAATGACTAAATGTACGTTGTGATAAGTATGGCATTATACCATCAACTAATAAACTGATAGCATTACTTTCAGGACCAGTTGGCATTATAACATCACTGAATTCTTTTGTAGGATTAATGAAATCATTCATTTCAGCTCTGGCCCCTTGTAAATAACGATTTATGATCATTTCCAAGCTGGCTGATTGGTTATTAACCACATCACGTCTGATCCATCGAATTAATCTGGTATCAGCATCACTACTGATAAAGACTTTAAGTTTTGATAAATCCCGTAATTGTTTGTCATATAAAGCATATAATCCATGGACAATGATTAAATCAGTTACACTTTCAACTAAATCAACTTTAAGTTTATGGAAGTCGTACCTTGAAGGTTTTAATGGTGGATATGATATATTTGATACGGTTATGGCTGATGATTTTGATGACGAATATTGACTATGTTCAATCAGTCCTGGGATAACATATTTTTCAAGATCAACAAGTTCAATGTTAAGTGATGGTAAAAGTTTTAACAATTCAGTTTTAAGTAAATTAGCTGCAGTTTTCTTACCTGAAGCATGACCCCCTCCTATTAGAACTATAGTTGGCATTGCGAGCATCTCATCGTGAGATCGGGCATAAGTACTAACTGATTGAACGAATATTGTGCTTTTATTATTTGAAGTAGTGGAGGTATAGAGGGCTCTACTACCATTTTTAAGAGGTTCCTTCATTATTTCCAGAGAGATGCAAGATCATGAAGTAAAGCGTATAATTCATGCTTATTTTGTGGTTTTTTCACATAACACTCCCATAAATCTTAGTAGCTGAATGATTATCATCGATTAATAACTCGATAGATATGCTCTTCTCATCGTACATTTCTTATCCGTGCCTAACAATGCCTTCAACCATAACACTCAATGTGAAATCAACTACCTCGCTATCTCATCTCATCTCATCTCATCTTCTACACAGCAGACCTGCGATCATGGAAGTGAATAATAAAATCAAATTCAGTTCTAAAACATCCAAGAACATCAAAATCCATTCTACTTTCGAGAGTATGAACCTTAAACCTAACCTTCTAAAAGGTATTTATGGGTACGGGTTCGAATCACCTTCAGCTATTCAGAGTAGGGCCATAATGCAAATCATTACTGGTAAAGATGTTATAGCACAAGCTCAATCAGGTACAGGTAAAACCGCCACATTTTCAATTGGAATGTTACAAGTTCTTGATACTAAGTCAAAAGAATGTCAGGCGTTGATTTTATCACCTACAAGAGAATTGGCTACCCAAATTCAAAATGTTGTTAAACACCTTGGAGGCTATATGAATATACAGACTCATGCATGTGTTGGAGGTAAAAACGTCGGAGAAGATATGAAGAAATTACAACAGGGACAACAAATCATAAGTGGAACCCCAGGAAGAGTATTGGATGTCATGAAAAGGCGACAATTGAATCCTCGTAATATGAAAATGTTAATTCTTGATGAAGCTGATGAATTGATCTTGAAAGGGTTCAAGGAACAAATCTATGAAATATATAAACAATTACCATCAAATGTGCAAGTTGTAATTGTCAGTGCAACTATGTCAAGAGAAGTTATGGAAATCACCAGTAAGTTTACTACTGACCCTATTAAGATCTTAGTTAAACGTGAAGAAATTTCTCTTCAAGGTATAAAACAATATTATATTCAATGTGAACAAGAAGATTGGAAGTTCGATACCTTATGTGACTTATATGATAATTTGACTATAACGCAAGCCGTAATATTTTGTAATACTAAAGCCAAAGTTAATTGGTTGGCAGATGCTATGAAGAAAGCTAATTTTACGGTAGTGTCGATGCATGGTGATATGAAACAAGATGAAAGAGATAAGGTCATGAATGATTTCAGACTAGGTAATTCTCGTGTTTTAATATCAACTGATGTATGGGCAAGAGGGATCGATGTTCAACAAGTCAGTTTAGTTATAAATTATGATTTACCTTTAGATAAGGAAAATTATATTCATAGGATCGGAAGATCCGGAAGGTTTGGTAGAAAGGGAGTTGCTATCAATTTGATTACTAACGACGATATGAGTGAGTTTAAGGAGTTAGAGGAGTTCTATTCTGTTAAGATCAAGGAGATGCCAGGAGATCTTCAGAATCTCTGACCTTGACCTCTTTACCGCGTCTTGACTTCTTTCAGGCTACGATACTAAGATCTTGACTTCGTTCTATCATCCTAATTTTATCATAGAGCATTGTCATCTAAATAGTAAAAAGTCAAGGGTAATCTTATTGACTCCCTAGTTAACGTTTATAATTTACGAGACACAAAGCCATGATGAGAACATGTGATAACAAACTCTTAATCAATTGCTACCTCTACTAATCTTACGATTGCCTAACTCTGTGTTTGTGTAACTCTACCACCCTTATCCATTGATAAATTGACACATCTTCATCCCCCGATACCTATCGAAAATACCATCGCATCGCTTAGCCTGTACACCATGCGTAGCATCGCAAAAAATTTTCAACATGGATCAACAATACGTTAACAACCTTGAAGCTTGTTTGAAACAAACTTTAGTAGCTGATACTACTACAATCAAACAAGCATCAACTCGTTTAACCAAAGAATTTTATACCAACCCATTAGCTTTACCATCGTTATTCCATATCTTACAAAATGCTAATGATGATCAATTGAAACAACTAGCATCAGTTGAAGCTCGTAAATTAGTTTTAAGTAAATGGAGTGAAGTTGATGAAAGTTTAAAACCTGAAATCAGAAATGCTATGTTAACTAATACATTCACACAACCAAATAAATTAATCAGACATTCATCAGCCAGAGTTGTTGCAGCAATTGGTGAAATTGATTTAGATGAAAATAAATGGCCAGATTTATTACCAGTATTAATTGAAAAAGTTCATAGTACTGACATAACTACCAAAGAAATGGCAGTCTTCACTTTATTCATATTATTGGAAACTTCAAGTGAAAGTTTAATGGCTAATACTGAAGATTTCTTAAACCTTTTCAGTGAATTATTAAAAGATTCAAGTTCAAGAGAAATCAGAGTTAACTCAGTTTTAGCTTTTGATACTTTAGCCAATTTCATCGAGAGTCAACCAAAAATCAATAACCAATTGGCTGCCAAATTCAAATCATCAATTCCGGTTATAATTGAAATTTTAAAAGAAGTTATCCAAGCTGATGAAATCGATAAAGCTAAAGATGTTTTCAATGTTTTGAATAGTTTTATCTTTGTTGATAACAAATTAATTGGTGACTACTTAATTGATTTAATCAAATTCATTGGTGAATTATCAATCAATAAGAACTTGGATGAAGAAATCAGAGTCTTTAGTTTGCAATTTTTGATCTCAGTTGTTAACATTAGGAAATCTAAAATCTTATCGTCTAATTTAGGTAATGATATTACATTAATAGCCTTAACTGTCTCATCCGAAGAAATTGATGTTGAAGAAGAATTAGAAAACGAAGATGAGGAAAATGAAAATGAAGAAAACTCTCCTCCAAGTTTAGGTTTAAGATTAATTGCTATGCTTTCAACAGAATTACCACCATCACAAGTCATATCACCAATCTTTAACAAATTGGATTCAATGATCAATTCTCAAAACCAATTCGAAAGAAGAGCTGGTATATTAGCAATTGGTGTATCATCTTCAGGAGCTCCTGATTATATGGCAGCACAAATTAACAAGATTGTTCCACCATTAGTTCAAACTTTGAAAGATCCTGAAGTCATTGTCAGAGTTGCTGGTTTAAGAGCTTTAACTCAATTAACTACTGAATTACAAGATACTATCACTGCTTTCCATCAACAATTCTTACCAATTTTAATTGAAATTATTGATAATGCTACTTCTGTTGCTGTTTATAAATATGCCTGTGTTGCTTTAGATGGTTTAATTGAATTCTTAGGTCATGATTCAATTGATAATTACATTGAACCTTTAATGAACAAATTAATCCAAATGTTACAACAAGCCAACACTTCAACTTTGAAATCTGCCATTGTTTCAGCTATCGGTTCAACTGCTTATGCTGCTGGTAAGAAGTTCATTCCATTTTTTAATGATTCTATTAAATATTTAGAACCTTTTATTAGTGATGCTGCTAATACTGAAGGATTAACTGAAAATGATATCGAATTAAGAGCTTTAACTTTTGAAAACATTTCAACTATGGCAAGAGCCGTTGGTAAAAGTGCTTTCTCATCCTATGCTAACCCATTAGTTGAAGCTGCTTATCATTCATTAAATTCTGAACACTCAAGAATCAGAGAATCTGGATTTGCATTCATTTCTAATATGGCTAAGGTTTATGGTGAAGAATTTGCTGGTTTCTTAGATAAAATTATCCCAGAAATCTTAAAGTGTTTAGAACAAGAAGAATTCACTTTTAACTTTGATGAAGACGATGAATTCGATGAAGGTGATGAGGAAGGTTTAGAAAACAAATTAAATGTTAATACTGGTATAACTTATGAAAAAGAAGTCGCCGCTGTTGCCTTAGGAGAATTGGCTATTGGAACTGGTAAAGATTTCTATAAATATGTTGAACCAGCTGTCAAAGTTCTTATTGAACAAGTTGAAAATAGTTATGGTATGAGAGAAGGTGCTATGTCAACCTTATTCAAAATCTTAAAAGCTATGTTTGTTGCTGAACATGGTGATAAATTCAAACCTCCAAAGGGTGTCCCATCTCAAGTTTATGTTAATCAATCTATTTATGATTTGATTAAAAACATCAGGACCATATCAATTGAAAACTTAGTAGAAGAATATGAATTAACTATGGTTGCTTGTATATTAGACAATTTAGCTGATATAATTCATCAATTTGGTGCTATCGCTATAATTGATTCTAATGATCAACAACCTTTAACTCAATTATGCGAACAAATTATGTTATTATTAACCAAACAACATCCTTGTCAATTAGATGATGATGATGAGATTCCTCAAGATGAACAAGAGAGTTCTGAAAGTGAAGTTTTGTTATTTGATAGTGCATTAGAAGTTTTAATTAATTTATCAATTGCCTTGGGTAATGATTTTGTTAAGATCTTCCAACCTTTCCAAAATGTTATAACTTCAAATGTTAGATCTAAAAATAAAACTAAAAGAGTTGCTGCTATTGGTTGTTTAGCTGAAATTTCAATCGCTCTCAAAAATGATCAAGCTATTACCTCAAGTTTGTTAGAATTATTCATAAGTAGGTTAGGCAATGATTCTTCCATTGAAGTTAAAGGTAATGCCGCTTATGGTATTGGATTAATTATTGAAAATAGTGCTCAAGATTTCTCATCAACCTATCAAAATATTCTTCAATTATTATTCCATTTATTATCTAAAACCGACAAAGAAGCTAACTTAGATAATGATGAAGAAAGTAAAGATGTTATCAATAGAGCTTTTGCTAATGCATGTGGTTGTGTTGCTAGAATGACCCTTAAGAATCAACAAGCTATTCCTTTGGAACACATCATTGATCCTTTATTAAATCATTTACCTTTAGAAGCTGCATTTGAAGAAAACACACCAATTATAAAATTAATTTTATCATTATTCGAAGCTTCAAATCCTTTAATATCTAATAAACTTGATCAAATTGTTAATATTTTTGGTAAAATGTTTGAAAAGGAACGTGATATTGAGAATTTAATTGAAAATAGTACTTTAGGTAGAGAAGAAGGTTTAGATAGAATGAAAAGATTTGAAACCCCAGAATTAAAACAAAAAGTTATTGAATTATTAAGGTTTATTGAACAAAATCATCCTGGTTTAGTTTCAAATAATTCAATCTTAAAAACCGTTATTTAGATAGATATATAGTGTGATTGTCTTTCTTTTCTGATTGTAGTATAGAATCCTCATAACATAAGTCACTAGTTTGTTTTGCAAAGTGTTCAAGTACACTTGTATTGATAGAAGTCGGCGCTCTTTGATCTTTCTCCTCGTAGCTAACACGATAGTTTGTGTATGAATACTTTCACCCAGATTCAAATGGCTGCAAAAATCGGTGCAAAAAAATTACAACTCAATTCGGTCCGAATGTTATTACATTCATTGAAATAGCTAAAGGTGATAAACCTACCAATAGAGATTCACTACCATTTGTTATTTTCTATTTTTTTCAATTTATTTAAATTTTCTATTTTTGTTCCACTTAACAATTTTGTGAATTTCGCAAAGCATTAAGTATTCAAATATAACAACAAAATTAATTAGTGTAAACAAATAGAGAAAGAGCTGGCAACAAGTTGGTGGAATATCTAGGGATATAGGATATCATTGGGCAATTAAAAGTATAAGCAAGAGCGGAAAGTCATGAATCGTGAAGTCATTATATCACAAAAGGTGTAGTCACTTGGGAAATAGGTCCAACTAAACCACCACAAATGCAAAACCTTACTCCATTTGAACAATTAAACCTCCCTTTGCTAAAAGATTCTAGACTCTTAACTATATGTCCGCCCCGTGGTAACATTTTGAAGATTTCCTATATTCACTGAAAAAATTACCTAATTGGGGTCTGAAAGGGACAACTTAAAACATCACACATGTAAAAAAACTACCACATTCAATGGATTAGTGAAAATATATAAATCCTGCAAAATTCTTGTCTTAATTCAAGTTTAATAGAAAACAAAATGAATGTGATTGGGAATTTATTTGCTGGATTCTCTTTTTTAGCTTTTGCTATATTAGTACCACCATTATTATACCACATCAAGAATGCAAACATTCCTGCAATCAGTTTATTCTTTTGGTTCATGTTGACTAATATTTTTGCATTCATTAATGCAATAATTTGGAGTGGTGATGATTTCTATCAACGAAATGATGGAAGAGGACTCTGTGATGTAGAGATAAAGTTAAATCTAGGTTCAGTTACAGGTAAGTTATGTTCTATCACCGCTTTGACTATTCAGTTATTCATGATCTTGAGAGCTGATAATGTCAAATTCATGAGTAATAGGTCTAAGTTCAAGATTTGGTTTGATTTAGCAATTTGCTTTATTTGTCCTATTATTGTTATGCCTTTGAGTTACATTGTGCAAAGTGGTAGAATTGGTATTGCTCGTTACAGTGGTTGTGTGGGGGTTTATGATTATACCTGGGTGTATTTAATGATCCAATCGATTCCAAACTTCCTTTGGTCTTTAGTTGCAATTATTTTTGCAGTCATGACCCTTATCACTTTCTATCAACGTAAGAAAGATGTTAAAGACATTTTGAAATGTACGAACTCTGGGCTCAATATGAAGAGATTTGCTAGGTTGTTGATTTTCAGTTTAATTGTTATTTTAACTTTAATGCCATTGGCTTTTTATAATTTAGTTTACGATGCTAAATACTTTAACGGTAAATACAATTTTGCAGCCATTCATGATCCATTAACATGGAATCAAACTTATTTTGCTGAAGTACCAGTAAGTCAGTTATATTATAGATGGATAGATGTAGGTTTATCAATTATAGCTTTTTTAATTTTTGGTTTAGGAACGGATGCTTTGAAAATGTATACTACCATATTAATCAAATTGAGGTTTGATAAAGTATTTAATATCAAAGATCCTCAATTATTGGATGAAAAACAGCCTGGATCTAGAGTCACAACTAAAACTGCTACCAATCAAACTCAAAAGACTCAATTCAGTGCAGGCACTGAAGTTTCAGGTTCAACTTTTGCAATTGGCGATGGTTTAGAAGTAGAGTTTAATAAATTAATTAATGATGAAGAAGAGGATATTGATAGCCCAGCTACAAAGATCAATGTTCTTACCACTCACGTTGAAAATGATAGTGGAAGTGATACCGAAAACGAAGTCTTGAATTATATAATAAACGGTAACGAAGAGGATCAAGAGATTACTTTTCAATATAATGTGACAAGAAATTAACCATATTTTCAAGAGATTAATAAATGTAAGTGATATCTATAATCTATTTACAATTTCCCCTCTTTTGTGGCTATATGCCTATCATTGATTTCAACTTATCTGATAAAGTTTGGAAATCGACTTTTCCTCCAGTTTGTTTCATTCCTAGTCCTAACAAGAAGTTTATGGATTGGGATTTACCGTTCTTGATTTTATCCACTACTTCTTGATTTTGTTCTATTAATTTTGTACATATCTCTGTTAGTTCATCATCATTTACTTTAGTCAATTTCAAGTTTTTAGAATTGATAATATCATCAATGGATTGGTTAGTGCCTTGAACTAAATCTTCAAGAATGATCTTTCCAGATCTTGAATTGATTTCTTTGGCTGAAACTTTCGATAGTATATGTACCAATTGTTGAGGTTCTAACCTAAGCTCTTCTACAGGAATATTATGCTTGTTTAATATCGATAATAATTCTTGGAATATCCAATTATTTACAGTTTTTAAATTCTTGACAGTGGTGGTTTCACAAACTTTGAAGTAAAATTCCAACAACAGTAAATTGTCCAACAAGAACCTTGCATGTTTCAATTTTAAACCATGTGGACTTGATGTCAATTTGATTAGAATATCATCAGGTAAATCCGGTAATTCTCTCTTAATATGGTTCCCTATATCTTCATGTAAGTTTATTATTGGCAACTCAGAATCAGGTAAGTACCTATAATCGATGGCATCTTCTTTACTTCTTAGTCTAACAGTTTCTTCATTATTCCAACCTCTTGTCTCTTGTGGTATAACATTCCCTTTCTTGACCTCCTTTATTTGCCTCCTGTATTCAAATTTTAAAGCATCATGAATTTCTCCGGTACTACCTAGATTCTTAATTTCTACCCTATTACCACCATTTATACTAATATTAACATCAACCCTAATAGCACCAGTTTCCAAATCTCCACTGCATACCCCTAAATACTTTACTAATGTTTGATACTTCTTAAGGAACAGTTTGATCTCTGCCCAATCAGTAAAGTCAGGTTTGGTTATCAATTCTATTAATGGAGTGTTGGCTCTATTCAAATCAAGTTTTACGGTATTATCAAATGTATTATAATTTAATTTCCCTGTATCTTGCTCTAATTGAATCTGTTCAATATTGATGACTTTATCTATTCCATCAACTTTTTCATTCAACGTCAACTGTCCACTATTACTCAAAGGATTATAATATTGGGTGATTTGGTACCCTAAAGGCTGATCATAGTAGAAATAATGCTTTCTATCAAACTTCGATTTGTGGTTTATATTACAATTCAATGCTACACTCAACTTTAATGCCAATAGTAATGCTTCGGGGTTGAGTTTAGGTTGAGTTCCTGGTAATCCCATATCAAAATAGCTGACTTTTGAATTGGGTGATGCATTGAAATTGGTCGGTGATAATGAGAATAATTTGTATTTGGTCTTCAATTGTGTATGAACTTCCAACCCACATTTAAAGGGATACTGTGCATTTATTTGAAACCATCGTTTTATTATCATTTTGAGCACCTTGTGGGGGAGTTGGTGGTGGTTTCAAAACGATCGTTGTGTCTATGAAGTAAAAATTCGCACTGATTCGATGTGGTTGCAAAATATGTTGATAGGTTGATGCTATAAGGGAGGTATGGAGAGTTATAACAGTACGACAAGAAATAGGTTTAAAAACTCAAGAATGATTATCAGAGGGTCAGACTTATTGTCATCACGAATTGGACCTAAAGAGATCCAAAAGAAGGGCATTTTAAATCACAAACACGTCAAAATCACACCCCAAATACCATTCAAACAAACGATTTAGTCAATAGATCAAACCACTTAGACAGCTCTATCAATGGAATCACCATCAACCATCAACTTCCATACATGTTGCCCTTGAGCCGTGCAAATAACATTTAGTCTTATTATACAATACTGGATCCATGCTGCATTAAGCACAGTACCATCACCCATCCTACAGGTATCCATGTGACCCAAACCTCTACCCAAATATTAGAGTAGTCACTTACCAACGCCACCACCTCGTATTTTAAATTCCACACTCCCTATTTACTTATCGTCATTTAAATGCGCAAATGCGCACAAAAAAAATATCCCTTATTGATAAGCAAACATGAGGTCCCAATTTAAAGATGAATACGATTTTGGTATGTATTTAATGTAATTGAAGCGATTGATGTAATGGAATGAACTTAGAAGAATATACCTATAGAGTTGTGTGCTTTTTACACGCTTTCAACCAGATTAATTTTACGTGTTTTGTACACAAGTAGATAATGTTTGTTTGTGTGATGCATGTGGAGAGATACATGACTCATTATTAAGTCAATTGATTTGATGTTAGATAGAGTCAATTTGGCTATAGTGGAGATGCCCTGATATTAATATAGTGATTCGAGCCTTTATATTCAAAACCTCAATCAAGACCATAGATAGGGGCGAGGGGGCGATAAGCATTACATCATCTAGTATGCCATTATTTGAATACTAACATTTAGAAAAAAGAAAAGCTGAATCCACTAGAATTTTAGAAAGATTTACTGATAGACTCCCAGTTATTTGTGAGAAAGCTGAAAACTCTGATATTCAAGAGATTGATAAACGTAAATATTTAGTTCCTGGTGATTTAAGTGTTGGTCAATTTGTATATGTTATTAGAAAGAGAATCAAATTACCAAGCGAAAAAGCTATCTTTATCTTTATTAATGATATTTTACCACCAACTGCTGCATTAATGAGTACAATTTATGAAGAACACAAAGATGAAGATGGATTTTTGTATGTTTTATATAGTGGGGAAAATACTTTTGGTGAAGTTGATTTATCAGAAATTGATTTCGAAGATTTAAGTGATATTGATTTTGATAATTGTGTTTAATGTAATAAATGTTATGTATGGTGTTGGCCTAAGTCAAGTGAGGTCTGTGGTATTTTTATTCTGTTTCGAATCTACGTCTTAGAGTGAAGGGTATTCTATATTTCTCTACTTGAATCAATCGTGTGACTCTAGATTAAGGTATCCCATATTTACAGGGGGTAGAGTGGGTATCTTTATCATATTATGGTTAGTACCATCCAACATCATGAGCTTTAACCATAGCATCAGGAGTAATTTCTAATTCAACACCTAATAATTCTAACTCATACTTCTTATGAGTTAAAATAACTTCTTTCAAAGTTTCAAAATCATCTAATCCAAGCAAATTAAGCTGGAGACTCTCCATAGCCAAATAGTTTAAAATCTTCTTTCTATTTTTGAATGCAACATTCATACCAATAAACTTGCCATTATATTCGTGAACAACTTCACAGCCTAACATTTGTAAGAAATGTTGGAACTCCTTCCTTAATTGAAGCATTTCTTGTTTCATTCCGATAAACCTATTTTCACCACGAAACATTAATATAGCTCCATTTAACTCATTGAGGTTAATACAAACACAATTATAAATGAATACAAATAATCCGATAACGTTTAACAATTTCATCTTTAACCGTTGACTTCAAACCTTAAACCTCGTGGGATCTACTGTGTAAATCTTAAATATAGACCAAACTGAAATTTGAACAATAGGGTTCAAGCAAGGGTCCATCTTATAAAGGTCTGATGTCACACAGGCGGGTTTGCAGCCAAAATATCCGGAACAAAGGCGAGAAGGCTGGTTGCGAAAATAGCCAGCACAAAAAAAAAATGGTTGCGAAATTTAACCAGCATTTTATTTAGGTCATATTTATTATTGAGATCACCATTTACACAATATTTTAAAGTTTTTACTAAGATCCAACTCATTAACGTATTATAGCATTTATAACTACATAGTATAGATAAAGAACCCAAGCAGAGTAAAAAACTAAAGAAACAGTAGACAAAATGTCGTACTATGAACCAACATTATTATTTAGAAATAATGCAATTAGAAGAAGCCCATATTCTTCACCAAATTCAACTGAGTCACAACTCAATTTAGAATACAAATCAAAACCATCCAATTGGTTATTGAATCCCCAAAATGATACTTCAATATTGAATAAAATATGTTGTCTTGACAGATTGAATATCAAGTCTAATTATTGGAAGATCCCAGATTATGAAATGAATTTGACTTCAATGGCTATTAAATCTAAGAATGTGGATGAAAATGAAAATAAAGCAACAATGGCTATTTCAAGTGGTGGTAAATCTAACAATTTATTCGTTTATGAATTGGATTTAACTAATAATTATCTCACTCATAATAATACAATTCTGTTACCTAACATTTATTCAATGAAATGGGTACCCAAAACCAATAATTTACTTATGGCTGGAAACAATAAAGGATACGGACACTTGATAACGACTCCAGACCTGGAATCTAATGAAAGTGCTGAAATCCTCAAAAGATTCAATCATAGAAAACACTTAAAATCTATAAATAAAGATCCTTCCATTTATAGCCATTCCAATACCATCATAGAGAAAATGAATTTCATAAGCCAGAACCAATTAATAACCATATATGATAATAATTTATTTGATTGGGATTTACATGACGCAACTTCATGTTGTAAACCAAAACCAAACCACATAACCAGCATAAATGGATTAATGAATTTCGATGTTAATCATTTTGATCACAATCTCTTAGGATTAGTTGGGAAGTTTGGGATATCCTTATATGACTTAAGAGATCCTAAATTCTCTATACCAGAGATTGTTAAACTGACTAAGAATAAAAATCAATTATATTCTAATTTAATTAAATGGAATCCTAATAATGAGTTTGTATTTGCGTCTGGACATATGGATGGGATAATAAGGTTATGGGATATCAGAAAACAAAGCAATTTCGGGAAACTAACTGGTCATAATGGGAAGCTCATCAATACTTTGGATTGGATAGATGGTGATTTATTTAGTGGAGGTAAAGACGGGAATATAATACATTGGGACTTAACAACAGATTTAACTCTGGATGATGATTTGATAAATTGTGGGTTGAAAGAAGGTATTAAAAGTGTTAATTTCGATCCTACCACTAATTCAGAACAGATAATTGATCAAAGACAATGTGGGACTATCTTGCCAGCATCTAATTCCAATATTATTCATTTAGAAACCTTGGAAACTTTCGATGACTTAAAAGTATTATCAATTGATGGTAGTTCATATTTCGGGTTACATTCTAAGATTTATGATGCTGTAAACCTACCTACATCCAAGAACTTTTATTCCAAAGAAGATTTAAATATGATCATGGCCGAGAATTCTAATATCACCTTAGTTGATGATGAATCTATTCATTCAGTCGAAACTGTCCAATCATTAAATACTGAGGATTTCGAATTCACTAAACCTTTAACCATTTCACGTAATCCAACAAGAATATCAACATTAAGAGCTAAACCTGAAACTCCGAAATCAAAAGAGTTCACTGAACCATTCCAAAGTAATTCCTCAAATGATACGCTTTTGAATGATTCTTTAGATGATACAGATAAATTTGACTTCACTCCAAACACAACCATGTCACCTTCATCATTCGAAGAAACCGATAAGGTCAACATTTTTGAGGGTATAAAGTTTGAAGATTTAAAGTATGATGAGATTATTGAGAGAGCCAAAAATAATAATGTGTATAGGCATAGGTATCAATTACTGGAAGTGAGGTTTGATGATTTTCAAGAAGATCTCCAGTTTGCTTTTTAGCTTATCCGAGTAAAGCGAACGTAGAATAAATGTTTAGGATAAAAGTCATTGGTAGAGGCTACCACGAAAAGCATAAGGTTAATAAATATAATAGGAGTAAATATTTTCTTAGTGCTCATTTGCAGCCAAATATTCTGAAATTTCTGTCTGTTCCTTTACGTAATTGTATTGTGACACCATAAGCGGACTTTAGAGTAATAATAATTATATCTGACTAATCATCATAGGTGCCATCACTTAAACCTCTCCTCAACTGAGTCCTGTATAAACTACGTCAGCCTCATTAATGACACCCGAACAGACTGTGAAATTTACAAAATATCTTAAGGGACTTTTCCGTTACTTTTCGCTTCTTAAGGCTCTATACATCTATACAACATTCTGGGCATAGGATCTGGCCCATCAACAGCCGAACTCAAACCAGTCTTTCCCCTATACTTATCACCCTATGACACAGTCGTGTCGCTCTTAACCGCGAATGACAAATTTTCCTTTGAGAACTCATTGAACAATCACAAAGGGTTGAATCATTCAAGTACAAATTTATCAATAACAAATCTTCAAAAGATTTTTAATTGAATTTTGAATATAATCAAACCATCATTGATTAATCAACGGGAAGAGATCGGAATTTCATAAAATTTCTCATAATTGAATAATTCCAACAGTACCGAACAGCAATTAATCACAAACGTATATTAGCATAATATTCAATAATAAATCATATATATAGTAGTTGGAGGTTTATATAGGTCATTTAATTATTCACATAGGTTATATTCATAGATTTAGAGGTTCTTAGAGTAGTTTAACATCGTATTTTTAAAATAGTAAATTAAACGAGGCACATTAATATTGATAATAACTAATAATATGCCAAGAAGTTCACCTATTAATGTGAAAGTTGTGGCAGCTGAATCACTTTATAAAAGAGATGTGTTTCGTCAACCTGATCCATTTGCCGTTATAACTGTTGATGGATCCCAAACCAAAACTACAAAAACTGCTAAGAAAACTTTAAATCCTTATTGGAATGAATCATTTAATTTTAATTCAACTGAAGATTCAATATTGGTAATTCAAGTATTTGATCAGAAAAAATTCAAGAAAAAAGATCAAGGGTTTTTAGGTGTTGTAAATATTAGAATTGGTGATGTTATTGATTTGAATTTACCAAACTCTGAAGAAACTATCACCAGAGATTTGAAAAAATCCAATGAAAATTTGGCAGTTAGTGGAAAAATCATCGTTGTAGTCAGTCATGATCCAAATGGTACAATGGCTAGTAGTAGAAGTCAAATGAACGGATCAACATCAACTAATAGTTTTAATAGTACTAATGGTACATCAAATGGTACAACTAATGGTACCTCCAACCTTAATACTAGTACCAACCCAACTAGTGTATCAACCACACCATTATCATCAAATGGTACTAATAATACTGCTGGCAATAATAGGCAGTATTCATCATTTGAAGATCAATATGGAAGATTACCTCCAGGATGGGAAAGAAGAACTGATAATTTTGGACGTACTTACTATGTTGATCATAATTCAAGAACCACCACATGGCAAAGACCAAGTTTGACTCAAAGTGAAAGTGAAAGAGGTCAACAACGTGAGAATACCACTGAAGCTGAGAGAAGACAACATAGAGATCGTACATTACCAGGAGAAACCCCAACTAGTCCATTAATCGCTAATTCCACAACTAGTGGTAATATCACTGTTAATTCAAGTGGTTCGAATACTCCAGTCAGTCCAGCGGCAGCTGTTAGTATGGCTGCCAGCGGAGCTACAACAAGTGGATTAGGTGAATTGCCAAGTGGTTGGGAACAAAGATTCACTAATGAAGGTAGACCATATTTTGTTGATCATAATACTAGAACTACAACTTGGGTTGATCCAAGGAGACAACAATATATCAGAACTTTTGGACCAAATACTACAATCCAACAACAACCAGTCAGTCAATTGGGACCTTTGCCATCAGGTTGGGAAATGAGATTGACTAATACTGCTAGAGTTTATTTTGTTGATCATAATACCAAGACTACTACATGGGATGATCCAAGATTACCATCATCATTAGACCAAAATGTTCCACAATATAAGAGAGATTTTAGAAGAAAAGTTATATATTTTAGATCACAACCTGCATTAAGAATTTTACCAGGACAATGTCATATTAAAGTTAGAAGAGATCATATTTTCGAAGATAGTTATCAAGAAATTATGAGACAAACTCCTGAAGATTTAAAGAAGAGATTAATGATAAAATTCGACGGTGAAGAAGGGTTAGATTATGGTGGAGTTAGTAGAGAATTTTTCTTCTTGTTGTCACATGATATGTTCAATCCATTTTATTGTTTGTTTGAATATTCATCTCATGATAATTATACTTTACAAATTAATCCAAACTCAGGTATAAATCCTGAGCATTTGAATTATTTCAAATTCATTGGTAGAGTTGTAGGGTTAGGTGTATTCCATAGAAGATTTTTGGATGCATTCTTTGTTGGAGCATTGTATAAGATGATGTTACATAAAAAAGTGGTATTACAAGATATGGAAGGGGTGGATGCCGAATTTTATAGATCATTGAAATGGATATTAGATAATGATATAACTGATATATTAGATTTAACATTCAGTGCCGAAGATGATAAATTTGGAGAAATTGTTGAAATAGATTTGAAAGAAAATGGTAAGAATATTGAAGTTACTGAAGAGAACAAACATGAATATGTTGAATTAATTACTGAATGGAGAATTAGTAAAAGAGTTGAAGAACAATTTAAAGCATTTATAACAGGGTTCAATGAATTGATACCTCAAGAATTGGTTAATGTATTTGATGAAAGAGAATTGGAGTTATTGATTGGAGGTTTAGCGGAAATTGATATTGAAGATTGGAAGAAACATACCGATTATAGAGGATATAGTGAAAGTGATCAAGTTATTCAATGGTTTTGGAGATGTATCAAAGAATGGGATAGTGAACAAAAAGCAAGATTATTACAATTTACAACTGGTACTTCAAGAATTCCAGTTAATGGATTTAAAGATTTACAAGGTTCTGATGGTCCAAGACGTTTTACAATCGAAAAAGCTGGAGAATCGAATCAATTACCAAAATCCCATACTTGTTTTAATAGAGTTGATTTACCTCCATATAATGATTATGAAAGTTTGAAACAAAAGTTAACGTTGGCAGTTGAAGAAACTGTTGGTTTTGGTCAAGAGTAGGTCTATAATAGGTGTTAGTTAGTTAATATAGTGATTTATTGAAGGTATGGTTTCTCTTAAGTAACTCTTTTGTCAGATAATTATGGCTATGGCACGACAAAATCAAACCTTCTTTGATAGTTATGGTGAGCACACGCCCACGCTCTCAGTAAAGTTGATAGGGGCACGATAATAAAGGGACCCTTAAATCCAAGTTTCACTGGAATGAATCTACTTATAGAGAAATCTTAGGGAAGAAATTAAACGAACTAAATTACCCCATTAGATCAAAGATTAATGATTGGTGGAGTAAAAATAGGGTGATAAATTTAAAGGATTAGTAATTACTGTACACAATATCCCCTCTATTATATGTCGCAATATGCTGTCATATATATGTATAGACAAAAAGAATATGGACCAAGACAGATCTAGAAGACAGCGACATTGCATCAGGGGTTATAATTATTAAGACTTACTAAGTTCCCCAATTATGTAAATGTCGAAAGCGTCAAAGATCCATATAGGGGTTATCGTCATTAAGGGTATAAGAATTTACAAAGCAATATGATGATATTAGTGTCAATGTGAATGTACATCTTAGTATATTTTTGGTATCTCAATAGTTACTATCTTATTAAAACACTCAAGCAACTCGGAGTTTTAGTAATGTCTCAGATAAAAAATGTCTGATATTATCTAATGACCTAAAGTGGAGACAGGATTGGATAAAAGCAAATTACTATAAATACCCATAATGCCACTAAAATCTTGAAAGTATAATTCAGTAAGACTAAATTTAACATGCCTGATTTATTTGACAATTTTTTTTCTAAAATAAGTGGAAAAACACCAACTTACCATTCCGGTGGTCAATTACCAATCAATACCGGTAGTTATTATAGTTATCATAATACTAGTACTAATAACAATTATTGGATGCCAACTGCCAAAAAGCTTGATGACTTGAATCCTGAACAACAATCAACTAAAGTTAGAATGAATAGTGTTAGCAGTGATATGGAAAGGAAGGGAAGTGTTAGTAGTGAGATGGAAAGAAAGAGCAGTGTCTCGTCCGACACTAGTATGTAAATAGGGATTCTAATGGCTTATGATATCTAGTGATGAATATATTGATTTAAGAAACATTGGCTTTTGCCATAACTATTTGTATCTAATATCTTGGGGTTCTATGATTTATTTCTTGGAGTCTGGCGACTACACCTGATGACAGGCTGATGGTATTATAAACTCCTGGTATAGGGGATTAAAACTAAGTCAATTACTCTAAAATTTGATACCTAAGTTAGGTGATAAGCACACGTGAACTGGTAAGTGACAATACCAATATGTCTAAGAACACTTTTAGGTTTATGCACTCTAGTAAGTTAGGGTCTGGGTGCAAGACTGATTACTTCAATAGCGCCACACATACACACATGTTTACCTAATTTTTCACTCGTAATTAGTGTCATAAATATAGTAGAATTGACTTTTGGGGAGAACAGGTTTCTAACTTTAAGGTGAATGGTCAGTGAGATGATTATCCAAATACTCTGGATAAGGCAATTTGCTGCGCTGATTAGTAAATGGAGTTCATCAAGTAGTTGTGTCCACTTGGTTCTTAACCTGTCTGGTTTTGATAATTATTAATGGGGTGATACCTTCTTATGTTTTGCAGCTTCAAAATTATATCACTTGATTGATTGATATTTCCTAATGTTGAGGCTTCAAGAATGAAGAAAGTGATCGAGATACCAGGAAGATAAAAAGCTAGAGAAGTTTAGTAAGTTTAGGTATTCTATTATACATTATATGTATTTATCATATGCTATTCATCATGACTCTTGGTCGTATTTATGTAAGTCTGTGTCTTATGCTAATTGGGCTGAAGAAGTAAGCACCTTTGCAAATTCATTATTTAAGAGGTGACGGCTGAGAATTCTCCACTTCACTCTCATATAACCTCTTCACTTTCTTCGGTTCATTCAGAAAGTTCATATCAACAACAAAAACACTTACTGAAACAATTCCTTGAAGTCTCAGAATGTAAACTTCCATCATCTCTAATAGGATTTAGACCATCATAAGGACTTATTGAATTATAATTCTTTTGGTTAGACTTCAACTTAGACGAATTGTTATAAAATGGTGAATTAGAATTATATCCATTAGAATTTTGTTGAGGTGGTGGTCTTGGATGTGGATTACCATATCCATGTAGATTAGCTTTTTTGTTCAATGATGCATCCCAACCTTTACCACCATTCAAATCCATCCAATCATAATGTCCATCATCTTGAGCATTTATCAGTATCATTGCTTTATCCATTAAATTTACTAAATATCCATAATCCGGTTCTTCATCAAATTTCAATCCTCTTACATAATTCAAATATTGAGCAAATTGAATTGGGAACCCAAAACATAATTCATTAATTGATGTAGTCTGTTTCTTATAACCAATTTTTTCATATTTTTGTTTATTAGTTGGGGCTTTTAATCCTTGCCATGGTAACGATCCCCTTAAAAAATACATAAATACATGGCCTAAACTTTCTAAATCATCTCGCCTCAGTTGTTCCCTGCCTAAATGAGTATTTATTGACATATAACGGGCAGTTCCACTCAATGCTTTACGTTCTCTATAAGGGATATGAGTTTTTGTTTTAGGATCTCTATATTGTTTAGCCATTCCAAAATCAACTATAAATACATCATTGGCATTAGGTGTACCAGGTTTACCAATTAAAAAATTATCGGGCTTTATATCCCTATAAATTAAATTATGTTCATGAATTGATTGAACTCTTTGAATCATTTGTTTAGATATTTGTATAACAGTCTTTATAGAAAACTTACGTCCACACCAATCAAATAAATCTTCTAATGAAGGTCCTAATAAATCAATAATTAAAATATTATGAACTCCTTCTTGTCCGAAAAAATATGCTTTTGGTATACCTTCAACATTATTTAAAATTCTATAACTTCTGTATTCATCTCTTAATTGAGGAGCTTCACATTTACGTGGTTCGAATTTTATGGCAACTTGTTGATTGGTTAGTAAATTTATTCCTTCAAAAATTATCCCAAATGACCCTTCTCCAATTTTTTTACCGACTTTGTAATGAACTCCAACAACGTTTGAATAGTTAGCCATCTTCTTTATAATGTTGATTTTCCGGTGTTACTTAATGACTTAACGATATCTCTATATTATGAATAAATCTATTTGTGTCGATACCTATACTAGTTCTCCGATGTTTAGATAAAAATCGCCTTAAATTGATAACACAAACCCCCAATGAATCAAGTAAACTAACGGGTGAAACTCTTAATTTTTATCACCGTTCAACTTGTTGGATATTATTAATAAACTGGACACTTCCAAAATAGTAAGCAATTAATTTTCCTATTGAAATTTGTGGGGTTTAAATAACTTTATGTGAGCTATATATCCTCGATGAAAAACTTTATAATCGCGCATTCGTCTATTTGTGTAGAAAAGACAATAGGTGTTGTGAGTGAATATTGTTGGTTGTTGTATTGACAGTGATCTATTTGTAATTTAGGAGTGATTTTTTTATTTACCCCTTATTGGAATTTTGTTGGTGAAACACATTTTATGAAGTACAAAATTCAATCTAAAGTGCTTGCATATCATGGGCCACTTATTTATGAAGCTAAGGTCTTAAAATCTCATGAACCTGGTAAGAATTATATATTGGATAATCAAGGTGGTCATGTCCCTATAAACCCGGAAAATTATACTGCATCGATTGATGATGAAGCTTATTTGTTACATTATAAGGGATGGAAACTGAAATGGGATGAATGGGTTGTTGATAATAGGATTATGGAATATAATAATGAAAATTGGGAAAAGCTGAAAGTATTAAGGTCGGAATATAATGCAAGAGCAAGAAATAAACCTTTGCCTTCAGCTACAACTTCCACTGCATCAGCTAATAACACCACTAATAATAGTAGTGCTCCTAAATCTAAACCTAAAGTTAAACGTAAATTAGGTGAAGATAGAGATAGAGCTAAAAAGAAGAAATTAGATATTATACTACCAATATCTAATGAATTAAAGTATTTATTAGTAGATGATTGGGAATTCATAACGAGGGATTGTAAAGTTGTATCATTACCATCCAAGACTCCTATTAAGACTATACTTCAAGATTATTTGAAATTTAGTCAAAACAAATCCCTGACGGATTTAAATATAATAAAAGAAGTTATAACCGGGTTAGAAACTTATTTTAACCAAAGCATTAAGATTTTCATACTATATAAATATGAACGTCTTCAATATAGTAATTTGCTCAAGGAGTTTAAACACCGAGAAATGTCAGAGATTTATGGTGTTGAACATTTATTAAGATTATTTATATCTTTACCGGGATTAATCAGTCAAACTAATATGGATGGCCCAAGTATTCAAGTAATGATTGAACAGTGTCAGTTATTTTTGGGGTTCTTGTCGAAGAATTTTGATAAGTATATAAATGAGTACGATAATACTAGTCCTGCTTATGATAATTTAGCGAGATCCTAATCAAGGCTTGCCAGGATATAGTCAAGCGAAATGTATAAATAGATAGACAACAATAAACAGATTGTAACACAGAAGCTTTAACAAACAGTTTAAAGTAACAGAGACAGTCTTACCTCGCCAAGCTTGGCTAAAGCTTGGGCTCTTAAGTTTAACAATTGAATAATAGACAATAGATAAAGTCTTAGACCAAAGAGCCTCCAATCATCGCTTCGCTCTGGTAAATCGTTTTCATCATAACACGTACATTCATATACACATAACATACTGCAAAACAAACAACAAAGTTGACCCAAAATTCCGGGCCCTGGAATCTAAAAGATTATAAAGGAATAGCTTTATAATCAACGTCAACCATTGCATTTTCGTTATTGCAAGTAACTTCTAATTCTAATTTCCAATGTCTATCAAACATTTCTTCCTCTTCTGGCAGGAATCCATGATCAGTCAAGTCTTCAAATTTCCATGAAACTTTCTTTGGGGTTTCATCAATGGCGACTTTCTTGAAATCCATATCGTAACCTGAACAGATTTGCATTTCTTTCATTAAATGTCTTTTAATATGGTGTTGTAAATTTCTCTTAAATTTACGACTATTCTTATTTGCAGTTGGTTTAATCTTATCCAAATTATCATGACATTCTTTTAAAACAAATGGTGGATAATACTTTAAATGAGCATGAATATAATCAAAATCATTATCCCAAGTTTCATCTCTAATGTAAGCTTCAAAAGCTTGTAAATCTTCGAATTCTCTGATTGGTGGTGGTTTTAAAACACTTTCAATAGAACCATCACTACTTTCAATTGAAGTAATTGATTGGGATCTAGTCTTTGGTACGGCTTTCAAGTGTTCTAATCTTTCACAGTTTTCTAAATCAACACTGACGGAATTTTTTCTATCTTTTTTGGCCATGATCGTAATTTATATATTTAATTTAATATACTTAAAGCTTTATTATTATAATTTTGAATGTTTAGGTTTGTAAAAAACAAACTTTGATAACTTCAATGGTAGAAATTCGGGGGTATTTATATCATTTGATCTCGTATTGTGAATGGCTGCAAAATCCGGTTATGGGAAAAACTCAGTTGCGAATGTCACTCCACATTAACCCACTCGATTGTCCCACTTCTCCTATTCGTTAAAGTTTGAAGATGATTTTTGAGTCATAGTGGTGTTATCGGTGTGTTTACGTCGGAGGTTATCAGGGGTGCTTACATAGGTTATATTGTGATCGTGGTTATAGGTGTCCTCACGTTGTTTGTAATGGTCATACGCTTGTTAAAATTATGAATACTTTCATCATCATGGCCAATTGGTTAATTGCCCAACATAGGTTAATTCCACCGATTAATGGGGAACTTACTTACATTGGAAATGAAATATTGGGGAGTCTTGGGCTGGTAAGTGTTGACCCTTATGTCTCTCAAAAAGAAATGTTGCACCACTTTTGATCACTCACACGAGATATTTTTGAGCCTTTGGTCGGGTAACCGTTTAAAACAGGGTGACTTTTAACGGATATAGTGGTGAGACTAAACCATCTTGTTAATAGGAGGAATACTTCCGATATGTTTACCGATAAACGATAATAGTGACGCCATCGATTTTAAATTCATTAATTATAATCAAGGACTTACTAAATTCCATGAATTTGAGTCAGGGGTCGGCAATTGGTGGTTGACCATATTTATTTCTTTTATGATTTTCAAACAATTGAGAGGAGATATTACTTAAGCAATTGTGGAGATAACCTTTATGCAAAGAACAAAAGATAAGGTGGGTGATGTAATCCAGCAGGGTTAAAGTCAAGGTGAACTTTAATGATATAGAATGGTTTGGTGGTTGAAGGTGGATTGGTTAGATGGTATTCATGTAGTGATAATCTCATGGTATAATGAGCCGCATGATGATAGGATAAAGGGTCTCAGAAAATAGCCACTTATAATTAAGGCCGAATAGGAACATATGAAACAACCAGGTACAATAGAACTTAATGCCATAATATTAATTATGGCCTAATCAAGTAATGGTTTAGATTATTTTACCAGTGGTCTTAACAATTACATAGGTGGTGAAATAAGGGTTTTTTACTCCAATCATGAATCTGGATTTCCCACTTAGTAGATTCCCCACTAGATGTAAATCCAAATCGACCCCTATTACCCCGTAAATGGTTCAATGGAACGTAGTAATTGTTGCTTTTACGATCTAGATGAATTTGCATTGATTAGCATCCGTAGAAAAAGATCTTCTCTGGTTTAAGGCGGGAGGTTAAATGATTGGGAGACAATTGAAGCTCACGAGGGTGTTTGAGGATAAGTGGAGAACAGATAATCCTTTGATTTGCCTATTTGTGTCATTTGGTGACTGTCAAAGAGAGATAAGGTCATTTAGGGACATAGAACAAGGAATTAAGATCTTGGTGTCCTTTGGATACTTTTGTTCATGATTGACATAGGTCCCTTGGGGGTAATTAAATACTAGCCAACCGGGTAGTATGACCACAAATTTTTAGAGAGATCTTTCAGTATTTTTAACCTGAATGGCTTTGATTATAGTTCCAATGAAACTGCAAAGTTTTCAAAGAGATTCAAAGGGCCCATCACGAACATTAAAGTCTCCAATAACATCAGATATAACCCCATGAGAGCTTGGAGAAGCTGTTCCTTTGAACAAAAGTCCCTAGTTAAAGGTGTGGCTGCAAAACTGTTCATTGGGCCCATGAAAACTTCGAAACACCGTTAACCTCATTTGAATGATTGCTCTCTACTCGTTCAGACTCAGACTATACTCTATCATCCCCAACCCCTCTATATAATCAGTAGCCAACCCCAACCCCATAGTACTCTCACATCTCAGAATAACCATCGCGAAACTCAAAGTTTTCATCATGATTGGAGTCTATTCACCACCACAGCCAAAGAAAAATTATGATGAGATGACCCAGGAGGAAATTGCAGAACAAGGGGCCATGCAAATGGTTCTGTTCATGCAATCATGTCCTGGGAAAACGGCGTTTTCAGGAGTTGCAGGGTTTGGATTAGGTGGGATCTTTGGATTATTCATGTCATCAATGGCTTACGATGTACCAGTCGGTACTGCATCAGTGGCTCATATAAGTGAATTGCCATTCAAACAGCAAATGAAATTACAATTCACCGATATGGCCAAGAGGACTTATTCATCAGCAAAGAATTTTGGATACATTGGATTGGTTTATAGTGGAGTTGAGTGTACTATCGAGAGTATTAGAGCAAAACATGATATATATAATAACTTAGGAGCTGGGTGTGTTACGGGAGCAGGGTTGGCTATAAAGGCAGGGCCACAAGCTGCTTTGGTGGGGTGTGCCGGATTTGCAGCTTTTGGGTTAGCTATTGATTTGTATATGAGTTCTGAAGGAACAAGGCCTCCGGTGAACGACTATGACGACTAAACAACTCGCTTAAGCGAAGCGATTGTAAGTTGAATTCAACACAAGAACACCACCATGACTGAATATGAAACATTTTCAAACCACTCGTAAATGAATGATAACACTTGTAAGATAACCTCCTCAGTAGAGACATAAAAACTTAATTTTAAAGGCCTTATGTACTCAGAAGGATAGATTTGTATATAGAAATTTATATTACACTACTTTACATATTAACAAAAATAATAACAATAATCATAGGATAAATCCGATACGATATATGAAGATATTAAGAATATTACAATTGAAATTATTATCCATAAAAGGTGTGGATTGATAACTAAAGTGAATTTTGGTCCTGTTGGGGTGGCTGTTCCATTCAGTAATAAAGACAGTCCATTAGGAAGTGAATCATTTTGCCCATTAAGTTTAGTAACTGATTCAAGTGTCTCAGGCTCGAGTGTTTCAGGCTCTATTTCCGGTAACGTCTGTAAAGCATCACCAATAAACTGTTCATTCTCTCTTGACAAGTGTCTTAGGTGTTCTAGTTCTCTCATTAAACTATCATTCCTACTATCACTCAATTGGTCAATGGTTTTAGTCAAATTATATTGAATATCTTGGAGTACTAATAAATCATTAGCATTTAAATCATTCAATTCAATAAGTTGTTTGAGTGAATGTATTTTATTTTCGATTGAACTAAGAACCGAATCTTCTTTTTGTGGATTTTGTATTTGTGGTTTCTGTACTTGTGGTTGGTGTATCTGCGTATTCCTTATACTTTCTTTACTTATTGGACTTGGACGTGATTTCAACTTTATAAAATCAGGTTTAGTTAATTGAGGCTTATAAAGGGATTCTGTAATGATTGAATTTAATTTTGGGTTTGTGGTTGCTGTGGGTGTTCTGTTTGTGGACGCTTCTTTGGTATTTGGTATATATGGTAGGGGTAAAGGGTCCCCTAGTATTGTTCGTATCCCATCAGACATGTAAACAATCGCGATAGACCGGAGCGTAGCGAAGGTCTTATAACGTATAGAAGTTGCGAATTAAATGGTTGCGAAAAGAACACAAACACAATGGAACAAGAAGACGCAAAAACACAAAGTATTTACAATGTACATGTTATTAATACACTCATTGAAAGACCGTTGAAAAGATCTTGCAACCTCACTTTGCTTGGCTACATTAATCCCTTTCTCTGTCTATAACTACTACTCAGCTTAAACTTATTCATGAACCTCTCAAACAAATACAAAACACATCCTACAAATCTAAACAATGCCATAAATGCAACTAACCATAATACCACTGTCAAGAATACATCTGATCTAGTAGTTTCACTAGCACCTCCAAATTGATCTAATCCACCAGTGTCTAAAACTAAAGCTACAATCACAAAATTCAGTACCATCCATACAAGTACAGTCATACTTCTGATAAACGCATAATAATCTTCATTCAGGGTGGTGTGCCCCTTGCCACTATCCGGAATTGGTTTTTTAATCTTCTCTAATTGGTTCAAATATGATTGGTTGATTTCTTCTTTAAGAATTGGAATATTAACATCGAACGTACCATCATCTCTAACCTTAGCAACCCCTAAATCTTTGGCTCCAACATCACCTTTAGTACCCCAAGAAATATCATCAATGTTACAGAATGCATAAATGTTTAAAACATTGATATATGATGGGGATAATAAGATATATTGGATAAATGAGGTGAACATATGCCATGGTTCAAAATATAAGAAGGATGCAAGGAAATAAAGGGCATATGTTGATGATGTCGCAACAACTAAATCCCTGAATTTAGCATTGGTGAAAAACAATGATGCTGTGATTTTAGTATGATTATTATAAATGTCTTGAATGGAATGAACAGCCATGAAAATGGCAGCAAAAATCATATATCCCATTAATATAGCAAAGAAAATAACAATCACTATATAAAACTTTTCTGTTCCTTTAGGTTTGTTACCAAAACTTAAAACAAACGTGGTGACTAATGATGCTAAATAAAGCCATAAAAAGATAACTGATAAAACATTCCCTGGTGCAAAACTCAATGAAGAATCGGCTAACCCTGTGGTTAAGATTCTGAACACTAAGAAATAATTAGCTAAGGAAAACCATGAAACGACCAAGTTCAAAAATTGGTAACCGAATAAAACGTGTAAGAAGACCTTTCTACCTACCGAATGAGCTGATGACCAAAGTTTAGTGAAGTGAACTAATGAATAAATGGCTGCAAAAAATGACCCATTTAACCATCTTCTACGTTGTAAGATAAATTCGGCTAATCTATCAGGAACATCAGTTTCGGCAGATGCAGCTTTACAGTATCTTAATAACCAATTACAATCTTTCTTAGCCACTAACTCATAACATAAAATTCTATCTTCGGCTAAGTACATATTCGAAGTAAAAATCCCTGCTTCGTCTTTCAATTGTTGGGACTTTAACACGTATTCATCATCATTAGGATCTAATTCTCCACTACTATGTAAAAACTCACCCTTAAAGTACTTTTCCAATGGCCCTTTACCATTGATGTCATTCTGTAATGCAATGTACCTATAGGCTGAAAACGCCCCTGGTAATACTGAAATAAATCCGAAAACTGACTCCGTTGGTTTATCTAAAATGTTTGACATTTTGTACTCGAAATTTTGTCCATAAGTAATTGGATTAGTTAAAATATCTCTTTTCTTTAACATCGCTTTGATCTCTCCACATGCACCTGCTACTCTTGGATCTTTATCGAACTCTTTCCATAAATGGTATAAACTCTTTCCTGTTGGCTGGGTACCTGCATCCAATAACACAACTACTTTAGGATCAAGAACTTGACTTATAGCTTGGAAACACCATCTATGACTGTTAATTTTCTTAGCATTCTTTTCCTTCAAACAGAATAATAATTGGACTGGAACGATCTTTTCAGTGGTAAGTTTAACAACATCATCGACTGAGGAAATCCCAACTCTGGTAGTATATTCATACATATGAGCTTGGACCGGTTTATCATCAACTTGAGATTTGGCTAATCCTTCTTGGTAAACACCTAAACCTGCTAAAAGAGCTTGAGCTCTTTCGTTGATTTTAGATCTTCCATCACTGACTATACAAACCACGACTTTTTTCCATGAATCTTTTCCCCAAACTGAAGACCTTGTTCTTGATTCTAAATGTTTGATGTTCTTAAACACCCCTTTTAAGGTTCTGGCCAACAAAACGTCATCTTCATTATACATAGTAACAACCACCATTAACTCCGTTTGACGTGGTTGTGGGTAATGCACTGGTCTTAAAATATACCCATCTTTATAGAAATTTGAAGGTCCACAAGTAACAGCAGTATATCTCATATAAGCAAACTCTCTACTTAATCCACCATCTTTGGCCTCGTGCCTATAGTCGGGAAATTTTCTTAACAATTCATCGGCAACAGGACAATCAAGAACCAAATGACCATTTAACCCTGAAGCTATACCAATTTGAGGTTTAGATCTAACTGGTTCACCATCTTCAGGAGGTTTTTCGAATTCCAATTCTTCATCTCCGAATGGGCTATCTAATATTTCATCATTGAATTGTGGTGGTGGAGGTTGAACAGTATTCAAATCATAATGGTCCCCTGAAAAATCATACTGAATGTTTTGATCAAATTCTTTCTCTTCATCATCGTCTTCATCATATACATGAGGCACAAATGCTTGATTGAAGTCAGTACTATGCCCAAACTGCTGAGCTTGTCTGTATGGACCTGGAGTTTGGATTTGGCCCTGCTGGTGGTAACCATTATATTGATTAGTATTATTATAATCATTTAGCTCGTAATCCTGATATCCTTCATAACGATTACTTTCAAAGGACCCCGACCCAAATGGATTAGGACTATGACTAGGATTTAAATGCGTGGTACTAGTATTAAGTTGACTAGTGTTAAAAATATGATCTGGTCGAGTCTCTTCATAAAATATCGAATCATCGTATGTATCATAATCCTCAGTTCTATTGACCTGGGAATTATTATAAACCGGTGGCGGTTGAGTGAAATTTATGGAATCATTGTCACGATAATTATAAAACCCCTGTTGTTGGTAATTATGATGGTTACTCATAATGTGTAACGGTTTTTCGAAAATTTAGTGTGTGTCGTCAATGGTTTCAGATCAAGGAAATTGTAAACACGCTGCGCGGTGGTAGACTGATTTGTAAAGATCCAAAACAAAATTAATTTAACAAACTTGAACTGATGAAAAGTTGTGTTTGTGAATTTGGTTTTATGTTGGTTGGGTTTGTGTAACCTGAAATTGGCTTTGTGTAATTAAACTTGATGGTAGTGACTGGTTTTATATCATTCTAAATTTAGATTTGATTATGTAAGCATGATCTCAGCCATGATCTTAAGCTTGGCTGTACAAATACGAGTAGAGTGGTCATTTAACATTACCGAAAGCGTATCTGGGTTCAGCCGTCGGTTAGTCCGTACTGTATTGGTTAGATAGAGGTTAAGCTCCGTTTTGTTTCCGTTTTATCTCCTTCCTAAACTATTAGTTTAGTTTTGGTTTTGTGACTCTTGGTGTCATTTATGGTCAAGATGGGGTAAGAGTGCACTTTATAAAACAGTCACATATTCATTGGTCCCTTATCCCTAATCCTTCTCAATTTATTACAAGCCACTTCCACTCATCCTAACCTTTATATTTTCAACTAGAAATTTTTACTTTCAATTCCTCCTCTCTCTTCCTCCCGTTACCTGTCTCAAAAAAGGCTGTCAAAAGACCGCAGTAGATAAGGTTGGTCGAATTTGTAGCGCCGCGGCATCTCATCACCATGATTTATCAAATTACACCAGAAATCGAATCATTTCTTAAAGAATTACCCAAGTGTGAACACCATGTTCATGTGGAAGGAACCTTAGAGCCAGACTTGTTATTTAAACTCGCTAAACGTAACGATATCACTTTCCCGGATTGGTTCCCTAAAACCGTTGAACAATGTAATGACAGGTATAGTAAGTTTAGTGACTTACAAGATTTCTTAGACCATTATTATGTTGGAATGAGTGTTTTAATCAAACAACAAGATTTTTATGACTTGGCCATGGCATATTTCGAAAAAGCTGCTAGAGATAATTGTCATCATTCTGAAGTATTCTTCGACCCTCAAGGCCATACTTCAAGAGGAATCCCTATTGAATATGTAGTTGATGGATTTAATCAGGCTTGTAAAGATGCTAATGCTAAATATGGCACCACTAATAAACTCATTATGTGTCTATTAAGACACTTACCACCTCAAGAATGTTTGGAAGCTGTTGAATTAGTTGAACCATATTTTAAAGATGGCTTGATTCATGGATTAGGATTAGATTCTTCTGAAGTCCCAAACCACCCAGAATTGTTTGTTGATAGTTATAAGTTCTTACAATCAAAATACCCACACGTAGGGTTCACAGCTCATGCTGGTGAAGAAGGTGATCATACTTATGTTAGTAAATCTTTAGACCATTTGAATGTCACTAGAATTGATCATGGGGTTAATTCCAAACAAGATGAACAATTATTAACTAGATTAGTTGAAGAAGAAGTATTGTTAAGTGTTTGCCCATTATCCAACGTTAAGTTACAAGTGGTTAAACATGTGGGAGAATTACCTATCGATACGTTCTTTGAAAAGGGTGTTAAGTTTTCGATTAACTCGGATGATCCTGCTTATTTTGGTGGATATATCTTAGATAATTATTTAGAAGTTCACCGTCATTTTGGGTTTACCGTTGAGAATTGGGGTGTTATTGCTATTAATGGGATTAAAGGGTCATGGTGTGATGATGAAAGGAAGAAGGAGTTGATTGAGAGAGTGCAAGACATTGTAAAGAAGTATAGTCATGTTGAGCCTGTTAGAGTTTAGGCAGCTTCAGTGCAAGTTATAGAGATATAGAGGTATAGAGAATATACTTATAGATGTACTAATATATAGTCGTAGATTTATACCTATACAGTGGAATTGTAAAATCACTATATTTATTGTCTTTCCAGTACTTTGATGTATATTTATGAACTTCCACTAGGCTTAGCTTCATAGATTAACGCCTCTTATAAATACACGGCTTCAATAACCACTCCCCTTCGGGCTTTTTATCCCTTCTATTCTTAAACTCCTCCAACTCACTCTCCTTCTCGATAAACTTCTTCTTCCTCTTTAACCTTTCTTCTCTTTCTTGAATAATGTTACCTGCTGGTTTGAAGAACTCAAACCTACTAAACATCTTATTATCATTATCAGTAGTCTTATGAAAGAACCCTTGTAATTTGATCGCATCTATAAACTCTTGTCCTACATCTTTATCTTTTTCATTGAACCTCGATTTAATCTCTGCTATCCATAATTCACCTCTTGGTGCTAAAATCCTATGAGCTTCTTGGATGAAATCAAGGAAATTGGTTCCCATAAGTGCTAAACAGAATATCACAATACTACAACTATTATCTTCTAAAGGAACATTTTTAATGTCAGCCACGGTGATTCTATCATTAACTTTCTTTAAATCAAAACTATGAACGGTAATTTTTTTCCCTCTCTTGACTTGTTTTAATGCAAATTTAGATACATCCAATGCTAATTGAGCTTCTCCACATCCCATATCGGCAATAACAACTTCTCTACCTATACCCGGTAATCCACCAGGAGCATTAACATTTTTAGTTAAGAATCTGGTTTTAATCTGATCCACAAACACATTGACAGGATTTTCTGGCCATCCTTGAACTTGGGATCTAAACCCTTGATGATATTCGTCAAATAAGTTTGGTTGTTGTTTTATCAATTTAAGAGCTGAATCAGATGTGATTGTATATAATTGTTCATTAATCCATCTGAATCGACTACCACTAAGTTTAGCCATCATCTTCTGTTGAAGTGGAGTGAGATTTGCAGTAGATACAAGTGGTGCTTCTTCTTTAATTTCTTCAATTTGCTTAGGCTCTTCTTCTTTCTTACTAACTTTTGTATGCTTTTTGTCTTCTTTAGTTACCTTTCTCTTCTTATTATCACTCTCTTCATCATTAAGCTTCCTCTTCTTCTCTTCGAACTTTTCCTTCTTCAATTTCTTCTTTTCCTTCTTCTTCTTCAGCTTCGTTGTATCATTGTCGAACTTTACTTCGGTGGCCTTGACATCCCAATCTACTTCAAATAATGCCATTTTGTTATCTCATCGCATCGCGACTTCCTCACACATTAAGTAGATGTCGCGGTACACGTAAAGCGAGTAAACTTAATACACACAAATAATCGAAATAGATTATTCCACAAATAGAGGACACAAACCGGATACAGGATAAAGGGTACAAAAAGAATATAGAACACAAAAATAGTGACCAAACACAATTCACCATTACTATACAATGAACGTGGACTTTGCTCCGGGATTAAATCATATAATTGTACGACGTGATTCAATTGAATACTATGCCCCAGAATTATTTTACTTGTCACCGTTTGCAAACAAAACTGTTACCTTGCTAATAAGAGACCTACTTAGTGGTACCAAGCTTACTGCCGTTTATGGGTCAAGAGGGTTCAACTTAAGTAGATCAGGTTGTTTTCTTATCGGAAACCAACCCATAACTTCGATCAAAATCAGAGGCAGAATTCAAACTGTGATTTCTAGAGTGACTCAAGAGTTTATTATCGTGAAAGTAGAAGATTATTCGAACTTTGAGCTGGTGATTGGAGTCAAAGTCGAAAAGACGACGTTCTTTGAAAGTGGATTGGATTTGGATAATTGCGAGAGACGGTATGTTGAAGTTAGAGGAACCTTGGCGTCGTTTAAGAATACTTATGAAGTTCATAGTACTTTCATTGAAGTTTTGAATGATTGTTTAGAGACAGAATTGAATCATTGGAAGGAATGTTTGGAGGTGAGGCAAGAGTTAATGAAACCATGGGTTTATAAACTGAGTAAGGAAGCTGAGGTGATAGTGCCTCCTTTCATGGATGATGGTAGATTACAACCCACCCAAGAAGCATCAGGAATTATAGCAGTAGAAACTTCATCTTCAGTGCCCATGCATAATCAAGGCTTAAAGCTATGGCCTTCAAAAAAACCATCTTACAGCAAAGACTTAAAGAATATCAATGAAGACCTTAATAGAACACTTAGCAACTACGAACTCGATTGGGTAAATGATCAATGGTACTATCTCAATATTGAGAATCAGAAATTGCCGAAACCAGCCCCTAAGAAGTTTTTATATGAGAAAATGATCGAGTTTATAAAACGACAGATAATTGATGGGTTACCTCCTTTCAAGAGAAAGCCGGTACCAAATCCGGTACCAAAGCCGGTACCAAAGCCGGTACCAAAGCCGGTACCACAAGTGCCTACTCAGCGCCAGGGTCTCGTTCCGATACAAGTACCTGCCCAGCCGGTCCCAACTCAAAAACCACAAAGTACAGCAATACTGATAAAATTAGTAAGTGAAACTCAAATAATCATCTCAATGTTAGCCGTAGTTCTTGAGCACAAATGCCAACCCATAAAATTATCATTGATTTATAAGTCGCCGCTAGTTAGTGATCTTCTTAACAATTATGTCGTCAATAAAATGAACTGCCAATCGAACATTCAACACAAGACACAATTTGTGGATTTCAAGTTCAAACAGTTTCATGAACTCAGACATAAAATTCAACAATTAGGGTTGATCAAAGTCACCAAGTCTCAGATTGTTAGTCTGGATGGACTTTTAGAACTTTGTTCTCAGATCAATTATTGTTTGGGAGTGATTAGGAAGGATCATAGTAAGGGATTAAATGTGGAGAATTTTATCAGAATGGTGAAGTCAGTGACAAGTTTGGGAGATTTGAATTACAAGGTTGTCAATGGGATAATAGAGTGGATTATTAGGGGAGACAGGGAAAGTTGGCGGTTTGATAGGGGAAGATTGGAATGGTTTTACCAACCTTCTTGAGCATTAGTGAAGGGAGGTAGAGATCTAATTATGAAACGACAAGAAATACCATGAAGGGCATAACATATACGATTGACGACTATAATGAATATATTTATATTATTACTATATCTAAGACCCTCTATAAGTAGAATAACTATGATTGGATAACAATAAAGGAATATGGTAATGATTGTCAGGAGGATTATCAATTGTGAATATAATCTCTACAAATGGAAAGAAACTTGATGATTTCTTCAAATAAAAATACTTCCCAGTTAAAAATTTGATTTTATAATTCCCAGGAACTAATTGATCCCAACTCATTGAATTAATTCCCAATTTTGATAGATCTCTATTAGGATTAAAATGCCATTGCTTAATTCTACCATCATTATCAGTTTTAGCCATAGCAAATGGTTCCTCATTGGTGTTTGTGTATAAAGTTTCATCATCCTTATCAGTGATTAGAGGACTTATATAATAAAGTTGACAAGTGACATTGGAGGCTGGTTTACCAATTGTTGTATCTAATATATGACAAGTTATTGGGGGCATCTTGATCGGTTTACTGCGCGATTTGCAACCATAGATATGGAGCAAGTAGTGTGTTTATCATGCAGTCGTGTGTCACCGATAATACAGGCTATACGAACAAATAAGGAAGAGTTGAAAGAGTTGAACAGTCAAAAGAGGTAAAGCACGATTTTTTGAAACGTATAGATAAACGCTATCTTCACTTGGTTCAGACAGCTATGCTATATATGCTAATAAAAAAAATGAGTATTGTTTTGACTCTTTTCATGAACCAACATCTCATTACATTTATAAGTATTCAATTCATTTTTAATCTTTGTAATTTCAACTGGTCCAGTCAAATTATATTGGGTGACTGATTTATTATACCTTGAATACATGTTTGGTGAAAAAGTTTCATTAATTGAAATCTTGTTAGAAAAATCAACCCTTCTCAAATTCTTCTTCTTAGATCTTCTTATAATTGATTCAGTTTCAACGTTATTAATTTTTAATTGTTTATGATTTAAATTTTCAAATTTCTTAATGGATATTTCAACTTGCTTGAAATCTTTAAATTGTTTAATGTACTTTAAATGCATTGGTAATTTTCTACGTTGTGAATCATTAATATTATTAAATAAATTATTCAACTGCTCCTTATCCAATGAATAGTTTTCTTCTTTCCCTTCGTCTTCAACTGTTATATTTGATCTAATAGTACCTGGTTCACTACCGGGTCTACTTCCCACTATACTTGTAGGTTTGCTGATGTCACTTTTAATCGATTTGACATCCTCAAAATTTACATATTCATTTTTCAAATACAACAAACTATCATCATTATAATCGTCACTAGTTTGAGGTTTATGGGTAAATAATTCTTGATCATTATCCTCAAGATCTTGTTCTTCTTGATCATCATTAATTTGTTGATCTTCAATTTGATCTCTAGTTAACTCATCATCTTTCAAAAAAGGTTCAGTCAAATTGATTCCTTTGACTTTATTCTTTCTTCCAACTGAGTCTAACTTAGCATCAAATTGGGTTAACATATCATCAAATAAATGGTCATCGGTTTCAATTGTTGGTAAATCGATTTCAGGTAATGGTTCGAATAATGGACCACCATATTCAACTTCTGGAAATTCTGGTTCATTCGGTTCTAGTAATGTCAAGTTTGGACTATTCATACTTGGAGTTGGTGGTAATTCATCTTTCTTGAGTGATGGTATCCTTATATCCTTGAATGAGAATGATTTCTTCTTCTTATTAAGTGATTTGTTAGAAGCAGTAGTTCTTAATTCACGTTCTTTACCAAGACTTTCCTTACTTGAATTTTGTACAGTTGAAGGATTTGAATCGGTTGATGTGGTTCTTTTCTTATAAACTTCAGTGGGTAAATTAGTCATAGAATTCATAGTTGGAATTGAAACCTTATTCAACATCTTCTTCCATTTCTTACCACTACTGTTATTACCTGAACTTGTCGTACTCTCGTCATCAATAGCTTCTTCTTTAATTTCTCTTTCCTTCACTTCCAGTTCTCTTCTGAAAAATGAAAACGTTGGATTCCCTTGATCTTCAGGTTTGTTGATGAATCTTTCAATTAATGGACTTGAAGTAGGTGGTTTTTTACGAAGTTTTGGCAAAGGCTGTGGCTTGCCCTTTGGACTGAGATTCAATTGTAATGGTATATCTTTACCTTTGAATTTATTTTTAACCTTCTTGGGACTCTTGAGACTTTTTGGACTATCAGTCTTCTTAGGAGTTTCCTTTGCAGTATTGACACCCTTTGGACTTTTAGTTGGTGTTGGGGGTGTTGGTTTGTTCTTAACTTCTTTGGGTATATCCACAACATCTAACATTGATTTAGGTTTTGGTTTATCTAAAACGTCTAACATTGATCTTGGTTTCTCAACCACATCTAACATTGATTTAGGTTTAACAGCTTCTTTCTCAGCTGGCTCAATTTCAGGAGTTCTTGGAATCTCATCAATTAATGCATCGGTCTTTGGTGCTACTGTATCAATTTCCAAATCATCTTGAGTAGCAGTTACCATAAGTTCAGATTCTGGTTGTATCGATGACTCACTTTCTAGGTTAGAATCGTCAACTTCATTGGAATCATCCACCTCTTCAACGGGGTGATCAATTGTAACTGGAAAAGATTCTGAGACTGGAGTAGATTCTGAGACGGGAGTAGCTTCTGAAACTGGAGTAGATTCTGAAACTGGAGTAGATTCTGAAACTGGAGTAGATTCTGAAACTGGAGTAGATTCTGAAACTGGAGTAGATTCTGAAACTGGCTCAATAGCTTCTTCGGGTACAGTCTGATCTTCAGCCGATGTATCATAAGAAGACTCAACGGATTCCAAAACTGGTTCTTTGATCTCTTCGAGTTCTATTGGTTTTTCAACCACTATATTATCGATAGATTCATTTACACCATCATCAGTTAATGAAGGTGATGGCATTCTTTCTGATACCCTTTTATCGTTATTTTTTTCACTTCTAGGCTCCTTTGACTCTTTGGATGTTTTTGAACTTCTCTTGTCACTATCAATAATTGAACTGAATGAACTAATACTTGATCCTGATCTTTGATGTTTTCGTATTTTCTTATCCTCAACTATTATATCACCTCTTTGAGGTACATACTGATCATCATGTAAGAATTTATCAATAGAATCATCCTTGATTTCATCTCTGTTGAATTCAACAAATTGTTGGTCATTATACATTGGTTGATGATGTGGTTTTATAGGACTTGCTCTGTAATCATTAATTAAATCGTCGTCATAAGATTGAGTTGAGCTTGGAGATGGGAAGGACTTCAAAGTTGAGGTTGATGATTCTTCTTTCAATTCCTCATCTCTGATTGGTGTTAAATATTTCTCAGAAATATCATGTGGTAATCTTGGTAACTCTTTTTCCTTATTGACATCTTTTTCGGGAGTTTGAGGAACCTGTATGTCAGTGACTGGCTCTTCAACTTTTTCTATCGGTTGAACTTCTTGGACTAGTTCAGCCGGTATAACTTCAATGGCTCCCGGCTGGACTTCTTGGTGAATTTGATTATTTTCTCGTATACCCTCAAGAGTATCCGTTGACATATTTGGTGAACATACTGGTAATAAAGTTGGTTTAACAATTTCTTCGGTACTGTCTTCATATTCTAATTCTTCCTCGGGCGAAACTTCAGGTTCTTTTGTCTCTTCCTCCAATACTAATTCTTTATCTTGAGTTATAATCTCAGGCTCTTGAGTATCTTGTGTTATTGCTTCATCTTGAACTTCACGTTTTTCTTCATCCAGTGTCTCAACAGGTCTTGCAGAAACAAAAGACTCTGACGACAATAAAGAATTCTTTGAAATTGATGGTGCTTTAGTATCATCATTATTAGAATTAGGAAACCTTTCCAAAACAGGAGTTGAATCATCATCATATTCTGAACTGTCACTATTTTCATTAGAATAATTATTTCTCTGATAAGCCTTAGAGATTGGAGTTGTACTGGGCGTACTAAATTCCTCATTCAACGAACTTACAGGAGTCGAACATTGTTCCAGTGGTGTCTTATTTTCTGGGGTTTGTTCTGTTTTGATAACGGTTTCATTAGATTCCTCTTTAGCTGTCTTTGATGGTGATTTTCCCCTATCGGATTGAGCAATTTCGCTAGAATCTGAGGTTGATTTGGTTAAGGAATTAGAACCACTGGTACTTACATTCAGATCAGATTTTATAGTTGTGTCAACAGACGTCTCAATTGAAGGATCAGAATAATTGAAGTTCATCAGCTTAATCAAATTCGTACTTTGCAAAGTCTTCAAACTTGTTGATGATGAATTATTAGAATGTAATTGTTGATATGCTTGATAAGGCAATGGTTGAGTATAAGCATTTGGAGATTGTTGATATTGCTGGAATTGTTGATACTGCTGCAGGTATTGTTGAGGTAATTTTCCAGGTTGGTGTTGCTGTAACTGATGATTTAAAGCATTTTGAAACATGGCAATATTATCTCTTGAATTTTTACGTACATTAACATCAGATTTTGATCTTGGCAATTCATCTCTTGGTGGCGGATTTGATGTAGGTGATTGATTAGGTACATAATGATATTTATCCTGTTTAATCTTTCCTGGTTTATTTCTTCTTGAAGGACTTATCCTTGGCCTAAATATCTCACCATTGGGGAAATAATAAGTACCTTGATTTTTATGAAAATCATTAGAATTCTGAGGGTTGGCACTTTGATTAGGTTGGTTCGGATTTGGCGATGAAGCAACCGAATTTGGAGCTGATTTCGTTTTCTTGATTGATTGATTAGGGTTTGGTGATGGATTACCGGGCGCAGCATTTGGTTGCACAGGCATATTCATTGGCATGTTCATTGGCATTTGCATTTGCATGTTCATTTGTTGCATCATATAATTCATTTGCATTGGAGTCATTTGCATTCCATTTGGCATTTGCATTGGCATACCTTGTGGCATTTGCATTTGCATCCCATTTTGAGCCATCGGCATATTCATATTCATTGGCATACCATTAGGTACCATATTCATTGGCATTTGCATATTCATAGGTACTTGATGATTACTATTACTGAACTTTCCCAGTTGCTTAACTTTTGGTGACTTTGTTGGGTAACCTTGCTTTCTATAATTCTTTCTAAATTTGGTATCTAAAGTCATCATTTGATCTGTTGATAAATTTCTTGTATTAGAACCCATCGGTGATGCATTCATTGAATTATTCATGTTTGAATTCATGGTTGATACCGATGTTAATGAGTTTTTCCTTGACTCCATATTTGTGTTTGTGTTTGTAAAAATAATGTATGTAATAGAATTAAATAAAACGAATGTATGAATGGATTTGAACTTTTAATTTTATATCAACAACGCTATCTTGGGTTTGATAGCTGATATTCTAATGATAATATCCCTTAAATTACTCTTCGTTATTCTTCTAGACTTAAAGAAAGTAAAATTCCATAGATTGTAGCGCTAAATAACGACTTTGTATGATACAAATCTAATTGAAATTCAAATGTCCCGTACTTTCAAGTACTATTAATGATCTTAACAATGGTACGACGTATAAGGTTACTTAATTAACTTCAAATGAAAATTTTGTAGTTATTATGTTAGTAATTGTAACCTGTATCACAGATATTTTTTTTGACTTTTAAGGTTTCGTGAATTTTTTTTCCCCTTAAAATCAACAAAAAAAATTATTGCGAATTAGTGCGGTGCACCCATAATTAAATTGGTGTCATCATGGTATGTGATTATGTAATCGGGTTTCAAGAGGCTAAGGTTGTTATAATTATAACAACAACGGAACGGGTGGAAACTTTGAAAATTTTTAATTATTCAAGTGAGGTGATTTTAATTTTCAGTTAAAGTTTAAAGTTGAAGTTGGAAGAAGAGGTATGACTGTTTAGCAGGTGTAGGAGGCGGACGAGACAGAGTTAATTATAGGATAAACACGGATTTAGATTTAGATGCCAAGGGCTCGTAATCGCACATCATACCTAAGATAATGATGTGGGTGCATAATCAGCCTAAATAATAGTTGGGGAAAAAGTCTTAAGTAAAAAGACTATGAGTTTATTGTGTGAATATTTGGTGGTAATGATCAGATGTTATTTTTAGTCAAAGACTTAAGAGTATCTACAATGGCAACTCAAAAGGAATAAAATCGGATAATTTTGACCCCAAAAAGTCCAAAGTATTAGATATATCAATCCTAGCACTCATTAGAATATTATTGTTTACAGATCTGACCTTGGTAATATGAAATCGAGATGTTCACCAGTAACATTAAAAATCCCGAGCCCGTTACACCTATGAGTACTAAGATCTTTCCTTGAGTTTCAATGGCTGACCTGCTAACCTATAGGTCCTAGAAACATCTCTAATATCGACATTGCCCAGTCAATAAGAAAGAAAACCGATTATCATGACCTAATTTAAGAAGTTCATATGAGAAACCGCCATTGTTCTGAGTACATGTTGTGACAATTATGACATTCATTAACTCCGTAGTGTCATTGAACCCTGAACTCCCCATAATCATAGAATCATAGAAGCCAGTGTCTTCTATGATATTTATGACCCTATATCGCTTATGAACTGCCAAGTAGCCTAAAATTGTGGCCTGCACATAACTCTTCATTTTTGTACACCACTGGCTGCGAAAAGTACAAATAACTAACTACTTACATTACTGAAATATTCCTAGAATTTGCTAATTATAATGAGATTAGATATAGTATTCTTATTAACCTATGTTGTTTCTGTATCTATTCCAATTTCCCAAAGTGTCACATCGAAATTTCAACAAATTAAATCAAACTTAATACCTGAACCAGAGAAACAACATCAACTGAATTTGGTTAATATCAATGATAAAGTTTTGAAATTCAATCGGCTAGGAAGTAACAATGGAATGATAATCGATTATGTTAAATCCAATAGTCAAGGTGAAGTTACTAAGAGTGAGAGGGTAAGACAAGATCCGACTACTGCAACTAACGCTGAAGAACCCGTTGAGTCTATACCCTCAAATGAAGTTATTCATAGATCTTCGAGACACTTCATCAAAGATTTCTGCAACTTTAAGTCATCAATTCAAATCCAATCTGTTGACCCAAAATTATCCACTTCCATCAAAAATTATGATACGTCATTAAGTTCTAATAATCTCAAATCATATACTGCTAAAATTGTTGAAGAGACAAAGCAAGATAAGGACTTTAATGATTATAATTTCAAAAAGTATGGTGACATCAACACCATTGAACAAGCGCCTTACGAGAAGTTAGATATCAAAGAGTTTATTGATTATTTAATCACTTATGAAGGGTTTACCCCATTGCAATTACAATTTTTAAATAAAGGAGTTGATTTTGGATTTGATGAAATCGAAAGAGAATTGAATAAAATCAAGGATATACAAAGAGACGAAAAACAAATAGATATTGACGGTGAAAAGAACCTCGGAACTCATTTGTCACCTCTCTTGTTACCATTCATATTGTTTTATATTTATAATTGCATAGTTTAGTTAGAGTCTTTGTCTTTACCTTCTCTTGCATCCCTCCTATCTTCTTCTAAAACTTGGATATTAGTCAGACTTAATCTCCAGAAGATTAACATTAGAATCGATCTGTATGGTTGAAACTTTTTACTTAAATAAATTAGGTATTGATCATGGTACGCAACCCAATCTCTTTTACTACCTGAATTTTCAAACTTTCCCTTTTTCTTCAAGAGTTTCTGTAAATTTCCCTCTTCATCCGATTTCAAATCTTCATTTATAGCTTGTTTGATTTCTTTGAGTAGATGAGGACGTTTACTCAAATAATAAGAAGCTCCACGAGCAATACCAAGATCCAGTTCACTGAACACGTCCCATTCTTTTAAAGTGAAAAGAGCAAACATTTCGGCTGACCACACACCTATACCTTTTAATTTACACAATTCCTCAACAATAACAGGTAAATCATTTTTATAGAAATCAACATGAGATAGTGGACATTCTGGATCACTAAACTTCTCACTTATATCATAAACGTATTTAACTTTCATGCTACTAAATCCGATTTCTCTTAATTCTTCAACCAGTTTTGTAAGTAACTCTTTGGGGTTGGGTTTATCCTTGAACAACTTTTCAAACCTGGCAAAAATAGCTGCAGCTGCACCTCCACTAATCTGTTGAGCAGTTACACTAGAAATCAAATTTAACCAATAACTTCTAATAATTTCTTCTTCATCCTCTACCACAACTTGACTTTTTAAACTTGCATCGGTGTCGTCTTTGAACCTTTCAAAGTTACCAGCAACTATAGGCTTATATAAGCTAGGATCTACCGACAAAATGTGCTGTACACCTTTGATGAAATGGGGTTTATGGTAAACAATAAATTCATCAGGTAATTCAATTTTCCCATTAACCATCTTAGGTAATGGTAAATGATCAAGACTTTCTTCATACGTAACTTTTTTAGATTTTTTTGGTGAAGCGGTTGTAATTGATGTTGCTTTTGTGATTTTTGCAGTTTTAGCATTTTTTGCAGTTCTAGTTATTTTCGTGATTGATTTCGTTACTTTCATTTTTAAGGGTCTGAATATGTAACTTGGAGTGGTTTACACGTGATCTTATCGTTTCCAAGTGTCTTTAAATGGTGTTGAATAACAAAGGTGAATTGCTAAAATAATACACGGTATGACTCTATCGCACTTAGTAATAGATCTGTGAGGCTCCAAGCGGTCGTCGCACTATCACCAACTTTAAAACTCGAGTCTCACTGACAGAAGTTCTCATCGCAATGGAAGACTTGATTAACCAACTTAAATCATTCGGAGTTAACGACACTCGTAGTGAAGAGATCTCGAAAAACAAGAAAGTATCAGCCACATTCACTGATTTCATTAATCATTGTAAATCTAAGGGAATTACTCAAGTTGATGATAAAAAAATCGCCCTTTTACATTCACTTGCCATTGATTTAAAAGGTCAAACTTTACCAAAAATTGATCTTATTGTCGATAATATCGTCAATGATAAAATCAAATCCAATTTACAATACTCCGAAGGGGTCAAATATATCAAAGCTCAAGGAGAAAACTCAACAATTGAAGGATTAGATGAAGCATCAGGAGTTGGTAAAGAAATTACTGATGATCAAGCCAAAGATTTAATTGTCAAGTATTTAAATAGTGTTAAGACTGAAGTTGAAGAAAAAAGATACTCAGTATTACCAAGACTTTTAGGAGACTTGAAGAAACAACCAGAATTGAAATGGGCTAAACCTCAATTGTTTAAGCCAACTATTGATGAGTATTTCTTACAAACTATTGGACCAAAAGATGAGAGAGATGTAGTCAAGAAAGAGAAAAAGAAAGCTAAAGAAACCAAATCTTCCGCTAAACCTGAAGAACATAGAACTATGTTCAGTGAAGGGTTCCTTGGAGATCTTCATAAACCTGGTGAAAACCCTCAAAAGTATGATGAGTTAATGAAACATCATCTTGAAGTCACTAAGGGCCAAGTTTGGACTAGATTCCCACCTGAACCTAATGGATATTTACATATTGGACACTCTAAAGCCATCATGGTCAATTTCGGATATGCTAGCTTCCATAAAGGGAAATGTTATCTAAGATTTGATGATACCAATCCGGAAGCCGAAGAGGAAATTTACTTCGTCAAGATCAAAGAGATGATTAGCTGGTTAGGTTATAAGCCTTGGAAAATCACTTATAGTTCTGATTATTTTCAAGAATTATACGACTTGGCTGAAGAATTGATCAAGAAGGGAAAAGCCTATGTTGACCACAGTACACCTGAGGAAGTCAAAGCTCAACGTGGACTCAAAGAAGACGGGACTTTAGGAGGTGAAAGATTTGCTTCTAAATGGAGAGACCGTAGTGTTGAAGAGAATTTGACTGAGTTCCGTAAGATGAAAAACGGTGAATATGAAGTTGGTAAAGCTTTTTTGCGTATGAAACAAGACTTGACATCACCAAACCCTCAAATGTGGGACTTAGTTGCTTATAGAGTTTTGAATAAACCACATCATAGAACTGGTGATGCTTGGAAGATCTATCCAACTTATGATTTCACTCACTGTTTAGTGGATTCTTTTGAAAACATTAGTCATTCCCTTTGTACTACTGAGTTTAGATTAAGTAGAGAAAGTTATGAATGGTTATGTGATGAATTGCATGTTTATAGACCAGCCCAACGTGAATATGGAAGATTAAATTTGACTGGTACAGTTTTAAGTAAACGTAAAATTGCCAAATTAGTTAATGATAAATTTGTGAGAGGTTGGGACGATCCAAGATTGTACACTTTAGAAGCTATTAAAAGACGTGGTGTACCACCATCAGCCATTCTCAACTTTATTAATACTTTGGGGGTTACTACATCAGCTACTAACATTCAAATTGTCAGATTTGAAACTGCCATTAGATCATACTTGGATTTAACTACACCAAGACTAATGATGCTTCTTAATCCATTAGAAATTGAAATCGATAATGTAGATGAAGATTTCCAAGTAGATGTGGAAATTCCTTATCAAAAAGGACCAATCGCTTCTAGATCAGTTACATTTAGTAAACATATTTATATTGAAGCTGATGATTATAGAGATGAAGCATCTGCTGATTACTTCAGATTATCACCAGGTCAACCAGTTGGTCTTATCAAAGTCCCATTCAATATTAGTGTAAATAAAGTCATTCGTGATGCTCAAGGCAAGGTTACTAAACTTCATTGTAATTATGATAATGAAGCCAAGGCTAAACCAAAGACATTCATTCATTGGTTACCAAAAGATTCCAAGAAAATCAAGGAGGTTAGAATCTATAACCAATTATTCAAATCTGAAAACCCTCAAGCTCATCCTGAAGGATTTTTAAAGGATATTGCTGACGATAGTGAAATTGTTATTAAGAATGCATTGATTGAAAATGGCTTTGATGAAATCAAAAAGATCAGTCCTTTGAATATAAAGACTGGTGGAGAATTTGATATTGATGAAGTTAGTGGTAATGAAACTGTTAGATTTCAAGCTTTGAGAACCGGGTACTTCTGTTTGGATAAAGATAGTGGGGATGAATTGATATTGAATAGAATTGTTACATTAAAGGAAGATTCAAACAAATAGGTAACCGAGCGGAAGGTATAAAGAGCGAAGCGAGGGAGTCCTGTGTTTGCCATTCGATACAATAGCTTTCTTCGGTACAACTGGTAGTGACTTCGGTACAACTCTTAGTAGCCTAAACAGCTCACTAATTCCTTAGTCTGAATAGGCAATAGTAAATAGAGCCACACAGTAGTAACTAATAAATATTAATATAACAGCTAACTATTAACTATCAGATAAACGGATCCGTCGGTTTGAGAATGTGGTTACAACTTTAATTCCTAAAACCGAATTTATGGGGAACGGGAATGTAAGTTTACGAGATCGCATTGGTCTGCCTTAGTACTGACAATCCAATCCCAAGTCTCAGAATTTTTCCCGAATCCTTTTTTTACTTAGCTAGGACGGTATAAACACGTTGTATGCACGTAATACCAACCTTATTTTCGGCTGTTACCAATCACTTTAAACTTTAGTCTACAGATAACCCTCTTGACGTTAAATTATAAATCATACGTTATAACTGTAAATCTCAATTTATAAGATGTTTCTTACGTAAGCCTCAGATGTTAAAAATTTAACAGGCGATATAACTTTAAACCCAAATAATATATAACTACGAGAAAATATGCAAGTTTAATTACTAAATCAAATAATTATGAATTCTATATTAAAGAAAGGTGGGGTTAAAAAGGCCACTACAAAAAATGGTAAAAGACAAAGTGTAAAATTTAGTCAATGTGAGACTAAATACTTCCATAAAACTCAAATTCCTTTACAAATTAATAATACTATAGATACCAATAATATCCAATATAGTTATACACAACCAAAAGTCAAACTTATTAATGTATATTACGTTAAAAATCATCTTCAAGGTAAAGTTTGGTGTAAAAACTTAGCAGTTGAGAAAGATTTGCAACTTAAAATAACTATGGATAATTGGAAAAATTTCTTCCTTGTTGATCAAGGATTCACATATAAACAAAGTAAAGGGTCATATGATGAATTTGTATTTGATATAGAATTATCATTAACTGGTGATATCGAATTTGTTATAAGTTATAATGTTAACGGTGAGACTTATTGGGACAATAATGATGATTTGAACTATAAAGTAACAATAGGACAAAATGAAATTGAAGTGGAAGAATTTGAAGAATTAGACATAATTCCAAGTATAAAAGTACCACGATGCTTAACTGATAGAATTGCCACTAAACAGTCACATAAACCTTCATTCCTTCAAACCATTACTCCAAACTATAACTATGATGATTTTAGTTATAGTTCTAATTACACATATAATGACAATTTAACCAATTACATAAAATCTCATAAGAATTATAGTGTTGATATAAATTCTTATGGAACCACGACTTTTAATGATACTGCTGCATTTGATGATTATAGTTATTCATTCAACCTTGATACCATTCATGAAACCATTCAAGAATTAGAAGTTGAATTATTTGATACTATTGATGATATTGACGATATTGAAGAACCAGTATCGTTTGATTATCAATTAGTTTATGAACCAAGTTTTAATCTTATTTGTACATAGTTTGATACTGTAATATATGGGGGGTTAATGATACTTGAATGCTCTCATCTCTTACTATAAGTACATTGTGATTAGTCTGAATAAAGACAATGACTCGATCGCCGCTTCGCTAGGTCAAGGATTCCAATTCCTTTCTCTTCCAAAAATCTTCATTTATCAAATCAATATGATACTGACTCACCACCCATTTCTTCTTCTCCTTCAGCTTTAACAATATCGTCCCCTTTTTAAATATCTCCAATTCATTATTATAATTAACACCTAGTTGAAACAATATCTCATTCTTTTCACTTGAAACTGTCCCTCTTAGCTTTGCTTCCGCTTCCTGATTAGTCAATCCCAGTTGAACCAATTTCCAGAACGATGTGTTGTATAAATTGTTTATATGACAATCAACTTGTCTCCACCTAAAGTAATCCTTCACGGTATTCAAATTTGGGTACAACACACACCTTGCATCAAACATAGGCAATGCAGAAGATTTGATTTCAAACTGTTTGGAAAATTCATCAAGATAATATGTGGTGAATGCTGAACTAAATAAACTATTCAATTTCATCTCTCGTCTTTCGTATAATGTACACAGTTTATGAACCAAGAATGAATACTCGTCACTATCGCCGTATGCAAGAACTATATCGGTGAATTGGTTCATGAGTTTCTTGGCTGCTGAGTTCATTACTTCAAGGGCCTTTATATCATTAGGTTTTTCAAAATTGTAGGTTTGACTAAACTTATGGAACCCTTTACCATCGATTCGTATGACAATGTAGGTATCAGGAAGAAGAAAGTGTTCAATTTCAAATGATTTCACATATTCATATTTACTATTGGCCATGATACTTGACTTATCTTCTTATATATTTTAAGGTTCAATTGGCTCTGGTATTTAGAATCAAGACTAGCCCTGATATGAAATGTGAGATGAGTGTGAGATGCAAAACTCATTGGGTTACGCACAATGTAGGCACAAATGGCACTTTCGCAGTTCATCTCATCTCAAAAAATTTTAACATTACCATCATGGTAACTGCACAGTTTAGAACATTAGAAAGGGAAAAAAGGTTTCAAAACCCCCCAAAAGATAAGTCAGCTTATCCATTGTTAGAAGAAGCAGTAGAGCCTCATTTAGGTTCATTCAATGCATTAACCGAAGGTGATAATGGAGGATTATTAAACTTAGCGGTTAATGATATCGGCACTAAGACTATATTTGATTCCACTGATTCTGATAGATTAGGTAACAAATTAAATATCAGAGTTGAAAGCGTCGAAATAGCTAAACCTTCAGTTCCAACTAATGACAAATTATCAATAAATCATAAAACTTATCCTTATGAAGCCAGAGAAAGATTGATTAGTTACAAAGGTAAATTAAGATTAAAAATCGCATGGTCAGTTAATGATGAAGCTGAAACTTCAGAAGTAAGAGAATGTGGTTTATTACCAGTTATGGTAAAGTCTAATAGATGTCATTTACAAAATTTATCACCATACGAATTAGTCAACAAAAAAGAAGAAAGTGATGAATTAGGTGGATACTTTATTGTAAATGGGATTGAAAAATTAATCAGAATGTTGATTGTTCAACGTAGAAACCATCCAATGGCATTAATCAGACCAAGTTTCGGTAACAGAGGTAGTAATTACACAAAATACGGGATCCAAATTAGATGTGTGAGACCAGACCAAACTTCTCAGACCAATGTGTTGCATTATTTGAACGATGGGAACGTTACTTTCAGATTCAGCTGGAAGAAAAACGAGTACCTTGTTCCAGTAATGATGATCTTAAAAGCATTGGTTGAAACTAATGATCGTGAAATTTTCAACGGGATCATTGGTAATGATACTTCTAATTCTTTCTTAACCGATAGATTGGAATTATTATTGAGAACTTACAATAAAACTTACAACCTATACAGTAAACAAGAAACATTAGCATATTTAGGTGATAAATTCAGAATTGTGTTTGATAGTACCCCAGATTTAAGTGATATTGAAGTTGGTAAACTTGTATTGAATAAAATTGTTTTAGTTCATTTGAACTCATCTAATGAGAAGGTCAGTAATGGTGATAAATTCAAAATGTTATTATTCATGATCAGAAAACTTTATTCTCTCGTTAGTGGAGATTGTTGTCCTGATAACCCAGATGCCACCCAACATCAAGAAGTACTTTTAGGTGGATTTTTATATGGAATGATCATCAAAGAAAAAATTGAAGAGTACTTAAATAACTTCAAATTACAAATTCAATCGGATTTAAACCGTGGAATAGCCGTAAATTTCCATGAAAGAAAGTACATGTCTCGAGTATTTCAAAGAATTAATGAAAACATCGGTCAGAAATTACAATATTTCCTTAGTACTGGTAATTTGGTAAGTCAAAGTGGTTTAGATTTACAACAAGTAAGTGGATACACAGTTGTAGCTGAAAAAATTAATTTCCATAGATTTATATCCCATTTTAGAATGGTTCATAGAGGTAGTTTCTTTGCTGAATTGAAAACTACTACCGTCAGAAAATTATTGCCTGAATCTTGGGGGTTCTTATGTCCAGTTCATACGCCCGATGGATCACCATGTGGTTTATTAAACCATTTGTCGCATAAATGTAAAATCACCACCAAACAAACAGATGTCAGTTATGTTCCTAAAGCTTTAAGTAAATTGGGTATAAACTCATCTAATGCATTTGCAGCTGGTCCTTCTGTATGTTGTGTTCAATTAGATGGTAAGATCATTGGTTGGACTTCTCATCACCAAGGTAAAATCATTGCTGATACTTTAAGGTACTGGAAAGTTCAAGGTTTAGAAGGGGTGCCATTGGATTTAGAAATTGGGTACGTTCCTCCTTCTAATAAAGGTCAATATCCTGGGTTATATCTTTATGGAGGATGTTCAAGAATGATCAGACCTGTAAATTATTTACCTTTAGATAAATTAGATATGGTTGGACCTTTTGAACAAGTTTATATGAACATTGCTGTCACTCCTGAAGAAATTGAAAATAATATCCATTCACATGTTGAGTTTAGTCCTACTAATATTTTGTCGATCTTGGCTAACTTAACACCGTTCTCCGATTTCAATCAATCTCCAAGAAATATGTACCAATGTCAAATGGGTAAACAAACTATGGGGACTCCAGGGGTTGCATTGGCTCATAGATCCGACAATAAGTTATATAGATTACAAACTGGTCAAACTCCTATAGTTAAAGCCAATTTGTATGATGATTATGGTATGGATAATTTCCCTAATGGTATGAATGCTGTGGTTGCAGTTATATCTTATACTGGGTACGATATGGATGACGCGATGATTATCAATAAATCTGCTGATGAACGTGGATTTGGGTACGGAACCATTTATAAAGTTGAAAAAGTCGATTTGTCAATGTCAAGAAGAAAAGGTGATCCAATATCCCAACATTTTGGTTTTGGAAACGATGATTGGCCAGAAATCTGGCAGAATCATTTGGATAGTGATGGATTACCTTTGATAGGTGTTAAAGTTGAAGAGGGTGATCCTATAGTTGCATTTTATGATGACACTATTGGTAAGACCAAAATCAAAACTTATCATTCCAGTGAACCAGCATATATTGAAGAAGTCAAATTATTAGCTGATGATAATGGTAATGAAGAATGTCAACAATTAACTATCAAATACAGAATCACAAGACAACCTTTAATTGGTGACAAGTTCTCGTCTAGACACGGACAAAAAGGTGTTTGTTCCAGAAAATGGCCACAAACTGATATGCCATTCAGTGAAACTGGTATACAACCTGATGTCATTATTAACCCACATGCTTTCCCATCTCGTATGACTATTGGTATGTTTGTTGAAAGTTTAGCAGGTAAAGCAGGAGCTTTACATGGTATAGCCCAAGATGCTACACCATGGAAGTTCAATGAATCTGATACTCCAGCTGATTATTTTGGAGATCAATTATTACAAGCTGGGTATAATTATCACGGTAACGAACCAATGTATAGTGGAGTTACTGGGGAAGAATTAAGAGCTGATATTTACATTGGATGTGTTTACTACCAAAGATTAAGACATATGGTTAATGATAAGTTCCAAGTCAGATCTACTGGTCCAGTCAACTCCTTAACTATGCAACCAGTTAAAGGACGTAAGAGAAGTGGTGGTATTCGTGTGGGAGAAATGGAAAGAGATGCTTTGATTGGTCACGGTACTGCTTTCTTGTTACAAGATAGATTATTAAATTGTTCAGATTATACTCAAACGTCATTATGTAAACAGTGTGGAAGTTTATTAACTACTCAAACTTCAGTGCCAAAGATTGGTAAATTGGCTACTATAAGGTGTAGAAATTGTTCAGTTAAATTGGATAAATTTGGTAAGTATGCTAATGAAGCTGATATTTGGGAAGATGGTCAAGGTAAGAAGTTTGTTGGAGGTAATGAAACTACTACGGTGGCTATTCCTTTTGTATTGAAGTATTTGGATAGTGAATTGGCTGCTATGGGTATAAAGTTGAGGTATAATGTGGAGCCTCTTTAATAAATCGATACTGATTAGAAACGGTCGATGAAATATCATAATACAAACTAGTACTACTAGTACTGGTATTAATATAACATATGAATTGTAAGTAGAATAGATGCATTTTATGAACTTCTTCTCGTTTTCTTTCTGGACTTGTTTTTGGGGAAGGCTATTTGCGTACATTGAACTGTGTAAATCTTTGTGTATCATTATTATGTACTTTAGTATACACTGTTTGTGTAATCCCTTGAATAATGTTTTTTGCTGGAGTAAAAGTCGCTTTGCCTTTACCTTTGGCTAAGGCCCAGATCAGTTCCAGGTTCAAGATCAGGCTCTCGCACTATGGAACCTACTACTACCTGGAGACAGTTAACAAAACAAAGCGATACCCAAAATGACTCCTCCACCCCCAATTCCACCACAGTCCAAGAGCTCCTTCTAGGAACATCAATCAATACAATTGACATTAGTTATAAAATCTCGTTTATCAATTTATCATCAAATACAACGTACCTCCAAACTCATAATAAAGACACCATCACCAAAGGATTATCAAGTCAGGGATTCACAGATGTTGACAATGATGGTCTAGCATACTTTCTTAATGAACTAGAATCCAAAATACATGGAATAACCTCGGAATTATTGGAGTTTAATGGTAATTTCGTGCATATAAGTCTTGCACTTACGGATCTAAAATGGAGTCTAGATCTCAAGAAAGACAATTCGGGGCAAGTCTTCAGTGAATTTATCCGACACCAGTTCCGTAGTATTGACAATTTGAACTATAAGTTTCAAAACCTTAAAGATTTATTAAAGTACAAAGATCATTATATGAGGTATAAGAAATCGCAGGACCCTATGGAAACCAATGAAGAAATGTTAGGAGCGTATAAGAAAAAGAATAAACATCTCAATATTGATTTTAGTTTGCTAGAGTCATTTGATGAGTCGAGATGGAAGGTTGATATTCCGAAGCGGTCAGAAGGTGAGATCATCAGCACTGGGTTGGACGTAATGAATTCTACAGTGAAGAAGGTGAAGAAGGGGGAGATTAAGAAGGTGGTGAAGACGGAGCCCAAGTCAGTGAACAGTCTGCCGAAGAAGAAAAAGCAGGGGATTATTAAGAAAAAGAAAAATTAACTCACTCTTTCTTCTGTTTCTGAACGAAGTGACGAAAGAGCTGGAACAGAGTCACGAACATGGGAGAGTTTGACTGAAATGATTCTATGCTATGTATTATACTTATCATATCACGTAACTAATGCTTTATTCTCTCCTTCACTTTGCTCGGGAAAGTAGATCATTCCATCGATCTATCAATGTAAATAACGCCTGATTCTGTCCCTCACTCAATAACTTATGATATACCAGTACTAACAACAGCTGCCATTGTTCTAAAAATTCCTGAGCTTGTATTTTATTTACCGGTACATGAGTGCCCACACCCTTAAACAGTCTTTCCAAGTAATCATTAAATATGGAAATCCAAAACCTATCGATGATTCGCTTACAATCAGCTAGGTCGTCAATTGCGTCGGGATTATAGTCCACAAAAGACAAGTCATCGCCGTAAGATTCCACCATTACGTGATGAATTGCTGATTTTACAAGTGTAAATAGTTCATTATAGACTGTTTTTATAGGGTCTTCTGACGTAGTGTTGATGTGATTATCCGTGTTGTTATGGTGACCATTTCTATGGCTATTCGGATGGTTATTTTGGTGAATATTGTGGTTACTATTGTGATGATCATGGTTATAACCAGTACCATGATTATTACGATGACTCTGTGAAAGAACAGTGGTATTTCCCAATGCAGCAGTCTCAGTATAAATCACCTCCCCTATTAACTCGGCAGTCATTCCTTTCTGATAACTTACCGTCAATATGTCATTGGTCAATGCTTTTAAACATAAATTCTTATCGTTAGATAACAACACTATCAAATTATTCCTATACATGTGTTTAAAGAAAATACAGCAATCAAGAATGGAATCATCTTTTGTAGTTGACTTGTCAAGTTTCTGTGATAGTTTTTGGCCCTTAACAATTGACCCTTGGGCTAATTCATTATATAACCAATCATTAGCCCATCTAGCAAGATGACCAATAGTTTTCCCATCAAGGCCGGGAGTTTCCTCATTTAATACTTTATCACTTTTCTTTAACCCATCTAATTCTTTGATGACTGTCAATGGTACGATTATCTTCAACTTATACTTGTCAGCTACTTTAACAAGATCATCTAAAAGTCGTAGGTTTGATAACACGAAATTCGTATCTATCACAAGGTAAGAGTAGTTAGGTTCCACTATAACTTCATCATAGTCCAATTCCATTAGTGAGTCATCGTAATTCGAATCTTGAAGTCTTGAATGGCTGACATAATCTGATATTATATTCACTTCTGAATCATCATCAATCGGTATCATTTCAATATCTTCCGATTGATTCTTAACGGCATCGTCGACTTTTCGTTCAATAGTTTTGATAATGAACTCTGTTGGTTTTTTGATCTTTTGACCAACCACAATGGAGTTTCGGCTCTGCTGAGGACTTATACCACCAGGGGCATATTTTGATGGTAGCATCACAAACACGAAAGTGCGAGCGAAAAATTCATCATTATGAGCGGAAGAGGTTATAGAGGGAACTACAGAGGTAGAGGAAGGTATCAAGATTATGGATACGATAGGTATGGATATCAAGGCCAAGGACATGGGTATCGTGAAGGTTACCAAGGACACGGTCAGGGCCAGGGTTACCGTGGCGAAGGACAAGGGTACCGTGGTGAAGGACAAGGATACCGTGAAGGGTACCAGGGACAATATCAAGGACATGGATATAATCAATATCAACTGAACCACTCTCACTCAAGTCACCAACCACAAAGTCAGTATCAAGGTCAAAGTTACCAGAGCCAAAGTCATCAGCAGACTCATCAAGGTCAAACTCATTATGGACATAGTTCTTATAATGCACATCGTCCTTCAAGTAATGGACATATTCAGCCACCATCCTCACATTCACAGACTCATAGTCAACTGAGTCAACCTGCTCATAATCAAGGTCAACCAAGTCAAAATCAAAGTCAAACCCAACCACATGCTTTAGGTAAGTACCTTGAACTAGATAATCATCAAAAGTTAATACAGTTAGATGAAACCAATGATAGGTTGGTGGGCTTGAGCTTACAGGGCCAGAAGATGAATAACGAGTATGAGAGGTTAAAGATAATGTTGGAAAGAGAAGAGTTGAATGTGCAGATGAATAAGGAGAAGTTAGATGAAATGAGTCTCTTTTAAGTCACCAAGCAAGTGACATACAAGCGACATAAATTAACAAAGATTTCAGGAAGGTGTTCAAGTGGCTAGAGGTGCTTATGTAATTTAGACTGTAATATAATGTACATAGTAAAATGTATGGTTTTAGAACGACGCGTAGTCTTTCCCGCACAGGATCAAGTTTGTTCGACTAAAATGTTTGAAGAATTCGGTTGCCTCCAATACATCCTTATCCTTAGTTTTTTCTTAGGAATTGTTAAACTCACAACCTTCACCCTTAGTTTCTTATCACTCCTTGCTGATTTATTCATTATCCCCGCCACCAATTACTCCAAATATGGTAATAAACTTCAATGTTGGGCATTAATCACTGGTGCAAGTGATGGATTAGGTTTAGAGTATGCCAAACAATTAGCTGCTAAAGGGTTCAATATTGTCTTGGTTTCAAGAACCTTATCCAAACTTGAAACTTTATCTGAACAATTGATCAGTACTTATAATGTTGACACCAAGGTCGTTGCTGTTGATGTTACTGATGATTCTGCGGTTGATACTATTGTTGACCAAGTTAAAAATCTTGATATCAGTATCTTGATTAATAATGTCGGACAATCTCATTCAATTCCTGTTCCATTCCTCGAAACCACTGCAAGTGAATTGACCAGCATCATTAAAATCAATAATATCTTCACTTTACAATTAACTCAACAAGTAATTCCAATCTTAGAAGCAACCATCACCAAACGTAAAATCAGAGGATTGATCTTAACTATGGGATCATTTGGTGGATTATTCCCAACTCCTTATTTAGCTACTTATTCCGGTTCAAAAGCCTTCTTACAAAATTGGTCTAATTGTTTAAGTAGTGAATTAGCTTCAAAGAAGATCGATGTTGAATTTATTTTAAGTTACTTAGTTACGTCAGCTATGTCAAAAATCAGAAGAACCTCATTGTTGATTCCAAATCCAAAGAATTTCGTAGCTGCTACTATAAATAAAGTAGGTAGAAGAAATGGGGCTCAAGAAAGATTTGGTACTAATACTCCTTATTGGTCTCATGCTTTAATGCATTTTGGTATTGATCAAACTGTTGGAGTTTATTCGAAATTGGCTAATAGTTTGAATTATGGTATGCATAAGAGTATTAGACAGAGAGCTTTAAGGAAGGCTAAAAAGTCTACTTAGCTGTAACTGAACGTAAGCGAAAGTTAGCTTTATCAATTGTCATTTAGTAGTGCCCTTACCATACATAAGTGTACTGTGTCTCTGGTTTATAGTGCCCTTACCAAATATATAGGCTGCGAAATTTGATTATCATATAAATATCTTAATTGGCCCCAAAACCTTCAATTGCATTAAACCTGACTCCTGATCCATATCAATTGAAAAATCATCTACAATCATTGCATAGGATCGTCTAAGCTTAACTTTAAATTTACCCTCGTTTTGCTCAGGTGCAGGTAAAGTACGGTGGAACCTTCTAGAAACTTCAAGAACTAACCCATTTTCGCAATCACCATTTAAATACTCTCACCAATCCAATCATTCATCATGGTTAAAGAAACGAAATTATACGATTTATTAGGAATCTCACCTTCAGCTTCTGATTCTGAAATCAAAAAAGCTTATAGAAAGCAAGCATTAAAATATCATCCTGATAAACCTACAGGTGATACCGAGAAATTCAAAGAAATAAGTGAAGCCTTTGATATTTTATCAAATGGTGATAAAAGACAAGTTTATGATGATTATGGTTTAGAAGCTGCCAGAGGTAATGCTCCAGCTGGTAATCCATTTGGTGGTGGTGCTGGTGGTTCACCATTCGGTGGTGGAGGTTCACCATTTGGTGGATTTGGTGGTGCTGGACATCATGGATTTAGTCAAGCTGATGCATTTAATATATTCTCACAAATGGGTGGTTTTGGTATGGATGATGGTTTTGGATTTGGTGGTTCAAGTGGTGGAATGCCAGGTGGTTTTGGATCATCAAGTAGTTTTGGTAATGGTGGTTTCTCAAATGGGGGATTTGGTGGTAGACAAAAAAGACCAGAACCTGATACTGTAACAATGCCATTATCAGTTTCATTAGAAGATCTTTATACTGGAACAACCAAGAAATTAAAAATCAACAGAAAAGATCAAAATGGTACAAGAAATTCTAAAATCATGGAAATTAATGTTAAACCTGGTTGGAAACCTGGCACCAAGATCACATTCAAAAATGAGGGTGATTGGCAACCAGAATGCCAACAAAGACAAACCATCCAATTTGTTCTTGAAGAAAAACCTCATCCTGTATTTACCAGAGATGGTAATGATTTAAAAGCTACTTTACCATTATCTTTCAAAGAATCATTATGTGGATTTGATAAAGAAATTACTACAATAGATGGTAGAAGAATTCCATTATCAAGATCATCACCTGTACAACCAAGTTCAGTAAGTACATATCCAGGATTGGGTATGCCAATTGCCAAGACTCCTTCTCAAAGGGGTGATTTACATATAAGTTATAAGATTGATTTCCCAAGTTATTTAACTCCTGAGCAGAAACAGGTTATAAACAATTACTTCTAACCAAGTGAGCCAAGCCAAGTTGATGAAGGCAAGTTAAGTAACGTATAGGTGAGGATGATAGTAAATAGGTCACATGATAGATAATATATACGACATTTTTTTAGAAATCTCCTGTTTTTTCGTCCTCTTTGTTCGTATTTAAGTTTCTTTGTAATTGTCCTTGTAGCTGCCCTCTGCTCTGTTCTCTCACTTCAACTTCTCATTCCCACCCACCAGCGCGATACCATGTCAGTTATCTTAGCATCAGCAGGGTACGACCATACCATTAGATTTTGGGATGCATTGACGGGAGTGTGTTCTAGAACGATCCAACATACTGATAGTCAAGTGAATCGACTTGAAATAACCAATGATAAACGGTACTTAGCCGCTGCTGGCAATCTTTATGTGAGATTATACGATATTCGTCAAGTAGGTAACAGTGGAAATAGTGAGAATGGTACCACTAGTAGAACTAATAGCAATGCATCAAATGGAGATTCCAACCCTGTAATGACATTTGAAGGTCATACCAACAACGTGACGTCAATTGGATTCCAAATTGATAATAAATGGATGGTCCTGTCACTGGAAGATGGATATGTTAAAGTATGGGATGTTAGATCACCATCAGTTCAAAGGAGTTATAAACACAATTGTCCAGTGAATGAAGTGGTAATTCATCCTAATCAAGGTGAACTTTTAAGTTGTGATCAAGATGGGAATATACGAGTTTGGGATCTAGGTGAGAATAAATGTACTCATCATTTAATCCCTGAAGATGATGTGCCAATTAATTCTTTGACGGTTGCTAGTGATGGGTCAATGTTAGTGGCTGGAAATAATAGAGGGAATTGTTATGTATGGAAAATGGCCAATACCAGAGATACTACAACATTAACTCCCGTAACTAAGTTTAGATCTCATCTGAAATATATCACCAGAGTTTTACTTTCCACCGATACTAAACACTTGGCCACCTGTTCAGCTGACCACACGGCCAGGATATGGTCAACTGATCGGAATTTTGAATTGGAAACAACGCTTCAAGGTCATCAACGTTGGGTTTGGGATTGTGCATTTAGTGCTGATGGTGCTTATTTAGTTACGGCATGTAGTGATCATTATGTGAGGTTGTGGGATTTGTCTAATAGTGAGACTGTTAGGCAGTATAATGGACATCATAAGGGGGCTGTTTGTGTAGCTTTGAATGATGTGTAAGCCTAACCTAACCAAAAAAGTGAAGGTTACGTTATCGCTGATGTGTGTTCGACTCGTCATTGAATCGTAGAGATACACAAAGTGATAATAAAGAGAAGCTACAACGATTAGGTTCATTTATGTACTTTATTACCTAATAACTCCCTACCGAAACCCGGGTTCAATTCAAAAACATTCAAAAACTGGTTAACCAGTTGGACCATAAACCTTCCCTTCTTTTGCTTATACCCGATATCAAACTCATTAAATAATTCACAGATCTCATCCATAGTTGGTCTATGAATCGGTGGTAAATTGAATTCAAACAACGATAAGTAAAGTTGAAAGTTGTGAGTTTTCAAGAACTCTTGAATGAGTTTACACCAAATTGGTAAAGTATAAACCACTTTTTCAACCAAAGGATTCAATGGAGTGTTTAAAACATCAATAATAAAGTTTCTTACATTATAGACCAAATCAACGTGGTTATGGTTCATGCCAAAAGTTATATAGAACAATCTTCTGACTTCATCATCAATAATTTGAGTGGTATGTTGATCTGAAACAGCTGCATACATAGGGTGCTTGTTCAAAGATTTGTTTAAAACAATGTTTGGTATGATGAAATTTATAGGAAAACAATAAATAGGAATAAACTTAGACTTAATCACTTCAATACAATTCTTCCATAAATGATTACAAGATAAATCAAATGATGATAAATTGAATTCTGACAATCTCAGCATTATATATCTATTAGTATGAGTTTCGGTTAATTCAATATCAAAAAACTTCAAGTATTCTATAACGATTTCTTTATAAGCCTTAATACATTCAACAGGTATCTCAATATCACAGGTTTTACAATGTCCACCGGTTTCATTAATGATATCGTCAAAACTCAATTGCTTGATGATCATATGGCATTGCTTGCATTTATATGAAAAATAAATATCTTGTTTGCATAGACCACAATTACAATTAAAAAAGTACCGTTCTTTTAGTTCAATTTGTCTTAAAGCGGTAGGAATGTTTGGGAAAATATAGGTGATGGAGATCTCTTCATTCTTAGTAATATCCCTAGTTGCAATCAATTCATATTTGGCGCAGGATTCAGTCACTTTCCTCTTCAAATCATGATTTGCTTCTAACCCTTCAACCAATAAGTTTCTTTGTTTGAAGAACAATTTCTCATAGTGAGTATTGTATATCATTGTAGTGTTAGGATTACATGAGTGATTGATAAATGAAAATGTGTAATCAAGGGCTAACCCATTATACTCTCTGAACTCACTGAGGGAAGTAAACTGGTTAATCAAAAACGTATAAATGACTTTCTTAAAGAATTCAACTGGTTTACTCTCACTATCTTGGTCTTGTTCTTCAAACAACCTAGCTGTAAATTCATCTATCCAAGCTAGTTGTTTGTTTTCAAACTTTTCATAATGGTCAACTAGCTCAAATAATTGGACATAATCTTTTTTATGAATGATTTGTCTAATGATTTGTTCATGGATTGGGTCCTTGGGGAATTCTGCTGACAGTGGTGAGTTCTTACCACCAGGCTTTGGACCAGAATTACCATTGTCTCTGCACCTCCAATTACTATCAAATTCAAGGAATTGGGGGTTAAACGAATAAACGACTTCTCCTTTCTTAATCGATTTTGTAGTTTTTAACCCTCTACCTTTGGAATTAGCAAATTTGATCAAGTGCATGGTTGCAAATGCGGCGGACACAAATACAAACCACAGCGAGGTGATGGTTTTGCATCCTCATTCAATGATGATTCAGTAAAGAATGCCCGTTTGTATTGGATAATTTCACTCCAGAGAATTTTACTTTAAATATGCATTCTATACACCTACTCAGCCTTACCTCTTCTCGTATCGCCAAACTTCATCATCAATAAATCATTAACCCTTGGTATTAAATCAACTACTGGTACACCGTTATCGTAATCAAAATTCAGTAATCCCCCACATTCCAAAATAAATCCAAAATAACTCTCAATTAATTCACTAACCATTAGCCAATCTTCAAAAGAGTCACCAATAATATCACGCCAAATTCCATTCAAGATAGTCCTTACTACAACTATCATTAACCTTGGGTTAACTGTTGAGAAAATCCATTGATCCAAATACTTTATAAACTTATTCAAATCGAAAGCCGTTAATTCTCTTGGCAACTGTTGAACTGTAGCTAATAAAATCATACAGTGCTCCGAAGATAATGGTAATTTGAGAATAATCGTCTTATAATCGACCTTCTTTAACTGGTCGACTAATTCGTCAGTTATATGCTTCTTATCAAAGTCTAGAACCAATATCAACTTATTGAAAACGCTAAGAAATATATTCGCAAGGTTGATCTTGAATGAAATAAACAGTTCCAGTAATTTGTTCAAATACTGGTTGAGAATTTCCACCAACTTTTTGATTTTATAGAGCTCTGAAAGCACTGGTTTAAATTTATCATTGTCCCTCAATCCATTACACAAGATCTTCATGATCTGGTAATAGATAATCAAATCACATGAAATGATCCATGGTTTCAAATCCTTGTGCACATACAACTTGTGTAATTGAGTGGTTAAGATTCCATGAAAATTACTGATCGTATCAAACAATTCATTAATATTAACGAACCTAACACTTTGAATCATTTTGCTCCCTTGTACTACATATAAATTGTATAAAGTCTCTGCTAAATCATATTCACTCTCTGATTGTAAATATGGAAAAATCGGAGGTAATTTCAACTTGGTAGGAACTTTATTTGATTCATAAATGGCATCTAATAACTTTGGAACATATTGTAAATTTAAAAGCTCGTGATCTCCTAAAATCAATAACTTGTCCTTTAACACGATTGGTTTACTATAACCGATTTGTTCTTCATTACTTAATTTAATCCCACAATAATGATACCTAGCTTGTCCCTTAACTCCTAACCTTCTAATGCTTAAATTGGGGTAAATCAATTTTATAGATTTACCAAAATGGGCTGGGGTCAAAGGAAAGATATTCCAATTAGTACAATTCCTTATATAATAAGAATAAATTCTATTCCTGGGGGTAACGCTAGTAGCGTTTAATTCACAATTATTTAATAACCAAATCAATGCTAATATTTGTTTTTCATTTTCTTTGAGTGTATACTCTTTTGGTTTAGTGGGTCTCTTCTTAATGAAAAATTGTTGGATCATTTGTGGAATTGGAGTATTAATATTTTCTAATGCAACTTTCTTTAATTCATTGTCTTCTTTACCAGGTGAATTAGGTACCAGGTTAGCGACAGAATTACCTACGGAATTAGGTCCGGAATTAGACTCAGATATTGATATGGATCTAGATTCTTTAAAATATTCAAATAATGGTACTGGTTCTTTTTGGGGTCCATGATTTAATTTAATTGGTTCTTGTAATTGTAAATTTTCATTTAAAGGCTGATGTGATTCAGGTTTTAAATCAACATGTTGTAAACCCGCATTATGACCGGCATTATGTATTACATCATTTCCTACATGACTAATTGGCCCTACATGACCAACTTGCTCTAATTGTCCACTACCTCTATCTGCTGACAGTATACTTGAATGGAAATTGGTTAAATTATCATAATCTACTTCATATGGATATTGTTGTTGGTGGTATTGAACGTTTGGGTCATTACTAACCTGAAATTCATATGGCAGTATATCTTGTAAATCTCTTTGAGGTTCAGTATATTGAAAATCTGTTTCTATACCTAACCCTTGTGGCTGTTGGTACTCTTGTAAGTTTTCTAAAACTTGATAATCATCAAATTTTGGTGATTCAAATTTCGGACTACTTGAATTAGAATAATTAAATTCATTCATTAAATCATACAGTAAAAAATTCATTCATATGATTTTATGTAGTAGTAATGCTTGGATTTGCTTTTATGTACAAATTTTGGGTTTCCCACCAATATTTAGGGTTGTTTTTGTGAGTATGTTTGTCTTTATGGATGTGTTTACCCTTATATACGTGTTTAGGAGGGAAAGGAGATGATAATTCTATAAATTTATAACCTAAAAACTCCAAAATTTCTAAAATTCAAACCTGGTTCTATTTATATACAAATTCTGTTGTAACCGTTTGAAATTTTCAAATTAAATTGGTTAAATCAACGGGGATTGTTAAAGGATAAATTTAGAAATCTGGTGTGTTTTTTTTTGAGGTTGTGTCGTATTGATCTGTGTCGGTGTGTCGGGAACGAACTCTGCCTCATTGAAGAGACCCATTGATGTATCAAGCGAATGTCTGAGGGAAGGTTGTATTTACGATGCAAGTTGTTGACGAAGAGCATTATTGACGAAGAACATTATTATTATTAATCGTGTGTAAGTCATGTGATCATTTTTAGATTTCGAATTTAAGTTTGGTTTTAGTTTAGGTTGATAAAGTTTATTTGTGAGATAGTGGGGTATTACTGAAGGCAAGCATGAGTTTGTATAAGGATATGGGTTGACGGTGGGTTCGTGGCGGATTTGTTTATAAAGAATTATAGTACTCTCTTGAATTCTCTTGCTTTTACAACCCTGAATTTTGGTCGCCCTAAATGGGGACGGTGCCTCGCTTCATTTCCTTTCACCTACGCTAGTCTCACGCTCCAGGTAGGCCTTCTCTCAGGTTCAGATTGTGCGATGAGATGAGAAAAAATTAATCATGGCAGTCTTAAACAGTAACCCAGAAATCTTATTAAAAAAGAGAAAAGACAAAGATACCAAAAGGTTGGTCAAACAACAAGAAGCAAATGAACGTGACTCGAAAAGAAAGAAGTCCAATAATAAGAAATTCCTTAGAATGGAAACCATTATCTCAAATGTTAAGTCTAAGGAATTAGAGACAAAAAGAGTTAAGAATGTCAATAAATACGAACAAAAGCATCAACCACAAACTTCAGAACAAGAACCTACAGAACAAGGACAATTATTGTTTATAGTTAGAACTCCTAATCATACAAAAGGATTAAAAATCCCCGGTAAACCTCAAAAGATTCTTAATTTATTGCATTTAAATCATATAAATACAGGAGTATTCTTCAACTTAACAGCAAATACCAAACCTTTATTAAAATTGATAAGTCCCTATGTTGTTTTTGGTACACCATCAGTAGGATCCATACGTAAATTATTCCAAAAAAGAGCTAGTATTAAAATTGATGGACAAATCACCAAGTTAGATAACAATCAATTAGTTGAAGATAAATTCGAAGATTTAGGAATCATATGTATTGAAGATTTAATTCATAGTATTGTCAATAGAGAAAACTTAAAGGAGATTAATAGTTGGGTATTACCATTCAAATTAAACTTACCAGTTAATGGGTTTGGGCCTCAAAATAAATTAGCAAAAATAAAGTATGGTTTAGAGAATAAGAAAGTTGTTAGTTTGGCCGGTGGGGTTGATTTAGAGGAGATCGATATTGACAAGGTTATTGATGAACAGAACTAATCGAATTAAAGCTGAAGCTGAACGAGATGAGACTTTAATCAGTAGCACGGACTCGTCCTACGTCGTTATATCTGCATATGTAATAGAATGATTTTATAATGAGAATTCTCTACTCTTTTTCTCTGTGTATCAAAAAATCGACTACCTTAGCAATACTGATACTCTACCACCTTGGTGATACTTCTCGCTATAGCTCACTGAAGTCTCAGTCAATCCATCGCAACGCGTCACAGAATGAAACAATTCACCACATATAGTCAAATAACACCAAACCCAAACCAAAACTTCCGTCTTCTTCAACTCAACCCGGAACTAAGTAAGTCAATTCAACAAGGACAAACTGTTCAAATCAAATCGTCAAATGATGAATCAGATTTAGTTATCGTCAATAATAACCAAACGTGGAGAATGAGGCAAATGAATCAAACCAATACGGTTTTACTACTGGAATTGATAGAATCAGACCAGGGTGGTGACGAAGATGCAAATAAACTCATAGGAAGACAAGATATACCGTTTCAATACGAATTAACATTAATTCCCGGGAGAATCACATATAATCTTCCAATTTATTCAGGGCCAGAATCTGAAAATAATGCTAACTATAGTACAGATGAACTTATAAATGACTCGCCATGTTCTATTAACGAATTTCATCAACATTGGAATCAATTAGGTGGATGTGAAATCAATGGTAATGTTTATAGATTAAGCGATGATATCTTAAAGTCAGAATTAGATAACCTTATAACCAAAGTCATAGCTCAAGGAATTGATTATTTATCATCAGACCCTAACATATCTCCTGATATAGTTGATTCTAAGATTGGACAAACCGTATTGAATAAATTTGCAGCCAAATCTCAAAATTTGTATAAACTCAATAATGATGAAATTTCTAAGTTTTATGGTATAAAGGCTTTACAAAAGAATTCATCAATAGACACAAAACAATTTTATCTTGCATGGAAATCAAGTATGCCGTCGTTTTATAATGTTCCGTTAAATTTACAGCTACTTAGAGGGTATTTTTATAAAAAACAAGGGCTTTTAACTTATTTAAACCCAGATACCTTATCTACTGATTTCGGGTTAAGAGTTAAACAATTATTAGATGTTGTTAACCAATGGGAATTGGTTGATATGGAACCTTTTCTTTCGTCTTTAACTGATAAGAAGATCGAATCGGCTTTACTTAAGTTCGCGAAAGTAAAGACTGTTGATAAACTGAAAATTGTCATAAAACGATGAGTTTTTATATTTCCTTAATTGTATGTTATTATTGATTCAAAAGTGCTTTTGTCGAATTGATTTTGTGGATTTGGGTTTGTGGCATTTGGTTTGTGTAATTACACAAACAAGTGATTTTTTGAAAAATCAAATTGAGAAGAATTTTCACTACATTGTAAAAGAATTTAAAGTAAACTTATTCAATCCCGAGTCATTTGTCATCTTATTGGCTCTTAGCATTCATACCCTGAATAAAAGTTTGATACTAACATATAGAGTGGAGCGTGTGCAGGAACAGCCACTGATTTGGTGTTCTTCCCAATAGATACATTGAAAACAAGACTTCAAGCCAAAGGTGGATTTTTCGCCAATGGGGGATGGAAAGGTGTTTACAAAGGACTTGGTTCAGCCGTGGTTGGTTCAGCTCCTTCAGCATCTCTTTTCTTCATAACTTATGATGGTAGTAAGAAATTACTTAAAGACAAAGTATCTAATCCTATAAGTCATATGGTACTGGCATCATTAGGAGAAATAGCCGCTTGTCTTGTTAGAGTTCCAGTTGAAGTTATCAAACAACGTACTCAAGTTGCTAAAAATTCATCATCATATTCAACATTATTGACTATTTTACGTAATCAACATGGAGAAGGAGTTTTCAATGGACTTTATAGAGGATGGAATATGACAATAATGAGAGAAATTCCATTTACAGTAATCCAATTCCCGCTTTACGAATTCTTGAAATCCAAATTTAGTTCTAATTCCTTACAACTGGCAGTTTGTGGTTCAGTTGCTGGTGGGGTGGCTGCAGCATTGACCACTCCATTAGATGTTATCAAAACCAGAATGATGTTACATGAGACTAAAGTAGGGGGATTAACTTTGATAAAGACCATAATAGCTGAAGAAGGTACTGGAGCTTTATGGAAAGGTATTGGACCAAGAACTGCATGGATTAGTGCCGGTGGTGCTATTTTCTTAGGAGTTTATGATTTGGTTAGTAGCAATTTACAATTAGAACAGAAGAAATTATTAGATCATTAGACTTGTATATATAATAGATATAGATCTGCTTAATGTTTCTTATATCTATGATCCCTTACTTTTGAAATCCTCTTAGGACCGATATTTTCTAGGACTAAATGGTAGCCTCCGTTAGTAAGATTATTTCTTTTATTGAGCCGCACATAATAAGGTTTAAAAGCTTATCAGAAATGGTTAAAGTTTTGAAACCCTGATCACGTCAAAACTTCAAAGACCCAGAATTTGAATTGTGTGGTGGCTGTTGCTCTCACTTTACAATGAGTATCCCCCTAAGAATATGTCTATGGCGGTGCAACCAGTGGAAGCAAATGGGGGGAGTAAATGCGGAGAGCTGACGGAAAATTACCACGATCCGACCGTGACCGAAACGGATACCTTCATCGCGAAAATTATTAATCATTCATCCTATATACTTTTACAATGATTAATAGTGTAATTAGGGCTATTCAATTTGGTAAAGTCGGTACTAGGGTCCACAATCCAATTAATGGACCTGGTAGTAAAGCCATTAACAAATTAATCACCAGATCATTAGCAACTCAACCAAATCCTGAACTTCATATTTCAACTCCCGATACTGAAGTCCCTGAAAACTTTAGTATTGACTATGCTGGTGGTAGAGATTTATCAAAGTTTGGTACTAAACCAATTTACTTAGACTTTCAAGCTACTACTCCAACTGATCCAAGAGTTTTAGATAAAATGTTACAGTTTTATACTGGACTTTATGGTAATCCACATTCATCCACTCACGCTTATGGATGGGAAACTGATAAGGAAGTCGAAAAAGCCAGAGGATATGTTGCTGATGTTATCGGAGCTGATCCAAAGGAAATTATTTTCACATCTGGTGCCACTGAAAGTAATAATATGGTTATTAAAGGTGTAACTAATTTCTTCAAAAAGACTAAAAGACATGTAATCACCACTCAAACTGAACATAAATGTGTGTTAGATTCATGTAGAAACATTCAAGATGACGGTTTCGACGTCACATACTTACCAGTCAATTCTGAAGGTCTTATTAATTTAGAAGATTTAGAAAAGGCTATAAGGAAAGATACAGCATTAGTATCAATTATGGCAGTCAATAATGAAATTGGAGTTGTCCAACCTTTGAAAGAAATTGGAGCAATCTGTCGTAAAAACAAAATCTTCTTCCATACAGATGCAGCACAAGCCTATGGAAAGATTCCAATTGATGTAAATGAAATGAATATTGATTTATTATCAATTTCATCTCATAAAATTTACGGTCCAAAAGGAATGGGTGCATGTTACGTTAGAAGAAGACCAAGAGTTAGATTAACTCCAATAATCAATGGTGGTGGTCAAGAAAGAGGTTTAAGATCAGGTACTTTAGCTCCTCCTTTAGTTGCCGGATTTGGTGAAGCTGCTAGTATAATGAAACAAGAAATGGATTATGATAAAAAACATATTGAAAAATTATCACAAAAATTAAAATCAAGTTTATTAAGTATTCCTGAAACTTTCTTTAATGGTCCAGCTGATCCTACCAAACACTACCCTGGATGTGTTAACGTATCATTCGGATACATCGAAGGAGAATCATTAATTATGGCTTTAAAAGATGTGGCATTATCTTCCGGTAGTGCCTGTACTTCAGCATCTTTAGAACCTTCATATGTTTTACATGCTTTAGGAGCAGATGACACTTTAGCCCATTCATCAATCAGATTCGGTATTGGTAGATTTACTACTGAAGCTGAAATTGATTATGTTATAAATGTTGTTAATAAGAGAGTTGAATTCTTAAGATCCATGTCTCCATTGTGGGAAATGTTCCAAGAAGGTATTGATTTAAATAGTATTGAATGGACTGGTCATTAGGTGTATTTATTTATTGTTGATGTATATATAGTATTAGTGAAAATCTCTTGTATGCGCTTAGATTTCTCCACTGTCAACTGGCCCTAACCCTCAGGTTAGGGTCGCACCGGAACCGGCCCTTTCTGACTGAAAATTTCCAATCTGGAGAAACTCAATAATCAAATCATAATGTCAGAACCTGAATTAAAAAAACAAAAAGTCACTAAAACTATCACTTTATTACCAGGGGATCATGTTGGTACCGAAGTAGTTGAAGAAGCTGTCAAGGTCTTGAAAGCAATTGAACAATCTTCACCTTATCATGATTTACACTTTGATTTCCATTACCATTTGATTGGTGGTGCTGCTATTGATGCTACAGGGGAACCATTACCTCAAGAATCTTTAGATCAAGCTAAGAAATCAGATGCTGTTTTATTAGGTGCTGTAGGTGGTCCAAAATGGGGTACTGGTGAGGTTAGACCTGAACAAGGTTTACTTAAAATTAGAAAAGAATTAAACTTATATGCTAATTTAAGACCTTGTAACTTTGCTTCTGATAGATTATTAGAATTGTCTCCTTTAAGATCTGAAGTTGTTAAAGGTACAAATTTTACTGTTGTAAGAGAATTAGTCGGTGGTATCTACTTCGGTGAACGTTTAGAACAAGCCCAATCTGAAGATGGTCAAACTGCTTGGGACACTGAAAAATATACTGTTGATGAAGTTAAACGTATTACTAAAATGGCAGCTTTCATGGCTTTACAACATAACCCACCATTACCAATTTGGTCACTTGATAAAGCTAATGTTTTAGCTAGTTCAAGACTTTGGCGTAAAACTGTTGATGAAACTATTGCTGAATTCCCAGAATTAAGTGTCCAACATCAATTGATTGATTCTGCTGCTATGATTTTAATTCAAAATCCTAAAAAATTGAACGGTATTATCATTACTTCTAATATGTTTGGTGATATCATTTCTGATGAAGCTTCAGTTATTCCAGGGTCTTTAGGTTTATTACCTTCAGCTTCTTTAGCTTCTTTACCTGACACTAATACTGCATTTGGTTTGTACGAACCATGTCACGGATCAGCTCCTGATTTACCTGAAAATAAAGTTAACCCTGTAGCTACCATCTTATCAGCTGCTATGATGTTAAGATTATCATTGGATTGTTTGCCAGAAGCTGAAGCTTTAGAAAAAGCCGTTGGTCAAGTCATTGATAATAATATCAGAACTGCTGACTTAAAAGGTACTTCATCAACTAAAGAAGTTGGGGATGCTGTTGCTGAAGCTGTTAAAGCCATTTTATCTCAATCAAAATAAATTATTAGTGTTTATTAATTTTACATATATCTATACACATGTTTACTATAATTCTACTTTACCATTTAAAATATCACTCAAATAAGCCATAGACTCAAATTGGGTTAAGTAAACATCTTTGTCTTCTCTTAATTCATTTATAATAGTGTTTTCACTCGAAAATGATCCTTGAGTTTCATGTTGTTTAAGTACTGGTGATACTTCTGGGGTGACATACTCTTCTGGTGAATAATACTCATCTTCAGATGTGATGAGTCCGCTATACCTTTTAGCGATTTCATTAGCATCCGAATTATTTCTTTTCATTTTCTTTTTGTGTTCCTCTGCTTCAGCATCTTGGGTTTGTGCTTTAACATCTTTAGAAGATGCAGGAGGTTTTTGTGGTGCTAAAGTTTGTTTGTGAATATTCGAGAAATTCTCTTCCACTTCTTTACCGAAGCTCCTAGCAGTTTCTGATGGGGTTAATGATGCCTCGGATTCATGGAAATTGGCATTAAATGAATTCAAGATTTGGTTATTGAATTGTTTGATTTGTTCTTTGAATGAATCAGCAGCACTAACGTCTCTACTCCTGCTCGAAAAACTACCACTGTTTCTTGAAGGATGTTGGAATTTTGGTAATGGATAATGAAACTTAGAAGTTGGATTAGCGGGTGCGTTTTCATTATTTAATGATGATTTTGATGAATCTCTGGAGAATGTGATCCAGTTAGCTTCTCCATCATCCAAGAGTTCAACTTCAACTTCCAATGGTTCTGAAATAGGTAATTTCGACTCACTAACGCTTTTAATCAATGATGCTTGACTTGAATGGTTGATCAATTGATGGTTGATTTGGTTAACTGGGAACTCGAATTTAGAATTAACATCTAATGATGGGACTCTTGAGTCCTTTTCTTCTTGTTGAGTTGATATAGTAGGTACTGGTGTTGGCTCTTTGACTTCTTCCTTTGCTGGTTCAAACGGTTTTGGTTTCGGTTTTGGTGATAATAATGAAACCACTTTATAAGTTGGTGGGGTAGTGGCTGTCTTTTTAAGTGAACTTTTACGAACCGGTTCAACTTTTTTAAATTGTGCTGGTTGTGTTTGTATTGGTGTTTGAATAGCTTGTATTGGTTGAACTTGTACTGGCTTTGCTTGTACTAGTTTTGCTTGTACTGGTTCTGCTTTTACTTGCCTATTCCCAGCATTATAATCAATAGAATCCTCTGATGAATCATATAATTCCTTAAACTTGTCAATTGGTCTAGTTGGAGTAACTTGACGTTGTGCAACAGTTTCTCTTACTGGTTCCTCTTGAACAGGTTTAACAGGTTGAATGGTTTTAATGACTGGTTTACCAACTGGTTTGAAGGCATGTTGGGCTGGTTTAAAGGCAGAAGCTGATTTCAATGACTCACTACCACTAATAGAAGTCATTGGCAAGGAGCTGGAACCATTAGATTTGTAACCAGTACCAGAAGATCCCTCAGTTTCTGATCTAGCATGTTGGGGTTCAGGCTTAATAGGTTGATAATAGTCAAGAACTTCACTGCTAGGATACTCGGGGAATTGTGAAGGTTGGGAAATTGATGTTCCCGAACTCAAGGTCTTTCCGTGTTCATTTGTGTTAGGTTCATTATAATCATAATTTGATAAGTCTGGTGGTAAGATATTGGGTTTAAGGTGTTGAACGGTCTCAACATCACTGTGATCTTGTTGGTTGATTTCTAAGATCTTGGTTTCATCAGCATCAGCTCTAGTTAAATCTGGTTCGATGTAGTCAACATTGTTAGGATCAGAATTCTCGTTGATTTGTAATTTTGGTTGGGGAAGGTACAATTCCTTATACTCAATTGGTTCTTTTTGTGATTGAGTGGTCTTCTTCGATGATTTCTTACTGAATAATCTTTTGAAGATTGATCTTTTTTTCTTCGGTGTGGTGGCAGGGACAGTACTAATTGATTTTGAATGGTCTGATACGGTGACTTCAGGAATATTTTCCTTCTCGTCCTTTTGTGCTTCATAATGAACTTGGGCTTCAATGTCTGCTTTTTGTTGTTGTTGAGAAGTTATTCTCATCTTCATATTCTCTCTTACTTCAAGACTATTGACTTTCTGGAACTGGACTAAGTAATATTGTAAGTCAAGATCATTACATTTGATCATAAGCTCAGTTATAGGAGCAAATGAATTGAAATAAGCATTGACAAACTGACTAACATGGTGCTGTAATTTGGCTTGGAATTGAGTTTCATTAACTAACTCATTAACTTCAAGAGTTGCAACATCACCATTTTCATTATTGATAGCTCTACTAAACCCTAAGAATTGAATCAGTCCATCGTAGGTGAAGCATACAGTGAAAATTAAAAAGATATGTGGATACTGTTGGAAATAAAACTCAACCATTTCTTGGGATAGATTCAAAAGGATCAAGATTTGGGATTTAACAATTTCATTATCGTAATTCATAGCATCATGAGCAATTGAATAAAGATGTAAATCAGTCAAGTTAGTTCTGAATAAATGGAACGGAGTAGATTTACGTAAGATCTTGGCTTTGTTAATCAATTCAATAACCGAATTACCAGTGGCTCCATTCATATTAGAATTGTTGATTCTTAAGATCTCGTAATTCTTGATTATATCGTCACTATTATTGAAATGGTTACCGGTATACTGGAAGATTCTCAAATAATCTTCTTCCAGTGATGTGGTGGTTGAAAAACTCTTGTAAGTTGTGACAACTACATCATTAATACCACACCAATGACTAACTTCCATCTTAGGAAATGTGGATAAGGTAGGTAAGGGTTTTTCATTGACTAACGAATGCATTAAAATATCAGGAATTGATATTAAATTATGATTTCCACTGCCGCTATTCACGTAATAAGTGTCGTCGACAATTTTTAAGAATAACAAAACATCCAGGAATATAATCATTATTTCCAAATCATAATTCCTTTCAATGTCAGGCTTAACATTCTTTAATTCATAAATACCAATTACTTTACGGGTTAACCATCCATATTGTAATTCAGTTGGCCAATTGGATGCTAATTCAGTCAAAATCTTACCAGTTGGTGTGAATATTCTGGTCTTGGATGTTAAACGTTCATGGCTATTAATATGTTCATGACTGATTTCATTATCTTCACCCCCAAAAGCATCAATAATCTTGATACTTATTTCATAGTAGTAGTTGATGATCGATAATTCTTCGTCGTCTTTGTTAGTCTTACTCAATTGACTAATGGTTTCATAAAGTCTATTTAAAATCAACTTAATCTTAGGTAATTCTAATAATGATCCAGTGATAACTGAATCGATATAATTACTTGAAAAATCACTTTTATTGATAATGGAATTCTTGAAGATTTTGTCTTGATACTTGCTATAAAACTTATTGAATCTGGCTTTGAAGTTCTTCAAGTTGGCTTGATGTCTTATAAATGGTTTATAGAAATATGGCAAGATCATTCCAAAAACTTTAAAGACTTCAATGTACCCAAAAGGTTTGGCTCTCAATAAAGAATCATGTAACACACAATTGATTCTAGTAATTTCATCAATCGTAGGTGGGAAGATCTGGTTAATCTTGGCAATGCCGTTAGAGTCCGTGGCTGTTAAAATATGAATTCTTAATGGAATGATGAAATTTTGTAAAAGACTAACTAATCCCATGGTATAATTGGTTTGTATAGTTAAAAGTTCATTCATGATCAATTGTATACTCTCATTATTGTGAAGCTTTGGCTCTATAGTATTATACAGATTTGGAACATTATAACTATTTTCTAATACTTCTGGACTATACTCTAATAAGGGATCAAACAATTGATCTAACTGATCTCCTAACAAGTAGACAAGTTTGTTATTCTCATCAACTGTTTTTGGATCTTTTTGATTATCATAAACAACATCAATAACTAAAGACTTAATGAAATGATTAGTGATTAATCCCATCTGTAAAAGCTTATTACCAAACTCATTAGGTTTCTTATCGACTAATAAGGTCATTTTACTAGCTAAAGTACCAGCATTGGTCTCATCCCATCTTTTAGTTATGGCAAATTCTCCTGGATGATTTATGAGTTTATTATAATTCTTCAAGTTGGTTATGGCAAGAGCTTTCCTAACTTTAGAATTCTTATGTATTGGCAATAAATTTTCACAAGCTGGATAGAATCTTGAGTTATTATTTAATATCAAGTCATTATACATAGTAACTCCAAACTTCGTCAATGATACTGTACATATCTTTTCAGTATCAGGATTCTCGTATACTATGACTATAATATGTCCGAATAATGAATCATCATAACTGCCAAAATATGCAGCATTAGGGAAGATATTCAACCAGGTTTCAGTAGGTTTAGATTGAAATTTACTGTTTTGATTTATCTCTAATCTACCATTCAATGGATTAATTATTATAACTTCATCTTCAGTTTGTTTGAGTTCGGGTGTTTCACCTGAAGCATATCGATGATAAATGCTCATATCAACGGGTTAACTTCAAGTTGGTAAAGTTTATGTGAGTGAGTGAATCTTTTTCAGTGAGACTACTTACACGTTAGATATTAAATAAAAACATTCTCTTTACATGATTGTTTATAAATTTTACCAATTAGGTATGTGATGTGGGTCGAGATGTCGTATTGTTCCACGACGTTTTTGTTAGGGTTATTTAATGTCGCGCTATTTCGTTCCCACTATTATCACCATTAATTATTTTGCATCGCCTGTATTCTGATGTAATTTCTTTCCTATTAGTGATAAGATAATACTATGACTTGGGTATTGATTTTCGGTGTAGTTACTGATCGAAGGAGTTTGCGTTTAAAAGATATCAGAGACATTTCCAACTATATATTCATAAACATTTTTGAGTACACTTTTATTATCATTTTGAACCACACACTGGCATTTACTTAAATGTAACAGTCTTAGGGTCTAATGGCATACCATTTTCATCGATATTGTTATCCCCGAATTTCCTCTTCGTATAAACAGCCCTTGCTTGATCAAAGGAAATACCTTCATCGGCCATTATCTGTGCAATTTCCAACTTTTGAACTTCATCCAACCCTTTTCTATTGTCCCCAACATTCAATTCAAGATCAAAGTTCTTACTACTTAATCCTTGTTCTAAGTCCTGGGAGAACTCATCATTCAAACTAATATATCTACTTCTCCTTCTCATTCTTAACCTATCATGGAATTCTCCAATTTTGTGCCTGAAATGGAATATTAATAATCCCATAATTATTAACACTATCAATAGTATGATTTTAAACTTATGATTTGTTGCAATTGATGACTCTGGTGGTCTTTCTTCTTCCCTTTTCGTGTTCATGAAATCCATGTTCATTATGTACCTGGCCCGCATTTTGGTCCGCACCCTCCCTTAACAAATACGAGCCCAATTGTTGACTAGAGCATAAGGTTATAGAAAAGTCTTATTATTACAAATTATATACTTTTGATCTACGGAACACAAATCTATTAATTTTCGGCCATAGTTTGATCTTGTTCTTCAACATTTTCTTCCTCTTGGTTATTAGAAGTTTGATCTGGTAATTTAGCATAACTAATTTTCAAATCTCTACCTCCATAATTATAACCATTCAAATTCTTAATAGCCAATTCTGCTAAATCGGGTTGTTCAAATTGGATTAAAGCATTACCTGATGTTTTACCGTTAGAATTGTATTGTAAATCAGCTTTAACAACTTTACCAACAGTTTCAAATAACTCATATAAATCATCTACACTAGTGACAAATGGCAAATTTTCGGTATAAATTAATTCGGATGGTTCACCATCTCCACTTACACCTCTTGTGAATTCATTATTCTTATCATTATTTATGTCAGATGAATCATTGACAATAACTGAGCTAACTGGTTTACTACTAGTAAACACTTTACCTGGTCTTGTATCAAGTTTTCTACCTTCAACTTCATATCCTTGAAATTTTTCTAATGCTACGTTGGCTTCTTCTGGCGTCTTGAAGACAACAGTTCCAAATCCTTTGGAATATCCTCTTTGATCCATTCTAACATCGGCTCTAACAACGTCTCCAGCTTCTCTCATTAAGTCTTTTAAGTTTTGCCATGTCATTGAAAATGGTAAATTTCCAATAAATATTTCAGTACCTGGTTCAGGAGCTGGTGCTGATCTATCGAATCCGTTCCTATTATAGCTTGATCTTCCATATGATCCATAATCTCTTGACCCATAATCTCTAGATCCATAGTCTCTTGATCCATAACTTGATCCATAATCTCTTCCTCCCCTGTAAGATGAATCATAAGATTTATTTCTATCCTCTGGTGGTGGGTAGTCTTGTCTAACAAAGATTTCTCTTCCTTTATATTCATGGTGGTCGAATCTTTCAATAGCAGCTTTTACATCTTCCTTGGTTTTGAATTCGACAGTTGCCATTCCTCTTGATTTACCATGATTAGTAACAATATCAGCTCTAATGACGTTGAAATCTGATTCAAAAATTCCTCTTATATCTTTGCTGTCAACATCAAATGGAATATTACCAATGAATATAGAATTATCGTAATTTCTTTCAGTTTTGTCTCTGTACTCACCATCATCAGAATTTGGTCTACCACCAAATCTATTTCCGGATCCGAATCTTCCACCTCTACCTCTACCACTGTAGCCACCACGACCTCCATATCCTCCTCTTCCTCTGTAACTTCCTCTGTCTCCATAACTTCCTCTATCGCCGTAACCTCCACCTCTTCCTCCGTAAGACTTTCCTCTGTCTTCTCTTTGAGGGGAACGTGATCTATCTCTTACTGGTGATCTAGAACGATCCTGATTTGAATTAGTATAATTTCCTTCTGAATATATGTATCATGTGACTCAATTCACTATGACCAACTATTATGTTAAACCGTTTACATACTCTTGAATAATCATCAATGTCCATACTTGATCGATGAAATTTTTCGGTGCGAGGCTTCTCTGTGACAAGATTGTTGAGCCCACTGCAGACCGAAGTCCACTCGACTTGACGTAATCTCGGTCTGAATAATTGTACATTTCTAATTTACATTAAAACTACATAAATACAATATCTATTTACTTTTCGTGAATTATATCAAGTAATGAAAAATGTCCTTATTGATTGTAATCTTGAATTCCATCAATTCAGACCTATTTTTCAGGGAATGGTAATACTAGTCTTCTCTCTACTTCTGTTTCTTTATTAGCTTCTTCTTCACCATCAAATCTTAATCTTACCTTACCATCTTTCTTGGTTCCGATTACCACAGCTGGATAGAAGGTGGTGGTTTCAGGGTACCTAGCTAAAACTTTATACCTATAAGGATAATTTAATAATTTCTCTTGATTATTGATAAGAATGATTTCTTTGTAGTTAGCCTTAAATGTTTGACCAGGATTATTATTTTCATCGGGTTCAGGATCTCTGATTTCAAATTTTATACCGTCACCTATCACTTTGGTTACCTCACATTGAATCCATTCTTCAGTATGACGGTTTTTAAGTTTATATGCAACTTCTGATCCGACTACTACTGGCTCATTAGGATTATATTTGGATGTATAAAACAGCCTACCACTTTTCTTTTTAGTAAGGTTCTTACCACCATTACTTTTACCACCACTCTTTCCACTACCCTTGCTACCTTTTCCACTGACTTTACCACCTTTTCCACTTAGATTCTTATCAACTTTCTTACCGGTTGTGGAATTATTTCTGGTTCGACTGTTCTTAATTAATAGTTGGAGATTCTGTTGACATGTTTCTATTAATCTTTGTGATGTTTCGATATTGGTTTTATGTTCAGTGATATCTTGTTGAAGTTTAATTAATTGTTCCTTAGAGGCTGGTAAGTCTGTCTGGTACTTTGCATATAAATTATCAAATGATGTGGCTTCATTAGAATTGCATATATCTTGTAACGATGTAATGACTATGTCCCAATAACCTTCCATTTTATGGTTTTTATCACACTCACCGTATGTTTGTGTTAACAGTAAAAATTCGATCTCGCAATCTCGCATATCATGGATTACATAGAGACTCTAATGATGATATCATCATTTCTAGATGGTTGGAGTCTTCTAGAACAATGGAAAACTATACGAAGGAGGAGGAGCATTTATGGTATTTCATTCGATTTCTTAGGGTTCCAATGTTTGGATTATTGTTCGAATTTCATATATCAATCATTATATCTCACTAACAAAAGTTCAGTCTTGTATGGTAGGAGAAACCCAATACACCCTCAAGTACCATTTTCTAACGGTTTGTACGTGTTCAATCTACTAAAGACCATAATTTCAATATTGTTGATCCACCAGATCTATAAATTTCATAAGACTAAACGTCATGAACAATCATTTAGTATATACTATAAAAGTCTAATAGGTTTAAACATGTTTATGTTAATAATCGTTGGTCACCATGTATCCAAATCCAACTATACATTAAACTTTTTGGACTTTATAGATTACATATGGTTTATAAGTCTACAATCAAAATTACTAAAATTTTGGCCCCAAGTATTCATGAATTGGGAACTATTGAATAATTATCAAAGTGTGAAATTCGTAAAATATCAATTATATTCTTTGTGTATTTTCACTATAGCTTTAATACCCACATATCATGAAAAATGGTATACAGTCCCATTAAATTATAACGGTGTCTTATACTTGATAAACATGCCACTTGTAATGATTATGAAATATCAAAAAGATTCCGCAAAAGGAAGATTACCTACCTACTTTCACGAACCTGATACGAACTGACTTGTATATATATTTACTAATGCATATCTAAATTTTCTATAAATGTTTAAAACAATAAAGCGGATCACCTTTCTTTAGTGACTTCAAAGTGTAGTTTCTACCTTACAACTTACCACCTACTAACTTCAAACCTAAATGGACTCCATAACTGATTCTTCTGTCTTCATGGACTTGTTTAATAGGTTTGTCCTTTATTTCAGTACCATTTTCATCTTTTTCGTACCCCACAATCTTTGGCTCGAAATCTTCTAAAGTTAAAGGTTTGGCATACTCCATTAAATGATCAATTTCTTGTTTCATTTCGGATTTGAGCTCTGGATCTTTAGTGATGATAATAGCATTACTTTCTAAATCAAGAGTGTAAGCTCTTTTGGTATAGTTTGAAGATCCAATAATGGTGATTGAAGGTTCGTCTTCCTCAGGTACTGTGATCCAAATTCCTTTTGCATGATAGGACCAACCATTTGGAGTGTTAACTACGCCATTTTGCCATTCATATAATTTAATTAAATTCTCTTTGAAATTTTGTTTGATGGTTTCTAAGAATTTCTTAGCGATTAAAAGATAGGCTTCCGGTATATAATAACTTACACCGCTTGATTTATAGAATGAATTGGCTTTTGCACTAGCAGTTATTACAGTACCTTGAGCTTGACCATTGATTAATTTTTGTTGAATTTCTGGTAACATATTAAAATAACCAGCTGTGAACCACCATTTAATTTTTGGATTATCTAAGAATGTTAATAATCTCAAAACTGAAGGTTTTTCAGTGGAAATATCATTATTTTGATGTAATAATGGAGTGAATTGTGAAATTGGATATATTATAGTATCGAAATCATTTTCATCATTGAATTCATTGAATTTAGATAATTCTCTTTGTTTTAATAATGGTTCTAATAGATTCGAAGAATCATTGATGAATTGATTCAAATTCAAATGTGGTTCACATGATTTGTTAGAACTTGGCCAATATAATATGAAACCAGCCTTATTTTTAGTTGATGGTAGAATTTGATAGGATAATAAACTTATAGCTTCGTGAATCTTATTATAGTAATTAGTTAAATCTTTGCTTTTGAAGATATAGTATCTATCTTGTCTATCGGTGAAATAATCTTCCAGTAGATTTGCTCCACTTAAGATAATCTCATCATCAAATCCATATAGTTTCATATGTTGTAAACCCCAGGCCTCATTAACTCTTCTAGGGGTAAAATTTTTCGTAAGTCCTTTCAAATGAGGAGTATGATACATTCTGATATCAACTCTATGTTTACCAAACTTCTCAACTAATGGTACTAACAAACTTGCAGAACAAACTTCATTGGGCGCTTCCCTTGTACCTCTTAATGCATCGGTTAAAATGGATACTTTTAAATCTTCATTGTTATTTAAAGCTTGACTTAAACATTCAATTAATTCATGTTGAGTTTTACCAATGTAAAGACTACTTAAAAAAACTCTTTTTTCACTACTCAAAATTTTTTGTTTTAACGTTGAATAAAACACCTTGGGATCATTCAAGATTTCAATATGATTTTTGTTGAATACAAATCTTGGACATACAGCATCTAGTTGCTTGAAAATAGCTTGTAATCTAGGATGGAATGTTGAAACAACTTCGGGTTCTAATTCGATATTATTGGTCAGCAAGGCACGTTGAGATCCTGGAATAGTTCCATTTACTCCTTTAGTGCCCCTGAAATAATTGTACACTGACAGTAACATAGGTTTATATTTGTAGTGGTTCCTTATTATCATTCACTGTCTCGTTTGTTAATTCGATGCGAAGAATTGACAACGAGCAGTGAGAACTAATTAACTATGGGAACGTTAATGAAAAAGTATCTAGTAAATAAACTTTCAAGTATGGATACTATAGTATTTGTGGTATGAACTATCACAATATAAAACTTCTACAAATCTGTTTCTTTAGTAAACAAATGTTCTTGACTTGAAAGATATGAAATTTGTAAACAAAACGTCTGATCACTTATCGTTATCAACAAGAAAAAAAAATGAGCGTCCGGTCGTGTGACACTTAAACAGATAACTTTCTATAACTATTATAGGAAATTATAAAGCACCTCAATTTTTTTATGTATTAGTTAATATGTACAAGAATATATGCCGATGAAACCTTAGATGTAATAAATGACTTGGTACGGGTTTTAGAACAATAGATTACGGGGTAAGGATGGCAATTTCGATAGACATACGGGCTATGCAAACTCCACTTTTCGCTACACGGAATTGAGGTCCGTTTCAACTTTACTGGTTTAAGTTAAAGGCTTATTTCTTTCCTTTTCCTGATTTGAACAAGATAATATCTCCATCTTCAACTATATGACTTTTACCGTATCTATACTGTTTAGCTTTTGAATCCTGAATTGATTCTAATTGTTCTATATCTTTAAATTTGTACACTTGGGCCAGAATGAATGTTTCTTTCAAATCATTGTGAATCAATCCTGCTGCATCAGATGCTGTTGTTCCTTGTTTAATTGTCCATTCTCTAACTTCTTGCTCACCACATGTGAAGTACGAAATTAAGTTTAGTGAGTGTCTCATCTCATTTACTATTAAAGGCAAATTGCTGAACCCGTTATTTCCGTCTGTTTCATTGTCAATAAGATCATTTTCATATTTTGCACAGACTAATATTAACTTATCATTTGGACAATTTTCATCCAACCATTGTTGAATTTTATCTTTGAATTGATTTGTTTGGGATACATAATCTTCTTCGTTGACATTCAATAAGTAGATAGTAGGCTTGATAGTTAAGAAAGTGTACTTCTTAATCATTTCGACAGCTTCGAGATCTTTGAATTTGAAATTACTCAACTTTTTCCCTTCATACAAGAAATCTTGTAATTCATTCAATAAATCTAATTCTTTCTGTAATTTATCCTTCTGTTGATTTGGTTTTTTTAATACCTTAGTTACTTTCTCAATTCCATTTTCAATAAATTCTATATCTTTCAAGATCAATTCATCCATGACAATAACTAAGTCTCTTATAGGATCCACTCTATTATCTTCAATATGAATGATTTCATCATCGATAAACCCCCTTACCATTTGGAATATTCCATCAACTTGTTGAATGTCATTTAAGAATTTATTTCCTAAACCTTCACCACTTGAAGCATTTCTAGTCAATCCTGCAATATCGAAGATTTTTAACGTGGTCGGTATTTCTCTTTTGGAATTATATATTTGACGTAATTTTTTCAATCTAGGACTTTCTACAACTATTTTACTTTGTTCTGGTTCAATGGTTGCAAATGGATAGTTGGCGGGATTACCTAACTTTGTTTTAGTGATAGCTTGAAAAAATGTCGATTTCCCAACATTTGCTAACCCCACAATTCCCAGGGACAAATTATTACTATTACGACTTAAAACCTGGTAAAGGTTGATATCTTTGTGTAAACGTGTGGTATAACTTAGGAATCGAATCATGAAAATTTTCGAGCCTGAGCGACATAAGCTTAGAGCGAAGCGAAGACTTATGTCTCCACCTAACGGTCTGAGGAAGAAAGGTAGTACGGATAAACCCATTATCGGCTTATAACCTAAATAACTATTTAGTTGAAATATCATAACATTCATTATTCATTAGTCTTTGCAGAAGGACTGTTTGCTTTTGCTTGCACTCTGATTCGTCAGCTCCAGGTATCTCAGCACACCTTACACAAAAACGGACATTGATTCTTTTGTTTCCTTGAAGATAGGAAGTAATTCCAGTAAACCATCATAATGAATCACTTTATAATACTGGTCTTTATATCCAAAAATTTCTAATGTTTTCAAATCTTTGAAACTAACCTTCACAATATTCTTGATTTCTTTAGTATTTTCGTTAGTTATCGATTTGTTACATTCCAATAAGTTATAACTGATAGGCTTACACTTATCATACCATTGATGGATAGCGTTCAACTCCGATTCGTAGCAAAATTCAACATCATCTACAATTCTCAAGTCAAATTGTTCCGACAAGTCTTGAACCACTGAAGTATCATCATCAATTTGGGTAATGTGTATAGGTGATCTTTTAGAATTCAATAATTGCAAAATTTTTAAACTAGTCCATTGATTTTTATCAGGAATGAAATTATCTGTTAAATACTCTGTATTGATGCTTAACTGTTGGATTTTACTGATATCGAATAAACCTGGAGGGAATTTACCTTTTAGATTACCTTTCAACTTCAACTCCGTTACATTATCAAATTTTATGTTATGACCTTGGAGCACTTCAAGCGCTTTACCATATAGCTTTAAGTCTAAGGATTTGACATCTTTGCAAAGTTCCTCAGTGGTGAATTCGTTAAGTGGTTCTTGTATGTAGTCCGAACATACCCCTTTAGCAGTGATTGTGCCTTCTAGATAACGAGGTAATTCCTCGATATGAAACAATTGCAATAATTGTTTGAATTTGTATGGAACGTTATCATCCTTGAATCCATTTAAATCATTCAGAATTTCAATATCACAATTGGAGGATAAGCAACTCCATAATTCAGGTGATACATAGCAATGATAAAAGTGTACACATTTGATTAGCTTTGGCTCAAATGAAAATGTCAGTAACATTTTAACAAAGTTTTTAACTGATACAACCGTATAATTTACTGGGAAAGTATCCACCACATAATCGTTAGCATACTCTAACCTTGTAAACTTCCTTGGGTCATAAATAAGAATTCTCCGATATATTATAGCTTTTGCTAGTTTAAAAAATCTAGAATTTGTTCTAGACACATGTAGCAATTCTAATGTAGGTAGTTGCACAAAGATAAGATTTAATATTTCATCAGGAAAATCATTTAAGCTGAATCTACATTCAATCCTATTAAACCGGTACTTGTTATACGAAAACAATTTGTTATAGTCCATGAGTTCTTAATGTATTAATGCTGACAATTAACACGATCTCTATGGCTATATTTATACACTATATGACAGTGTCTTTGTGTTCCCCACAATTATATTGCAGACACCGCGACAATTCCCCAAGTTTGCCGGGGTAATGTGCTGCTGCAAAACTACGTTTTTAGAACGGGGTCACTATCTTATCTGAGGGTAACAAACTCTGAACTATTCCTATTGTCCGGTATTTGTAATGTTCAAAAATTCTAGATGCTTATTTTAATAGTGTCAAATCGATTTACCACCATTGAAATTACCGTGTATAATGGTTAACCAAGATATTGGCTAGTTTATGGCAATGTAAATGTCACAATTGTCTTTTTTTCTCCTCTTGGTCATAAGTTAAGGACTTTTTTTGTCTTACTTCACTCAATCTTGCATGTTTATGCTCGTGTTGATCTATTTATAATTGTGCTGAAAGTGTTGTAAGTTCCAGAAGCGGGAATTACGGGGCCGTATATACTTTCTGTGTGTTATTGTGGAATATGTGCAGCGTGGCTCACATAAAATGTAAGCAATTATTAGATTTGTGTAAGCTTTAAATGTCTAGACATTTTCTTGGTGTATTACCTCACAACACCATAATAAAGCTTCCCCACTTTGTAAACTTTCGTCTTTGCTACCTTAATAGACGTTATTATTTCTGTTCCAAACAATTACGAATTGTCGCTTGGGACCTTATTCCCACCGTTTAACCATTCCATTCATGATTTATTCCCTTCTAACTAACATGCTGAAATTTACCACCATCTGTTCGTGCGAGTAAATATCAAATCGCGATCAAAAAATTTTCAGTTAGCAGACGTCTACAGAAATGTTTAAAACTAATGGGTCAAGTTTGACACCATTAAAGAACTTGATATCACAAGGTAACGGCTTCAATAATAGTGGAATAATATCTATACGTACAGCCACTAAGAGAGCATCAGGTTCTAAAACCAATAAAAATGATTCTGCTGGAAGAAGATTAGGACCCAAAGTTCATGAAAGTAATTATATCAAACCAGGACAAATCATCATGAGACAAAGAGGTACTAAAATTCATCCAGGTGAGAATACTGGGATTGGTAAAGATCATACCATCTTTGCATTGGAACCTGGATACGTTAGGTTCTATTATGATCCATTTCATCCTTTAAGAAAGTATGTTGGTGTAGCTCTCAAGAAAGATTTAACATTACCAACACCACATTTCGAACCAAGAGTAAGAAGATTTGGGTATGTGGAAATCAATGATATTGATGAAGCTCTTAAAGAAGAAAATCGTATGTCCAGACAAGAATATCTACAACAGCCAGAATTACAAAAGCAAAAAGAAAGACAATTGAAAAGTGATGAAGCTTTAAGTGCTAAGTTTGCCGGAACTTTACCAGAATTCATAAATGACCTCAGTGAGGAATCAATCAAACTTGTAATCCAAAGATTAGTTAATGTTTATAAATTAGCAAGACTTGACCAAACTATTGAAGAAGCCAACTTACAAACCACATACAATTATGTTTATGATTTGACTTTACAATTGAACAGTGAAAAAATCAATCAAGAAATATTCGATTCATTGAAAGAAGAATATATCAAATTGGCTGATAAAGCTGATGGTTTAGTAACGGTTGATGTCCAATCGAAAACCTTAACTAAGTATTTGACTCCTGAACAAAGACAAGAACTCAAGGCTTCAACATTGACCAAGTTAGACCAATATGTCAATAAGTTAATCACCAAAGAAGATAAAAAGGCTATTCAAGATTTGATAGCCACCCCATTAGCTTTCAATAAATTTGAAATTCCTGAATTAACCAAGAAGTACATACCTTCAGTATTACCTGAAACCGTTAAGGAAACCGTAGTTGAAGATATCAACCCAAATAAAGTTCCAAAGAACATCACTGTAATTAAAAAATTTGATGAAGCCACCAAGAATGTAAAGGTCATTGGTAGAACTAAAGAAGCATTTTTATAAACTTTGGATAATGTAGTTTAGTATGTAAATAGAATAAATAGACCATATTATTGGTATTGAAGAGTTAAGTGCTTAATAAGAAGCTCAGAGGACCCGTTCTGTGCTTTGTGCATAGTCTTTCGCATACAAGTCTCGTGAAAGCATGGCAATCGGCTATACCAATCATAAAATTAGATCGGTGCATATTAAGCAACCTATCAGCAATTTGCTCTGGTTCGTATGAACGCTATAAGCCATGTCAGGGAAAATGGGAAATTCCCTGAAATTATCATAACCTCCAAGAAATCAACACATTAAAATGCGTTGTTAAATGAAAATTTTCGCGTTGGTTAATACAAAACAATATGGAACACCTTGATAAATTAAAGGAAACCAAGGTTTATGAAGAATATGCGAAGTTAATGGTCACTTATCAAAACTTCATTGATCATTCAGTACCTCATACATTTTACAGATGGATTGGTTTTGGAGGTTTAGTATTTTTATTTATGTTGAGAATAATTTTAAGTCAAGGATGGTATATTATTTGTTATAGTTTAGCTATTTACCTTTTGAATTTACTTTTAGCCTTCTTAACTCCAAAGTTTGATCCTTCATTAGAGCAAGAAATGAAAAATGAAGAAATCGAAGAAGGTTTTGATGAATCTAATACTCAAGAAGAAGAATTCAAACCATTCATAAGAAGATTGCCAGAATTCAAATTTTGGTACAATGCTACCAGAGCTGTGATTTTATCATTAGTCTTACTGTTCTTTTCAATATTTGATATTCCAGTCTTTTGGCCAATCTTATTGATGTATTTCATCATACTTTTTACCTTGACAATGAGAAGACAAATTCAACATATGATCAAATATAAGTATTTACCATTTGATTTTGGAAAGGCAAGATATTCAAGAAATTAATGACTTATCTGTTGAAATCTTATGAAACTTTAAATCCTTTCCTTTATAGATTAATAACGTATATGGTCAAGATTAAATCAAAAGATCGTATATAGTTAATATTATGGTTGTAAATCTGTTTATCAAGCCGTTAAAATCATGAACTGTCATAAATTGATGAATGTTCAATATGAAATCGTGTATATGATGTATATTATCGTTGGTTCTCTTCATCTGCAGTCTAATATTCTATATTTTGTATATGCGTATGTGAGATCCTCGCCTTAGCCTAGGCTTAAGTGCTCACGCTCCTTTGTCGGAATTTTTCCAGAGTCTCCTATCAACCAATTTCATATATAATTTATTTGCAATTGAATTATAAGCCATTGATCAATTAAAAATCATCATGAGTCGTGCAGAAGTTGATCTTCAAATAAGTGTTAAGAAGGCTTGTAGTCTTGAAGAAGTGCCTCCAAAAAGAAAACATGTTAGAGCTTGTATCGTTTACACTTGGGATCACAAAAACTCAAGAGCCTTCTGGAATGCTGTCAAGATTCAACCATTACAGAGTGATCAAGTTCAATTATTCAAGGCTTTGGTTATGATTCATAAAGTTTTACAAGAAGGTCATCCAAATACCTTGAAAGATGGTTACAGAAATCGTGATTTTATTTCATCTTTAGGTTCAGTATTCCCAAGTCATGGTAATGCTTATGGAAAATTGATTAATCAATATGATAAATTCATCTTAAGGAAATTGGATTTTCACAGAAATAATCCAAGTTTCAATGGTATGTTTGAATATGAAGAATATATTTCATTAAGAGCTGTAAATGATCCTAATGAAGGTTATGATGCTATTTTACAATTGATGGACTTGCAAGATTCAATCGACAGTTTACAAAAATTGGTATTTTCTACTATCAATCAAACTCCAAACAACTTGTGTAAAATTAGTGCTTTGATTCCGTTAGTTAGTGAATCATATGGTATTTATAAATTCTGCACTTCCATGTTAAGAGCTTTATATCAACAATTAGGTGATGATGATGCTTTACAAGCATTATTTGATAGATTCGATTCTCAACACTTCATGTTACGTGATTTTTTTACTGATTGTAATTCTATCAAATTTTTAACTACTTTAGTTTCAATTCCTAAGTTACCAAGTAATCCCCCTAGTTTGAAGAATGAGAATGATGATCAAGTCTCAAGACCAAGATCTGTTGCAAATACTGAAAACTCAACTCCTCAAGTTTCTTCCCAACCTACTGGTACTACAATGGAAGCCCCTCCACCAGTCGATCTGATTTTCTTACAACAAACTGGTATGTTTAATCAGCAACAGTTAGAACAGCAAAGATTACAACAGGAATTAGAAAATCAAAGACAACAACAATTAGAAGCTCAATTAAGACAACAACAAGCTTTTGAACAACAACAACGTGATCAACAACAGAGATTCTTACAAGAACAATCAGCATTACAAAACCAACAAACTCAACAACAACAGTCGAGGGTCTCTGAATTAGAACATGATTTATTGATGTTTAAGAATCAATATGATAATGATCAGCAATTGTTGCAACAATACGATGCAAGAGTCAAATCATTGGAAGTTGAATTAGCCCAATTAAACGAAAATGCCACTCAACAAGTAGCTTCAAAAGATCAACAATTAAGTGTTAGTGAGGAACAAATCAACAACTGGGCTAAAAAATATGAATCCCTCGCTAAATTATACTCCAAATTACGTCAAGAACACCTTGATCTTTTAGCAAGATTCAAAAAGATTCAACAAAAGATAAGTAGTGCTCAAGAATCGATTCAAAAACGTGAGAAGTTTGAAAAAGAATTGAAAGCTAAGAATATTGAATTGGCTGATTTAATTAGAGAACGTGATAGGGCAAGATTAGATCTTGATAGATTGAGAGGTACTAAAGATCAAGAAATAGAAAAATTGAAGGCCGAATTAAGAGAGTTGAATGCTTCTATCAGTGAATCAGGTAAATTACAATCAATGAACTTATCAGGTATCATGGCCAATCATCAAAAAGAGTTAGATGGTTTAAAGAAGCAATTGAGTGACGGTGATCCAACATCATTACAAGAAAAATTAAAGGAAAAAGAAATTGATTTAGAAATTGCTCAGGAATCATTAGACAGTGCTTTAAGAGAATTAGCATTATCCAAAAATGACCAAGAAGATATTGTCAATGCAGAAATTGATCAAATTTTATTGAAGAATATCGATAAGTTCAGATCGTTAGTTGATTTATTCTTGAAAAATAACATCAAGAAGATTCAAGCTACTAAGCACGAGTTGTCATCGCCAATTCAAGCTGGTAATTTGAATGCATCTCCTGAATATTTGTTATCAATTATTGAAGCTAGTTCCGATTTTGCTTCTGATTTTGCTAGTGTTTTTAATGGATTTATTGTTGATGGTAAGGCCACATATGATGATGATTCAACCTATTCTGGTATCATTTTGGCAAGTTCGGAATTAACAACATCCATAAATGATCTTATGTTGAATGCTAAGGGTATTTCAAGAGCCATTCCACAAGATGCCGAAGAAAAAGTTCTGGAATTAGTTTCATATGTTTTGGATGATACTGAAGCTTATTTTACCAATATTCTTTCCTCTAACTTAGATAAATTGACTGATGATGATGACAAGATTGATAAAGTTATTGATTCTAATTTACAATTACAGCATACTTTACAAGAGTTGGGTTCATACGTTGAGACCCTAAGATCATCTAAATCAATAAACTTCTCGCTGAATAATTTGGATAAAGTGGTGGATGATGAGATGAAACAAACTGCAGTAACCGTTCAAAACGCTTCTAAATTTTTACAGAATCTTTTATCAGACCCAAATATCAAAGGAGCCAATATAGAAGTACATTCTGCTATCTTACAAGCTGCTCAAGCTGTTATTCAGGCGGTTGCTACTTTGATCAAGGCTGCAACTGAATCACAACGTGAAATCGTTTCCAAAGGTAGAGGTAACCAAACACGTACTGAGTTTTATAAAAAGAATAACAGATGGACCGAGGGTTTGATTAGTGCTTCAAAAGCTGTTGCAGGTGCCACTAACATCTTAATTCAAACTGCTGATGGCGTACTTCGTGATACTAATTCACATGAACAATTAATTGTTGCGTCAAACGAAGTTGCTGCTTCTACTGCACAATTAGTGGCTGCTTCAAGAGTCAAAGCTAATTTCGTATCAGACACTCAAGATAATTTAGAAACTGCTTCTACATTAGTTTCAAGCGCATGTAAGACGTTGGTTTCAAAAGTTCAACAATTGTTGGATACTAACAATGACAACAATAAGAATGATGTCGATTTAAGTAAGTTGACTCCATATGAAGGAAAGACTATAGAAATGGAACAACAAGTGGAAATTTTGAAATTAGAAAATTTGTTAAGTTCTGCTAGAAAAAGATTGGGAGAAATTCGTAAACAAGGTTACAGGGACGATGTTAGCGATGATGAAAAGTAGTCCTGGTGCATATTTATAGATATGCCTAACGAATCAGTTCAAATAGATCAATTTTATGTAATAAATAAAAAGTTTTGAGTACTTCGAACGAAATGTTTTGTATATTAATTTGTAAACTACTTCAATGAACTCATGAACCTTTGAATTCCCATTACTAGTTTTGAGCTAATTCCATTATTACCTTTGCCTTTTGTTGGTAATAAGAGGTCGGTTTCTTTTTGTATACTTTTAAGTCTAGCATCTTTTTCTTCTTCACTATCTTCATAGCCCAAATCCAATGTCAGTTCAGCATAGGAATTATGAATTTTCAATCTCTTGGATCTCTTGAATGTGCTAGATGCCTTTTGTGTTTTTGTTTGTCTCAATTCATTTTTGACCGTCTTCTTAATTGGGTGATATGATTGAGACATAGATACTTCAAGGCGATGTAACTTATTTTGGACAGCCCTGTCTTGCACCTCTGGGGATGCGAACAAGACTTCATCAATAGAATTGAACTCACTTTTTGGTAAACGATTTATTTTTTGTTTGAACATAACGTCTGCAATCTTAATTTGTGTTTCAGGGGTCATTATCCAAATCTAATTATATTCCTTGATTTGAAATTATTACAGATCAGAGATTTTATATTTTTTGAAGCAGCTGCAAAATTAAATATGCGGCTGTAGATTCCTGAAAAATATGAGACTTCAGATAAATGGCCTAACAAGGTCTCTTATTCTTGCCTTAAATAAGCTTTCTTCTACAATGTGCTTCTAAAAATCTGTTGAGTAGAGTAGAAAAGATTCCCGTTACACATGAGCAATAAAGAGCAAACTAAATCTAAAGTCATCGTCAAACATGTAAAAATCACAGAATTGAAACAATACAAATTTATAAAGAAAAAATAGTAAAAACAGAAACATATGGTCTTAAATTCTCAAAATATAATAAACTCAATCTTGAACACATATCCATTCACTCAATACTTCAAAAAATTACCTAAATTATAGCTCGTGATTTTTCAAATGCTTCACTGTTAAGCAATGTCTTACTATGGATTCCTTTGACTTCAACATTAATCACCTTGTCGGGTGATATTTTGGGTGAAATGATGATAAACATGTTCCCATTAATTTCAGCAAGAATATACTCTGGTTCAGGTGGCTTATTAAATCTGAAGCTAATCGCGTAATTACCAAGGAGTTTAGAGCTGGTTTTATCTTCATCCAGTGCTCTATTATCCGAAAGTTGAAGTACCTAAGTATTTCTTTCTCATGGAAATTGACATTCATCTCTTCATTCTGGATGTCATCGTCTTCAAAATCAATGATATATTCATCTAATTCCTCGTTGAGCGAGCTTGGACTACCACCGATAAATAGTTTCTCGATTAAAAAAGGGATTGGTGCTACATAAATCACATCGAATTTTTCGTCATTCATAGAAGATTCTTGATGGTATGGCTGCAGCCAATTAATATTTTGAGAGACCAACATCTTTGACCGCTTATATTTGATGAATGGAGAAAAGAAGTGATGGAGTCGTTTACACAAATTAAACAGTCTGGAAATATAGTATAATTGAACTACTTCGAGATATTCTGGCTTTAAAGAAAGAGAACCTTCTATATACTGTTAGGTCATCTAAGTCACAATTTGAGGTGGGAGGCCCTAGAAGAGTTTAGAAATGCATCCGAGGAGAAGGCTCTATCACAAGATTACTCTACTTATTCTTTGTGTACTTGAATAGAATATAACAAAACATAAGCAACACTAAATAGGACATAATTCAGTTTGTATCAAAATGGAGTACCCTCTAAACATGAAGAATTCACAAAGCTACAAATTAACAAGAAGCCATCAAAAGAATAAAGTTCCGTTCACTATTACGAGCCATAATTACAAAAAGCTTCAGGATATTCAAAGCTCTGCCAGCTCTGAATATGATTAAAGTGGATACATCACAGTACCTGCGAGTTTGAACACTTAAACAAATAGAAAAAACTCGAGATTCTTGAAATAAAATGTGAAGCCTCAAGTTTCAAGTCCTAAAGTGGATATTCATGCGTTGAACTATATTTTCGACAAAAAGAACTAAAGAATAGACCTATAGCAAGGAAGCGCTCACTTTCAGTGGTATATAATCAACATGGCAAATCAAACGAAGCCTCATATCTGTCAGCTTCCAGTAGAAAACAAAACTCCATCAACAAATCAATTTATGCAAAAATACTCTAGAGCAGCTACGTGTGTCCCAATAATACAACTAAAAATAGAGTAAAATCTATGTTTAGTGTACACTTTTTACCTAAATGATCCATACTCAAGGATAAAGTACAGAATTCAACCATTCAAATCACTTCAAGATAAGTGCCTATAAATTATTAGAGCTCAAATCAATATTGCCTTGTCTAAACAAAGCTCCAAATATGATAGAGCAACATCTTCTACCAAAACTCCCCTCAACTAAACAAAAAGTTAAACCATTAGAGTGAAAAATCTCACCCCTTTCATGAAAAAAACCACAGTTATATTACCTATGATATTAATACGTATGATGATTAACAATCACAGAAACTTGGTTTGCATCCTCCAACAACATTGATAAATACTAACTCAACAAAGGGATACAAAGAGTGAATGAGGAGGAAGCATTGAAACGAACAGAGAACCAACGTTAAGGAAATTCAACCATCAGTCGTAGTCAACGATAAATTCCAACAACGGAAATATCTGGATTTCCAAGCGAACGGGAATTTGACGAGTATTAATCGCAGAGACAAGATAGAGATTTCGACTTTATTAGAAAACCAAATAGATGCCACACATCATACATTACTTTTTCTATAAATTATGATTAAAAATTTATCAGGAGAGAGATGAAAGTCGTGTTGATTGTGCTTGGTCTTAACATTCTCAAGATTAACTAAGTTCTTTAGCAATCAGCATTGATTCTTTTAGTTATTGCTGTTTTTTTAGATAACTACTGAATATCATGGAACCTAGGTTCCTCATATAATCCCCTTCTAAGGCCTAAGGCATGTTAACACTTAAAGTCTCACAGGGGAATACCTTTTCTTGTTAGAATATGACATTGATGTTAGAAAAGAGTGTATCATGACTCCAAGTGTTAACACGCCTTAGGCCTTAGAAGGGGATTATGTAAGGAGCTCAGATTCCCTTCATATTAAGTAGTTATCTAAATATATATCACTAACTAAAAGAATAAATGCTGAATACTGAAGAGCTTATTAACCTTGAGTATGTTAAGAACAAACTCAATCAACATTTCTAACATATTCTAACGATATGTTCTTCAGTAGTCTGCATTGTTTCTCTGAGTTGTAAGCGCAGACACTTTCAGTCGTTCAAGAGCTGGGTGGATATGGAGGGGGATGTGGAGATGGTTAGTATGTTAACGAATATCTATTGATAGGGAATCTTGTTTTCTTATATATGTTCATACCTTCAAACGCCTCAGTCGGGTGAAAATTCAGACTCACACGTGAGACATATTCTTTCCCTATATTATTAGATAGCATATTGTAACATTTGTAGGTAGTCATCTTTCAGAATGATAAATATATAAGTAGAACATATAGGCCTGTGTTAAGTATTGTTCTAAATATAAAAATTATTGAATAAAAGATATTATACTGATGAACATTGGGGCTCCACACTTCTCAGTGATACAAATTCTTCTGAATCACTTTCAATTAATACGGATATGGTGTTGTTTTGTGTTCAATGATGGCATAGATATGTAAGTGCACTTTACCTAATATCAAAAGTTTTCTTCGTAGGTGTATATGGAAGGCTCTGTTATTTTATTGGACCCTGCTCTTAAATTTTTCAGCTGAGCTCTTTTAATAAAAGTGTAGTTGAGCTATGTCACGAAAAGGAGCCTGGTGCATTAGATAGATTTTGCTTTCGGAAGGAGAATGAATACTTGAGATCGCCTACTTATGAAATATTCTAGGGTTAGATCAATATGCTAATTGTTTAGTTGAATTAAATGTGGGTGATGTTTTATACAATGAATTGGGTTTTTAGGGAATTTCTCCGTAATTATTGTTTGTTTAGATTAGAAGACTACGATAGTTAAAGCTATTGTTGATGGGCCTTTAGGATAATCACAAGTGGTCTCTGTAGGTTTTATTGGTTTTAGGATTATTGATATCTGTAGCCCAACTATACTGTCTTTAGATTCAAATATGGTGATGCGCAATCACTCTGTCTCGTACTTATCCTCTGGTATGAGGTCTTTAAATTATGTTCTGCTCGCTCATATTGAATACTAATGCTACCCAGTGAACTTGCAAGATGCTACTGCTTTCTTATTTGTAACTTCCTTTATCAACGTACTATCGTTTCAAAACCTTATTGTTTTCTTGATTCAATACGTAGCTTTGTTCACGATGTTTCATTTTGATTATCCCAGCAACTGGTTATACGATCTTCTTGCAAAGTTACCAGGAGCTAGAGAAAACCATGAGTTGAATGTTTTGTTTTCTTCTTTTGAGTCTGCAGCTCGCATGCTTGTAATTGACGACTATAGTTTGTGATTTTAATATATTGGGTTGATATTTCGTGTGATCGCTTCTAAAACACTAATTTTTCTTTCAGTTAAGTTATTTGTTAGGTCTCGTTATGTGTTTGATTCAGAAGCTGGTGAACATGAAGTCTGTTGATAGTTAAATAATAGCCAGTTGGGCGTGACGGTAGAAAAGTTAATCTTGCAAAACATATTGCTTTAGGTGATTGTCTAAGTACTGGATTTCAGATTGGTTTGACGAAATGAATAGGTACGTTTATTAGGTTCTTCTGGATGTTATAGAAGTCATAATGGTATGGTATAGGTACCATTAGATGAAGCCATATAATTTTTCTGAGTGGTACTACTTCATATTATATGCGTGTCTCTGGTTATCTTGGAGTCCCTGTCGTGCTGACTAGAATTATTTTAATTTTGGGTTAGGGAGTTTAGTCGATTTAATTCTTTTCATAGCACTTGTGTTTATTCTGTACTTGGATATTTTTTAGTAGTTTATTGATTAGATGATATTCATTGATGAGTTTTGTTATTAAAGCACGATTTATTTACTAATTGAAATTTTCAATTAAGCAAAAGTAGGAACATGATGAAAATTTAGTCATGATTAACTACAGATGACTATTATCAATCACACAAATACACGGAAAATCATATCTTAATTGAAGCACTCGGAGAGAAAGAGTGAGAATTTTATAGAATATATATTGATTTTTCTAACCAGAATTTAATCGATGAAGCCATGAATTGATATCCAATGCTAATAATCATTAGAACTTGAAAACATGTTCATTGGTGTAACCTAATTCACCTAAAGCACCAGTGATTTCACCTTGTTCAGTTGGTGAAACTTTAACACCAGAAATAGCTTTATATAAGCCTGGTGGACCACAAACAAAAACCTTGGAATCTTTTGATGGAGCTGGGATGTTTTCTTTTAAGAATTCCTTAGTAATATACCCAGTTTTACCTTTCCAAGAAGCAGGTGGTTGATCTAAAAAGTAGGTAACAGTAAGTTGGTCTTTGTGTTTAGCAGCTAAGTCATCTAAATCTTGTTTTAATAAAATATCATCAGCATTAACGGAACCATAGAATAAATCAACTTTAGTTTTATCATCGGGGTTTTTAGTAATGTTATCAATCAATCTATAAAATGGAGTAATACCAGAACCACCAGCAATTAAACTAACATGTTTGTATTGATTTGGTTCCCATTTCCATTTAACAATTGGACCTTTGAATGATAAAGTATCATTTGGTTTTAAATCATGAATATGGGATGACATTTTACCACCATCGTATTTCTTAATAACGAATTCAATAACTCCTTTGGTATCAGTTTCACTAACTGGAGTATAAGGTCTAATAACATTACTACCTTTTGGAGTAACGAATTTAGTTAAAAGAGCTGAACAATCAACTAAACCACTAACATCATTAGGATCAGCAAGTTCAAAGATGATTCTTTTGGATGATGTTCCAACATTGACTGAAGATTTTAATTTTAAATCGACCCATTCATTTGGATTAGTAAATGTTTTACCATTTTCGTTGGAGATTCTGTTGGTGGTGTAGTAATAATTTAATCCAATGACACCAGCAGTTGCAACCGATGCAATTGATAAGACTTGTTTGTTAAAAGTTCTTGATAACATGGTAATTGATTAGTAATTGACTGTTAAATCTCAAAATTTGGTTCAATGGCAAATAAGAATTTGAAAAGTTTCGCTACGTCCGGTCCCAGGATATTTGCTCATACTGAAACTTCCGCAACCATTGCGGTTTTGGTAAACTGTGGTTCCGTGTCTCGTTCCTCGTAAATCATAGCCTATACAATCAATTGTTCCATAAATTTGAAGATTCCATTGTTTCCTAATAATCAATTGATCCAAGTTTCACGTAGATTCAACAATGTTAAGAAATAAATCTCAAAAGGAATTGCTCAAGTTATCTAAGACTTTAATTCAACCCCTATTACCCAACTACTATAAGGGTCAAAGTGGTAAAGTTGCAGTCATTGGAGGTTGTGAAGATTATACAGGTGCTCCATTTTTTGCCAGTCAAGCGTCTGCTATGGTTGGGAGTGATTTAAATCATGTCATATGTGAAAAATTAGCTGGGCCAACCATTAAACTGTACTCTCCAGATTTAATGGTCCATCCCTATTTGTATGAGTTTGGCAATCCTGAAACTAAGCAGTATTTCAGTGAAAATGATTATAACAACATCAGGAAATTAGAATTGGAACAGATTGTTGATAAGAGTTTCAAACAATTCGATCATTTGATTGAAAGTGAAATCTTACCTAAAGTCATACCACTTTTAAGCAAATGTGATATATTTGTTATTGGGCCTGGGTTTGGGAGAGATGGTCTTATGGTCAAGACTATGATTAAAATCATAGAACAAATCAAAGTTTTTAATAAACCCATTGTTTTGGATGGTGATGCTTTGTTTGTTGTAAGTTTAGATCCAAGTATCATAAAGAATTACCCCAAAGCTGTATTAACCCCAAACTTGATTGAATTTGAAAGAATTGGACAAAAACTTGGGTTAGATTCGATCTTGAAAGAAGACAACTTTGACAAGGTTCTTGATGTTACTATCAAACTTAGTAAGAAATTAGGAGGCCTAACTGTGATCCGAAAAGGTCTGATCGAATTGATAGTCAATAATGATGAGTATCTCATCAATGATATGAAAGGTTCAAATAAGAGAGTAGGTGGCCAAGGTGATACTTTAACTGGTTCATTAGCAAGTTTCCTTGTTTGGTCATATCATTATCAGGAAGAGTACTGGACACAAGACAAAAATAATAAATTGTCTTCACAAGAACTGTTAATATTAGCATGCTTTGCCGCTAGTGCCTTAGTTAGAGTTGCTAGTAGTATCGGATTCAAAAAATATGGGAGATCCTTACAGACTTCTCATATTCAAAGTCTATTAGGAGAAGCATATACTGAATTATTCGAAAGCGATGATTTCATAAAGTTATAGAGAATTTTTGCTCAATGGTAAACTTATTAAGTATTTTGATGAATTTTATGTCTGTATGATTCTATTTAGTCTCTCTTTTTAACTGCTAATTTACCGGGCACATAAGGAAATTTTTCAATGAAATGTTTGGCAATATCTCGTCTGTTACAAACCCAAACACCTTCCTTTTCACTGATGTATTTCATGAAATTTCTTAAAGCATTGATTCTACCGGGTTTACCAATAATTCTGGAATGTAGAGGAATATTCATAATTTTACCTCCCTCACGGTATAACTGATCAAATTCTTGTTTCAAGTAATCTTCATACACAAATGCACCAGGGAAACCAGGTCCAGGATGAGAAGAAACAAACTTATAATCATTAGTAACATAACAGTATGGGATCATTAACATTCCTTCCTTTTCGAGGTCTGGTAAATGTGTTTCTTGAGGTAAATCAACCCAATATGGTACATCATCATTATAACAGTCAGATTCCCACAAGAATGGTTTACCTAGCTGTTTATGAGCTTCTTTAACCAATGAGGGGGTTTTCAAATTACCTCTACCAATGTATGCCCCAACGGGTGCTTCACCTGAAGCTTCTTCTAGTAATAATATAGCTTTTTTTATCATCTCTAGTTGTTCTTCATCAGTAGTATTCCCCCAGTTGATCCACCTCAATCCATGGTTAGCAATTTCATGTCCATCTCTAACGCAAGCTTTGGCAAATTCACGATTTTTATCAAATGCTTGTGCTACAGCATAAAGGGTCATTGGGTAATTGAATTCTTTCATTAACCTCAAAAGTCTCCACCCACCAACTCTTGACCCATATTCAAATTCACTTTCACTCATTAAATGTCTTCCTCCCATAACTTCGGTTGATGGTCCACATTTTTCCCAAATATAAGCTTCAGATCTGTCATCTCCATGAAGAACGTTGTGTTCAGCACCTTCTTCGTAATTCAAAATAAAAGAAACGGCAATTCGAGCACCATTGGGCCATTCTGGATCGAGACTCTGTTCTCCGTAGCCTACTAAATCACGAGGTAACTCGTAAGGCGGTAAGGGTTCTGGTTTGAAATCGAGCGTATTCATTGAAGTGTTTATGAAAATGGATTTGTGGGCATTTACGATTTTTATATAAGAGATAAAGTTCCTTGGACTTTACAATATGAAGCCTTATCATCAGATTTAGTTAATAATCGGAGGTAATCCGATGCCCTTGTAGTATGTATACTGATAACGCAAGTCTTATCTACAAATTGCGAAATTTGTATTGTTTCGTTAGGAGTCATCTCCGATATCTTAAAAATTCCGCTCAATGTTGTATAATGGGGCGGATCATATCCGCATGCATATATACTACAATTTCATGTTGAGATTCAATTAATAATGTCAGTATTTACGTTCGAAACTGGGTCAGATAATCCAGTAAGTGTTGAAGATATCATCTCTATTAATGAAGTGTTTGGGGTCGAGGAAAAAGATGAAGAAGCCTTGAAACAATATGCCCAATTACTAGGAGTGTTTCATGCATGTTGTGAAGAATTAGACCAAATGGAAGATTATGTTCCCCTAGTTGATTTAGTAAGGTTTCCTAGAGAAAATATCCACTTCCCTATCAAAGATGAAAATAACCTTAATGCTTGGGGGTACAAGGTTACGATTATTGATAAGTCACCAAAACCCGGTAGAAAGCTACTTGAAGGTTCAAATGTGGTCGTCAAAGATTGTGTAGCCATAGCAGGAGTCCCTATGTTACTTGGAACTAATTATATCCAAGATTATATTCCCGATACAGATGCTACGATTATCACAAGGATATTGGAAGCTGGAGCTACTATTAAAGGAAAAGCAGTTTGTGAAAACTTATGTCATTCTGCAACATCTCATTCCTCACCGACAGGTCCTGTGGAGAATCCTTGGGCCCAGGGATATTCAACGGGAGGATCATCATCTGGAACAGCAGCACTTGTTACGGACTCCAACGAAATCGATCTTGGAATTGGTGCTGACCAAGGTGGATCAGTTAGACTTCCATCAGCTTGGTGCGGGTGTGTTGGATTCAAACCAACATTCGGTTTAATTCCGTTCACAGGAGCAGCGAGTAATGAAGCCACTAATGATCATATAGGACCTATGACCCAAGATGTGTTGACCAACGCTAAGTTGCTTCAGGTTATCGCTGGATCTGATGGGATTGATGATAGGGGATACAATGCTATTACCACTCCCTACTATGATGATTTAGTTAACCTAAAGGACCATAGAAGTTTGAAAGGGATGAAAATTGGAATTTTGAAAGAAGGATTTACTAATCCAGCCGTTGAACAGAGTGTTAAAGACACTTGTTTCAAAGCCATTGAAAAGTTCAAGGAACTTGGTGCTGAGGTAAAGGAGGTTAGTATTCCGCTACATTCCAAGAGTACCTTGATTTGGACCGGAATTTCTAAGATCGGAGGGTATATGACTAAAGTTGATTGTAATGTTGGCAGAAGAGGATTTCTGTTAAACCCACTTCAAGAGAAGTTTCGTGCAAGTCTTCACGATCAAGAGAGATGGAACCAAGCATTTCCCTCCTCCAAGAATATCTATTACAACGGATACTATGCGGTTGACAAATTTCCTGGGTTATATGGCAAGTGCCAGAATCTAGGTTTGAAGTTAAGGCAAGCTTATGATGACGCATTAGGAGAGTTCGATTTGTTAGTGTTACCAACTACGCCCTTTGTGGCTAGATCTCATGCTAAAACGGGTCCTGATGCTAAACCACTTGACTTATTGGGTAAACAAGTTGGGTTATCTCTGAATACCGCTGGGTTTAATACCACTGGCCACCCAGCGTTGGCTTTGCCTTGTGGGATGTTACCTATTCTGGAAGGTCCATTAGCGGGAAGTGGTACCAAATTGCCTGTTTCACTTCAAATAGTTGGCAAGTGGTGGAATGAGGGTACAATTTATAGAGCTGCTTATGCTTGGGAACAATCCTACAATTGGAAAGAGAATTAGTTAAGTGTACAGCTCGAGTTAGTATTCTCAAATATATAACAATAAAGGATCTCGTTAAAATATGGGTGCAAAAAGATTAGCGATTTTAGCGATCGGATGCCTTCCGTTTTTTTTTTTTTTTCTTCTTCTTTTTTTGGTGTTTCGCTTGTATCTTACCAATAAGCAGCTCGGAAGCCTTCCGTTTTTAATTGTTTTGAGAAACAATCACACACTGCTGTTGTAAAAGAGATTAAATAATATGATGTGTAGTAAACTCAAGTTAATAATTTATCTAAAAAGTCATTAAGGTCTGATATGTTGTAGATATCATCTAGACGGTTGACCTCCTCCTGATATGCGCCCTCCAAACGTTGTTGACCGAATAAGTCAAAGGTTTGATGGTTTGATCTATTCAATCGCTTGATCAACCTCTCAAATATCGTACTAAACTTCTGAACGCTGGGACACCTTTCACTCACTACGAAAAGAGTTGCAGAGCAACATCTCAAACCTTCACTAACACTGAAGTCCCATTTGATCTTCTCAGTTAAAATTGCATAAATTATGGTAATTCCACTTAAGAATACAGTTTGAATCCCTATTATTGAATATAAAAGATTATCATCATCATGAATCTTTCTACTTAGTTTGCATATACTTATGGAACTGTTTATACAAGTTGTGAATAATGGATCTTGAGGATCTAGCTTATTTATGAATGGAATTAGCAAGTGACGTATTTGCTTGTTATAAATATAAGAATAATAAGCATGATCAAATGTTGATAGATTAGGAGGTAAACTATTGATCCAGTTTTTCATGTCATCCAGTAAATTTTGAATCAAAGTTGTTGGAACTGAATCGAAGGTGTTCTTGACTGAATAAATATGACCATGGATTTTCCTATCAATGATTCGTAGTTTGATTATCTTTATTGCTAGTGTGAGTGAAGTGGGTGTTGATGTATCTTGATAACTTACCTTGAAGTTTTCATAATTGCAATGAGGATAAGTTGAATAGAACATGTTCTTTATAGTGATAGGATCATTAATGGACTCATCGATGTTTATAGGCAAATGCATGTCTATATCCTCGTCACTTAAAGAAAAAGGTCTACCAAAACTATTGGAAATTGTGATATCTAAATTATAACAACACCAAAAGATTCTTGATCTTAGAAGATACTCATAAGGTTTATCTACAAAAAGTGGTAAATTCTTACGATGAAGTCCAAGACTTATACACAATTTAACAGCCATTCCTATCAAGTACCATATGATTTGACCTTGAGGAGTTCGTAGTTTATATACAACAACTAGTAATAAAGCTTGGATAGCTGACACAGATTCATTATTAAAGATTGTTTGAATGTTGTCATTCATGGCAGCTTGGTAGAACAAGAGTCTTGCAAACGATACATGGGATACGGAAGTAGTATCATCATTAGTCTTCAAATATGATCCAACTGCATATATCATTAAAATCATTAATCTGTCAGTTTGCTTACTTGAAGACTTTTCTTGATACAAAGCAATACGCCCTCTATGAAGACCTTCTATGTGATTCTTATCTAGAAACGGATATTTTTTATGAATAATATTTATATAATTGTCGAAAAAATAATCCATTAACTTATCATCTTCAAGTAAAATCTCAGTCAATGTATTTGGATCATTAGAAATATCTTCAAAATTGTCATTATATTTGAAATCAACTTTTTCATTTATATCATCTTCAATAAGGTAACATTGAATCAAGTTGGCAATATTAAACGTTGAAGTTCCGACATAAATCGGATTCGAATCATCTTTCAATGGTATGAATGCTGCACATTCTACTAAATTATCTTTCTTTTGGGTACTTACATTTACTTGAGTTTCGATTTGTGTTCCTATTTGTGGTTTCTGTAAGTTTTCAACTTCACTTTCCAATTCTTTTAATCTTCCTTGTAAAAGCTTGACTTTATCTTCAAGTATCTTCACATAGTCAGGCCTGCTTTTTTCGCTATACCTGCAAGGTTTATGTCGTTTACTACAATTAGAACAAGCAATTTCAGGCTTTAGATAATTCCCATCGCATTTTGTCTTCCTTGTCTGACATGCTAAACATGCTACTACCGCTTTATGGGTAGATACCTTCATATTATCTTGAATTTGCGGATCGTTATCTATAAATTATATTTGGTAGAGGCACGTTCTGGGCTACTCTCTGTGTGATTTGTTTTCATTTGGCACCAAAAATTCTGAATAACAGAAGGTATATTGAAGCGTGTTACTAGTAAAGACAAGTTAAGTTTTGAAGATGTAAACTTAGATACATCTTGGCTATACCGGTTAAGTACCAGATCCTTTCAATTTTAGGGATTCTTAACTTATATTGAACTAATAATTCCCCTTAAGTTGCAGCAGAAACAGATTGTTTACCATATGAGATTTGAAAATCATTTACGGCAGTTAATGGCCTGAAGAACTTCCAATTGATATCTGGTTTGATGGCTGATCATAAATTTTGCGGCCAGTTATCTATCATGGCAAGGGCACTTAACGGCTGCACAGATTGATCCAGACTGATAGTGGATCCATATAAGTGTACAGTATTGAACTTTTCAGGGCATAGTTAACAATGTCATCTGAGAACTAAGAAAAGGGTACTATGAAATTGAGTCAAAATTATTTTTATAGGTAATTTTAACGACTTCTTTCCTCTCAAATAAACTCGTATTCATTTGACGCCTCTCAGGGTAAACCCTTCAAGTACAGGTTTTGAAAGATTTGAGTGATAATGGAGTAGTAGAGAACCCCTGACCTTCCTGAGATGTTATGAGGATGGAAGTAGACATTTACAAGATTTTTAGAAAGCTTGACTTTTCCAAATCAACCAGAAATGCAAGATGTCTGGGGCAGGTGCACGCGGGCAAAAGTGGCCTAAGATAATTTAATGGTGTTTACGGTTTTTCCAACCAAAAAGAATCATGAGAGAGAATAAGTGTTTCTTACAAAGAAAGCCCAATTCCCCCGTGTACATGTAGATTTCATGAATAAAAGGACCAGTTCAAGATGTTTTGAGATCTCATTGAGTATTCTATTTTTTGTATTTTTTATATATGTTTTGTGATTTTTACAAATGTACAAAGCTGCAATTTAAAATAAGAACCATGTCGATTAACATTCATAACTTTTGAATTCTCTTCTCATTGACTACCAAACATATATCCGTTATATAATCTCGTTTCATATACACATGGTTTTTGTTTAAAGACAAACCCTTCATCAGGCTGAACAATAGATAAGTGTTCACCTACCAATTTGCAGCAATTTTTATGTAAGGTACGGTGAAACAACCCAGAATACGCCTACAACAAGAGGTGTCAAAATATCCCAGAAATTCAAAACGAAAGCGATTTATAAATAATTCAGATCAATTCAAATCAATACCTCGGGAAGTTTACGATGCAAAGCATTGTTGAATTGACAATACTGTGGGTAAAGTGCAGGAATTGACAAGTTTCAGCCTTTATTAGATTCAAAAAATCACCCAAGATTAACAAGAAAAAGAAATCGACCTGAAATAATGATTTTTACATTGCTATATTAAATGATACCCCCAAACCGTAACTTGAGTCCATTAAAGTTTCTCACGGTTAAAGTTACCTTATGGTATCTCCACCCGCACTTCGGCACTTATGCTCCTGATTCAAAAAATTTATAGTGTGAAAAATAACTGCATATTCGAAAAAATAATTGCAATAGTTAGAAATGTACAAATCCAGACAATATGAAGTAATCAGAAAAGGCAATACCGTGTATGGTAAGAAGCCACTTCAATCAATTGACTCAAAAGCTAGTAATTTAGTTTTTGGTGGTGAATTAATTGCTCAAAGTCTTATGGCAGCATGGGAGTTAGTACCTGAAGAGGGATGGACGCCAAATTCATACCATAGTTATTTCATTAGACCAGCAAGTGTCGATAGTATTATTAGATATGAAGTTGTTGAACAAAGTAATGGTAAGAATTTTAAAAATAGATTAGTCAACTGTTATCAGGATGATACCGGGAAATTATGTTTCGTTGCAATGGTATCATTTGGATACAAGAATGATCAGAAATTAAGGCAATTAGAATTCAAGAATTCTGAAAAGCCAAATTTAAAGGACGTCCCATTTGATTTCCAGTTCAAGCCAAATGAATATTTCTATAAATATAAAGATAATATGGAAGATATGATGATCTTTAATCATACTAATGATCACATTCAAGCAATGGTACCACCGGAAATCTTTGAAGATGCCGAAGAAGAAGAAAATAAATTGGATATCGGTGAAAGAAGGTTAGGATTCTTCACTAGAGTTAATGTTGAAGGTAAGCAACCTAAAGAATTAAAAGCCAATTTTGCTGATTTAGCGTTCATTACTGATGCTACAACTTTAGTATTGTTCTTCAGATCTTTAGGTACCGCTTTCAACTTCAAATACTTCTGGTATACTTATGCCAGTATGGATCATAATATTTATTTCCATGATGAAGATTTCGATATTACTGACTGGATATTTGTTGATTACAAATTCGTTAGATTAAGTAATGGAAGAGTTTTATTTGAGACTTTTGGATTTAATCGTGATGGGAAATTAGTAGTGTCAGTTTACCAAGAAGCCCAAGTTCAAATCCCCAAAAAAGTTGCTGATTTAGCCACTGGTGGTGGTTATAAATTGTAATGTCATTATTGCATAATTTGCAGAGACAGTTTAGATTTAAATATATTAGATATTCATTTATGTATCGTAAAACCTCTATGTTAATGACAATTTAAACTACTTAGTTCCGTATTCCATATATAATTCCCTAAACCACCTCCTAAAACAACGGCTAACATTAACCAGCCATTATAAGTCATAAATACTAACATCAACATGAATGAGTATCCAATTTGAAACCCATAAAAAATCAGTCTTTTCAATCTGAATGATTTGTAACTTGAATTGTTAGTTCTTCCAGCATCAAGCCCTTGGAACATTGTAAGCTGTGAATGATGCCATTTGTTGAATGAATATCTGCTATATTCATAACCCATTGATATAACAGCAATTGCTATAACAGACAATATGAATTGGAGTAATGATTTAATATGCCACCATTGAAATATAATACAAGTATTGTGATAATCCCAAGTAAATAACATATTCATTGAACATTTCATGTCCATTCCACCATGGTCCATACCACCGTGATCCATTCCTCCATGGTCCATACCTCCATCCATTACTGCATGGTTCATATTGCTATGTCCTGTCAACTGATGATAACTCAACCAAGCCGATCCCGTATTCAGCCCGCGCAAAAAACGTCGCTTACGAAGAATCAGATGACTATGAGAAATTTAAATTTCTCATCCGGTGTTTAGTTCCGAAACTCTCCTTAAAAGAAGAAATTTTATACGAACTATACGGGTGAATTATAGGCTCACACGCCCTACTTCCGAATAGGGTGCCACGGACTTTAAGCTATGAAAACAACTGTCTTCAAATTTACATAGACCGATTACTCATCAACGTAGTCTTAGATATTAATCACTATGTATTCATGTATGCATCGAAAATAAATCCGGCCAATCAATCGCATAAACGCCGCGTTAACTATGACACAATACTGTAATTAAGTTATCATACATACAGCCATAATGACAGTCTTAAAGAATATTCTCTATAGTTTACCAATGGTAAGTACCCCACAAATTAGGTATCAATAAGAAATCAAGGTTATAACAATTTTTTAAGAACGCAATCTTAGTCATCCATTTAAGGTGAGCCGTTTAATTTCGCATCTCGGATGATTTTGGATATTAAAATTCTTAGTATAAATACCTGCAAATCGCACGTAGAACTAATCTAGAAATAGTTTAAAACAAACACAAAAACAAAACAAAAAAACATGAAAATCCTTGATACTGAAGAAAGAGAAGCTCATATTGCACACATCACTCATGAAGGTGCAAAAGGTTTATTTTACGGATCAATACTTAGTGCAGGACTTTTTGCCTATTTAAAATTCAGACAACCAGTAAGATTCAGTCATTTCAATACATCAATTAAAACATGTATTTTTGCTATGCCAACCATTGCTACCGGTGCATTTTTTGCCGACCAAGGTAGTGTTGAATTCGATAGAATGATGCATCATCTGGAATACACTAATAAAAAAACCCTTGAAGAATTTAGAAATTGGAATAACTTATCAGCATCTGATAAATTTTTCCATTCTTTAAACAATAATAAATATTCAATTATTATTGGAGCATGGGCTGCATCATTATACGGAAGTTGGGTATTTGTTAATAGAGATAAAATCATGACCACTAGTCAAAAAATGGTCCAAGCAAGAATGTATGCTCAAGGTTTAACAATTGTCTTATTATTGGGTACGATATTATTAAGTATTAAAGAACAAGAATTGGCAAAATCACAACCAAAACCAATTCCAGAATGGCAACAAATTTTAAATGAGAGAGAAGAAGCCAAGAAGCATGAAGGTTTAAAGAATTAGGGTCTTATATATAGTAAATGAATGTTTTTAATGAAGAATATTCGAGGGAAGATTTTAACACCTATATTCCCTCTATTACATAACCTATTTTTCCATAACTTCTCTCTTTGTGCAACGTAATTCTCTGTGTAACTTAACTCTGTGTTATATCAGTTACTCATAATTTAGTGTGCGAAAAAATTTCCAAGATGCCTCCTAAGAAGAAGAAAGAAATCGATAAAGATGAAAGGTTTCAAGCCATTGTTTTGACTGATTCATTCTTAACAAGGTTTATGCCCTTAACATCTAAAAAGCCAAGATGTTTGTTGCCATTAGCTAATGTTCCCTTAATAGAATATACTTTGGAATTTCTCTCAAAGCTGGGTGTCAATGAAGTCTATTTAATGTGTTCAGCTCATGCTGATCAAATTCAAGAGTATATTGAACAATCCAAGTGGAATAGTGAACAAAGTCCCTTTACAATCACAACGATTTTATCATTAGAATCAAAATCTGTTGGTGATACTATGAGAGATTTAGATAATAGAGGTTTAATCACTGGTGATTTCCTTTTGATTAGTGGTGATGTTATAAGTAATATTGATTTCAATAAAGCTTTACAATTTCACAAACATAAGAAATCAACCGACAAAGAATATATCTTGACTACGATATTGACTAATGCATCACCATATCATCGTAATAGAACTCAAATCGACAGTGCAACGTTTTTGATAGATAAAGCAACTGATAGATGTATTTATTATCAAGGTATACCACCACCAGATCAACCGCAAACTAGTATTAATGTAGATCTAGACTTGTTAGACGATGTCCAAGATATTCTGATCCGTAATGATTTAATCGATTGTCATATTGATATTTGTACACCATTAGTACCTCAGACCTTTCAAGAAAATTTCGATTATCAATTATTAAGATCAGATTTTATCAAAGGGGTTTTAACTTCTGACTTAGTTAAGAAGACTGTATATGCTTATATTACCGATGGATATGCTGCTAGAATAAGTAGTTTTCAAACATATGATGCTATTTCTCAAGATATTTTGAAAAGATGGACATACCCATTAGTGCCTGATCTGAATTTAAGTGGTACAAATTTCAGATATGAAACCAATCACATTTATAAAGAAGAGCAGGTAGTATTGGCACAATCTAGTAAGATTGGTAACTGTGTTTGTATAGGAAGAAATACTAGTGTTGATGATGGTAGTAGTATACTAAAATCCGTGATTGGCAGAAACGTCAAGATTGGAAGCAACTGTAAGATTATAAATAGTTACATTTTAGATGATGTGACTATTGGTGATAATACTACGATCGTCAGGTCTGTTATAGGAGGTAATATTGGGGATAATGTTGAATTAAGTCAAACTGTTATTGGAGAAGGAGTTATCATTGGTGATGATATTGTGGTACCAAGTCATTCAAGAATTATTGATCAACCTATAGAAAGAGAATCATTCGGGTTCGGTGATGAAGATGAAGAAGAAGAGCAGCAAAAACCAAAAGATTCTGTCATTGATAAGTCCATTGTAGGAGAAAAAGGTGTTGGGTACTTATATATTAGTGAAGATGAAGATGAAGGATCTGAATCTGAAGACGAAGACAATGTCAGCCACAAGATCAGTTTCAATTTCAAATTACTCAATTTATCAGATGATTCAATTGCATCGGTTTCTAAGAAACAACGTAGACGTAAGAACCGTAGGCCAAGTACCACATCAGTAATGTCAACTGATTTTGAAAACTTAAGTGACGAAGACGAAGAAGAAGAAGATTTCAATAAAGAAGCAGTTGATACTGTTATGAGATCAATTGAGAACAACCATGATTTGGATACAGCATTATTAGAGTTGAATACTTTAAGAATGTCAATGAATGTCACATATCATGAAGTTAGAATTGCAACTGTTCAGTCACTTATCAAAAGAATCGTTCATTTCATAGCCACGAAAACATTAACCCCAAGAGATGCAACTGCGAAAGTATTCAAATCGTGGGGTTTATTGTTTCAACGTCAAGTTTTCGAACCTTTAGATCAAGTTGATTTGTTACAGATTTTGCAAAATGAAATAAGCCTCTGTGATAAAAGTTACAATCAAGTTATTTTATTCGTGAGTGTACAGCATTTGTATGAGTTGGATATCGTAGAGGAAGAGATGATTTATAAATGGTGGGACCTGAAGGAAAGTAGCGGTAGTGAAAGGTTAATAGAGGTTAGAGAAGCTACTGAGAAGTTTATTGATTGGTTAAGAGAAGCAGAAGAAGAGTCTGATTAATCTCCTAACTTGAGCTTTATAAACTTCGAACTCGTCAACCAAAACAGTAATTAAATAGTTATACGAATATACATAATTTTTACATCACGTGAGACATCCGTGGTATCATAAACGAGAACAATTTCATTCATTACCAACCTAAATCACCACCACTACCATCACCATAACCCTAAATAACACAGCCCTTCACCAACCATAAACATACCTCCTAAATCGATAACATACGATGATAATTCGGAATAATCATCTCGTACAATCAGCCCATCGCATGATTCTAAACGACGCGAATATAAATTCACAAGAGTACAAATCCAGTGGTAAATCCTGAAAAAAAAACTCCCATACACCACCAAACCAAAAATGACCGAACAATATGATGTTATCGTTGTAGGAGCAGGAGTTGTAGGTCCAGCTATTGCCACCGCTATGAGTCGTGCTGGACGTAAAGTACTTATCGTAGAAAGAAGTTGGAAACGTCCTGAAAGAATCGTTGGTGAATTAATGCAACCAGCGGGAGTTAAGGCCTTAATAGAGTTAGGAATGGTTCAGTCTATTAATAACATTGGAGCTATACCATGTGAAGGGTACTGGATTAAATTTTTCGATAAAACAATCAAATTAGATTATTTAACGAAACTGGAAGCATATGAAGCTAATCCTATTAAACCAGTTCCAGATTGTATTTATGATGATAATGATAAAATCGTAGGTGATGAATCTATCGACTTTAAGAGTTGGTACAATGATGATTTAGTTAGAGGTGTAAGTTTTCATAACGGTGATTTTGTTATGAATTTAAGAGATATTGTTAAGAATGAACCAAATGTCACTACTATTGAAGGAGTAGTGACTAAACTTTTGGTTGACGAATTTGATGATGATATAGTTACAGGGGTTCGTGTCAAAGTCGAAGATGAAATTGAAGATGTCCATGCTAAGTTGGTTATAAGCTGCGATGGGATCTTCTCTAAGCTTAGGAAAACCATCAATGATAATAGTCCTGTAGTTGAATCATATTTCGTTGGACTTGAATTAATCGATTGTGTTTTCCCAGAATTTAAATTCGGTCATGTAATATTAGGAAACCATGCCCCAGTGTTAGCCTATCAAACTAGTAAAAATACTGCAAGAATGTTATGTGCCTATAGATCAAATAAAGCTCCTTCCCTGTCAGCTATTGAGTCTTATTTAACTAATGAAGTTTTACCAAGTATGCCAACTAAAATGAAACCATGTGTTGAACAGGCCATTGCTAGAGGGAAATTTAAAGCAATGCCTAATCAATATTTACCAGCGGTTAAACAGAACAAGAGAGGATTTGTATTATTGGGAGATTCTTTAAATATGAGACATCCTTTGACAGGTGGTGGTATGACGGTTGGATTAAATGATGCAGTTTTATTAGCAAGATTATTACATCCATCTCAAGTTCCAGATTTGGCAGATCATGATATCGTTGTTCAAAAACTTCATAAATTTCATAGTTCAAGAAAGAAACTTGATGCAGTTGTAAATACATTATCGGTTGCATTATATGCCCTTTTTGCAGCTGAATCACGCCCATTAAAAATCTTACAAAATGGATGTTTTGCTTATTTTGAAAGAGGTGGTGATTGTGTCACAGGACCAATTGGTTTATTAAGTGGAATGTTACCATTCCCAATGCTTTTATTCAATCATTTCTTTAGTGTCGCATTTTACGCTATATTGTTAAATTTTAAACAGAGAGGATTAGTTGGATTCCCAGTTGCATTATTTGAATTATTTTGGACTTTATTCACAGCTGTAATCGTTTTTGTACCTTATTTATGGAATGAATTATTCTGTTAGAATAATACTTAGAAAAGTTAGATGTAAATTATTTATGGTTTATTGGTGTTTATGCTCTTGTGATTCTGTTCTGTGTTCTATTTGTGCTTTTGTAAGCTTCCTTGTGTCAACTGCGGAGAAAACTGTTTTGTTCGATTACTGCAATACGCTCATGTCAGCCAAGCTGCTTGAGGACATCTCCTACAAGCTTACAATGCTATTCCAGTGAATTTTTCTGCACACATCTGTTCATGCATTGAGGCTTAGATCTCGAATAACCTTAAATCCTATGCCAAGTTAAACTATATGAATGAAACTCTCGTCACACCCCACCACTCATAACATTCTCAATTATCAATCTACCAATTAAAAATGTTCGGCAACCTCACTATCATCTTTCTTATTGTTGGAGCAAAGGTGGCTGCGAAACCCGTAAAGCCAGCAAAATTTCAGCCGAGTTTTCGTATTGCTTAATTCAACGTTGATATAAATTTAACGAATTCATCAATAACTATAAACTCATATATATTCAAAAGTATAGACTATTAGAGTTGTACTACAAGTGCTGAATATATTAGTGATAAAAATTTAAAAATGGATAGAGCCCCATTACTTCCTAAACCTACCTCATTGAGAGGTTCAGTCATCAAAACAACAGTTAATACCCTCAAATCATCACCAGTTAATTATTTACTTGTGTTTGTACCATTAGGATTGATTGCAGGAGGATTCGGATGGTCCAGTAATGCTATTTTTTGGATCAATTTCTTTGCAATTGTACCTTTAGCATCAATCTTAGCTTATGCTACTGAAGAATTGAGTGAACATGTAGGACAAACTCTTGGAGGGTTATTGAATGCAACATTTGGTAACGCTGTTGAATTGATTGTTTCCATAATTGCTTTGAAAGAAAATCAAATTAGAATTGTTCAAGCTTCAATGTTAGGTTCAATTTTATCAAATTTATTATTGGTTCTTGGTTGTTGTTTCATTGCTGGTGGTATTACTAGAGTCCAACAAACATTCAATCAGACAGTTGCTCAAACTATGAGTTCATTAATGGCCTTAGCTACTGCTGGTTTACTTATTCCAGCCGCTTTCCATTCAACTTTACCACCACCAAAAGCTAAACATGGGTTTCCAGTACCTGGTTCCAGTGATGATTTAATCATTTCACTTTCAAGAGGAGTCAGTATTATTCTTTTAGTAATTTATGTATTATACTTGTTGTTCCAGTTGAAGACTCATAAACTGTTATTTGAAGAACAAAACCAAGATGATGATGGAATTATCACTTCTTCTGTACCTGAAGGAGTCAGTGTTGAAAACGATGCATCCAAGAGCTTATCAATCCTTGAACTGCTTGTTGTTTTAGTTGTAAGCACTGTATTAGTTTCATTCTGTGCTGATTACTTAGTTGGATCTATTGATGATATTGTCAGTAGTTCAGGATTATCCAAGACTTTCATCGGTCTTATTGTTATTCCAATCGTTGGTAATGCCGCCGAACATGTCACTGCTATTATTGTAGCCATGAAAGATAAAATGGATTTAGCTATTGGTGTAGCAGTTGGATCATCCTTACAAATTGCTCTTTTTGTAACTCCATTCATGGTTCTTATTGGTTGGATCATAGATGTTCCAATGACCCTTTACTTCCTGACATTCGAAACTGCCATCTTATTCGTATCCATGTTCATTTCAAATTTGGTGATCTTAGATGGTGAACTGAACTGGTTAGAAGGTGCTATGTTGTTACTGACTTATTTAATCATTGCTTTAGCTTTCTTCTACTACCCCGATGGTCAAATGAGTTAAATCTAACTATGGATATTTATAGTTGTATAATTATGTATAAGTTACGTCTCCCTTATTGTGGCCCTTGGCCAGTTTAACAAACGGATAGCTCAATAGAGGCCATGGATAAGTGATAGAGTTTTTATTCTCCAAAGTTGTACAATTCTGAGGGCTAACCCCTAGATCCCTATCTCCCCACGGGGTGGTTAAAATGTAGATCGACGAAGTAGAGCATCAACATCTAACACTTTAGCTACAATTACGTATGAAAACCGTTGCCCAATAGATGAAGTTCGTCTTTTTTACAGAACGGACGAATCGAATGAGATTCTTGAGATTCATTACTACAAAGCAGTATGACAGCATAGGATAATCAATGTTCTCTTAAAGTTGCGAGTTTATAATAGACGTTTCTGTATAACAGGTCACCATAATGAACTGTGAAAATAATCTGGATTTTCAATTGTTATCTCACGTATTGATTGTTCGATTAAAGATCCTTTGCTTTTATCTTCTGAGTTTTAGCATATAAGTTCCTCCATATACCTGATGAGTCTCAGTAATTATAAGTTAGACTGTTCTTCAGTACCCTGTGTATTATATAAACTTGTGGCTTCTCTCAGACTCTGACATATACTTGCAAAGATGAACAAGAAAAGTCTTTCCACGAAGACAGAAGTTTGATAGCTTGAGCCAATCAATGATGAGTTTTGAAGCCTACGCCTTTTCGTGTAGTTATGAAATTCGAGTTGACATCATAATCCAAATCAATTACTATTAAGGCCTCTTTGAACAGAACTGATGTGATAGATAAACTCCTGTGATAACCAGCCAATATCCAATTACGGTCTAGCCTAGATCATATTCAATACTTTATTCACCGTAAATTCATTTTAACCTAAACCAGACAGTTTCAGGGTCTAAGAGATCTACATATACAAAACTTTAGGATCTACAAGGGCTAATGAACCAAAAAATATCAACAATAACACCTAAGTGACATAGCTACTGGATATAGAAATCAATTCCGAGTAGATGAAATATGTACCACTACTTAAAAAGCCCACAAGAAGAAAAGATGGGCATGAAATTGACGATATTAGGTGTAAATCATCATGACCGAAAACGTATAATTAGATACATTAACAATACAAGGCGACTGTGAATGTTACTTTATAGTTTAACTAACAATACTCCATTCATCGACGAAGGAATCAGTCCTAAAATGGATAATTAATTGATTACCGTATCTAGTAAAAACTCTAAAAATGCCTCGACCTTGCAACCGGTTTACGCAAAACTCGGCCTCGCCAAATCTGATCCACACTCCTGCTCAATGATGATGCTGTAGATAACAAGATGGTAAATCTGGTGAATAAAATAGTCCCAAAGTGTGAAGAATAAGGCGACGATAAAACGAACATTCGTTGATATTATTGAGGCAAGGGTGCAGATGCAGAATACATTTTAAGGCACCGAAAATTTTTTTCACTAAGAATGTTGCAATATTTTTTGTGAAATTTTCAGTACTGTGCAACATGTAGGACGCAAAAATTAAAGGGGTTAAAGCCATTTGTTTAACTAAATTAAGTAATTTACAAGGTTAAAAATAATTCAAATAGTTTAAATCAAGAGATTTTGAAACTTAGTTGACGACGACAATAACGAGATTAACGTAGTTGAAATAATATCAATCATAAAGATAACATGAACTGAAATCAGGGTTGTCAAGTATTTAATAAACCGTTGATATTGATTACGAGGTTGACACGAGACTTTTGTCAACGAAGGTTGATAAGTGAAGGAAAAAAAAAGGTTTCGCGTATCTAAAACGCGATGGGACGTGTCAAAGGAGGTATGTCTTATTGTGGGACGACGACAAAAATGGTAGAGATCATAGTTAACTACGAGTAATATACAGGACTATTGATTAAATGTATTGACTAAGTCCAAAGACATTCAACCCGGAAGCCTCAATGTCGAAAAATTGACGAGGTTATAGCGTAAAATCACACGGTGAAAATTTTTTTATAGAGAATGTCTGATAATTACGTGAATTATGGTAATAACTCCTAACCGTTATTTTCAACCCTTCGACCCTGATAATTTATAAATAAGTAGATTCCCAGAATTTCTATATTCTATCTTCATCCAAATTACATTAGTACATTCTTAGTACATCTATACACTAACTTAATACATTCATATCTTTAATACTTTATTATATTAATACCCCATACTCTCATTATGGATAAAGAAGCTTTAAAAATTTTTTCAAGACAACCAGTCAATAATGATATGGTAAATTATTTAGTATCAACTACCAATTCAATCATTCAGATCAAGCACAAATCATCATCAAACTTTGATTACGATAACTATAATGGATGTAAAGTATCTCCATATAAAATTAGTTTATTAAAATTCATTAAAAACTTAATCAAATATTCCAATGTTCAAACCCCAACTTTAATGGCAACATTGATATATCTTAATAAATTAAGAAATTTATTACCGGCAAATGCTATAGGTATGGAAACTACTAGACATCGTATTTTCTTAGCATCATTAATTATTAGTGCTAAAAATTTGAATGATAGTTCACCATTAAACAAACATTGGACTAAATACACCGATGGATTATTAACGATAGAAGAAGTTAATATGGCTGAAAGAGAATTAATAGGTTTATTAAATTGGAATGTTAATATAACTGAAGAAGATTTAGTAATTGCCTTACAACCATTCCTTTTACCAATCAAAGTTAAATTAGCAAAGAAATTATCAATAGAGAACAATCAAAAACTTAATTATTATAGAGCTAGTGCAGCTTATAGTTATGGTATACCATCAAATCCTTCAAGTGTATCATTAAATTCCAATACTTCAGATTTAATGCCACCATATGCTTCGAGAAGTTCGAGTACTTCATCAATAAATTCGGTTTCTTCTCCAATATCGATATCGTCATCCACATCAAATTATTCCCATACTTCATATAATTCAAACTCAAGTGAATATAGGGAGTATAGACAACCTTTAATATCAAAGGGACAAAATTACTTAAATTCAAATTCAAATTATGCTGGTCATAAGTATACTGTAGTATAGATATAGACGTTCGACGACTTAAGTCTTGTTTATCGAAATCGATTCTGACTCTACCAAAAATTTTCATCCCCTTAAACCTTACACCTTAATGTGTAAATCTTATCTTCGCATCAATGTCTTTGGTCTTTGGTCTTGTAATGTGTCCAATTGCAATTGGTCCTAGACAATAATGCACACGACAAAAGATCACAACCCTTACATATCTGTAAATCAAAGTTAATAAGTTCATCCCTTGTTAAGTATAATCCACACTTGATTATTATCAATTAACGACATCTCCTAATCAAGTTAAATTCATTGACACTCGCACTACAATTATAGTAACGATCGCATAACAATGGGTTCAAACTTACTACTTATGAGGAGATTGGTTCATTGTTAAACGTCGTCATCACCATATATGATATAGTCGGTTAGGGCTAGACTTGTCAGTTGGATGAATCATAGTTACGTTTGGATTACGGATAAAAAGAAACATTCACGGCATTGAATGTCTTATCAGGAGTCACTGGGAGTTAGGCTTAGTTAGGCTCAGTTGGGCTTAGCACTTGTAATGATCTGGGAATGTTCTTATAGTCTGGGGAATTTTCTATTTTAAGCCAATTTCTAGGCGTTACCTAGGTACTGTATTAGGGCTACCCGTGAGCACTGCCTAAATCTCCAAGACTAAATGCCGATCGGTGCCCATTACCTGCTGTCAGCTAAATGCAAACCATAGATCAGAGCTCATCGTAATTAGGGGTTGATAATGACACTACGCGGGATTATATGATTTACAGTTTTTGATTCCTTCAGCATATCGCCTATTGTATCTATTGTACCTCTTGTACCTTCTGTGACGTGGCCTTAAGCATTCAATGTGACCTAATAGGAAATGGTCGATCTAGATCGTAGATTGTTAGAGAACACGTATAATTACTGATGACGTGGATATAGCTTATGGTACTTCTTTACAACCGTACTCTTTCGTACTCTCGTATACATTTTTAGTACTCTTTAGTTTCTAGTGAAGACGTAAACACTTTTAGTTTTCATCTTACTATTTGAGTACACCTTAGTATAATCTTAGAATACATGGTACTACCAATATCCTCAATATTCCATACAGACATCATATCTTATGGTTTACACTCTATAAAGTATTACTATATAATGAAAAGACTCATTAAAGCCTCTTATGGAACCGGTTCGAGAGTCATCCTGATTTCATATGTGGCTTAGAATCTTTATAGATAGGTATTCCCTTGGCTAGCTAATCGCAAAATCTCTAGACTCTATATCAAGGTCGTGCAACTAACAAGATCTCTGTCATACCCGTAAACTACAAGAAAAGAAATCTACAGAAAAAGGATAGCTATTATATACATTCTATAATATAGAAACTTGGGTATACTAAGATACGGTTGTGTAGTGGGTTGAATTTGAAAGGCGACATGGATTCGGTTAATGATCATGAGGATCCTCCTTTGGTGGATCAGGTTGAACTGTAATCATAGTATCAATTCTTAATATAGCAATACATGCTTCTAAAGCACTCTTCAACGATTTCACCTTCAGAATAGTTGGCTCTAAAACTCCATTAGTCAATTCATTGACAATTTTCCCATTAATTAAGTCTAATCCATAGTTCTTATACTTTTTACGTTTAGTATCAGTTGGTAAAGCAGTTTGACATGATGCATGATAAGTTCTTAATTTAGAGATTAAATCTGAAGAATCTTTAGCGGCATTAATTGCCAATGTTTTTGGAATAATTAATAAAGCATTACCAAATTCAGCAATGGCTAATTGTTCTCTTGATCCAACAGTGGTGGCGAAATTCTCTAAGAAGATATTAAGAGCAGTTTCAACACTTCCACCTCCTGGAACTACGCTACCACTTTCCAAGGTTCTCTTGACAACACTCAAGGAATCGTGGATGGATCTTTGCATTTCGTCTAATGAGTATTCATTTGGTCCTCTTAAGATTATTGAACTTGAAGAATGTTGTTTAGTACCTTTGATTAAAATACATTCATCATCACTGATTCTGGTTTGTACAACTTCTTCAGCATATCCAAGATAACTTGTTTCGAAAACTTCTTCGCCTTCCAAGTTACTCAAATCACTTATCATGGTAGCACCAGTAGCTCTTGCAATTCTTCTTAAATCTTCTTTTTTACATCTTCTAACAGCCATTGTACCAGTTTCAATGAATTCTTTAAGACATAAATCATCAATTCCTTTGGTGGTCAAAACAACGTTAGCACCAGAACTCAAAATCTTTTTGATTCTTTCGATTATAATACCAAATTCACGTTTACGAATTTCTTCTAATTGATCAGGATCTTCGATATTAATATGTACCCCCATAGCCATTCTTGCCTTTTGTAAATTTATATCTAAGATAGCAATTTTGGCATTTTTAATATGTTTAACCATAGCTTGGGATGCTACAGTACAATTTAAAGCATATCCTTGAACTAACATCGATTCAGTAGCTGATTTCCCATGAGCTTTCAAAATATTAACGGCTTTAACTGGATACTTAGTTTCACCCTTATTGTTGGTGGTTTTAACTGCTAACATAGCATCAACAACCAATTTACTAAAGAACTCTGAATCTGATCCGATGATTTTTGACAGCATTGATGTTTTAGCAATATTAACTAAAACATCTTTACCCAATGTATCAACAGGAATTGACAATTGATCATTTATATACCTAATTGCTTCTTTCAAAGCTAATCTAAATCCAGTTATAATGGTTGTTGGATGGACTTTATTCTTGACTAACTCATTAGCTCTTTTCAATAATTCACTAGCAATTATAACTACTGATGTGGTTCCATCACCGACTTCACGGTCTTGTTGTTGAGCCAATTCAACTAAAATCTTCCCGGCTGGATGTTGGACGTCCAATAACGACACTATAGTTGCTCCATCATTAGTAACGGTAACATCACCAATATCATCAACCATCATTTTATCTAATCCGACTGGACCTAACGATGATTTCACAACATTGGCAACACTTTGGGCCGCTAAGACGTTTTGATTTCTGATATCATCTCCACTGACTTTTTCACCTCCAAGAAATAAAGTGTCTGATCTGGCAGCACTGAACATGGTTAAGGTGTGAGAGTTGAAAATTTTTCATCGCGATACTAGGGTTAGGATTAGAGGGTGGATTGACAGGACTTTTTGTATGAACAATTGGTTTGTTTCTTAGGCAAGAAGATACATATGGGCTGTATTTGATTACTGGTACTTTTCCAGAAAGTTTACGTCGAAACCAAGGGAGGAAAATCTAGAAAACTCTACAGACGTGCTAAAGAACCAAGAACTATACCAAAACTAACCTTAAGCACTCCCTAGTCCAAATCAATAGTAAAGTCACGATATTTGTCTCTCAAAAATTAACCTAGTCTCATCATATTACCTGTGGTATGGAGCCTCAGTAAGTAGGTGGCTGGCTCCGCGCTTGCTCAAGTTTCCAAAATCAACAAACACAAACACTAAGGGATTATTAGTAAAACTCCACATAATCAAGTCATTGAGTTGAATAATTCATCAAAAGTATTGCGTTTGTACACACTAAGGTCATATAATCTCCTATATAGTCATTCAAGTGAAAATAGTTGTGAAGAATGTTTAGATCAATGTTTATGGGTTTGAGACCCGTAATCAAACCAGTTTCCATATTAAATGTAGTACCACAAATAAGAAACTTTCAAACCAGTTCGGTATTAGCCAAGGCTGCAGCATCAGCTAAATCTCAACAATTAAAAGAGTTAAAAAAACAATTGGCTAAAGAAAAGAAGACATATAAGAAGTTAAAAGAGTCAGTTTCAGAAGCTCAAAAGAAATTAAGACAACGTCAAAAGGCTGAAAAAGCTAAAGAAGCCAAACTCAAGCAAAAGGAAAAGAATGCCAAAGCCTTAGATAAAGCTTTCAAAACCAATAAGAAAATTGCAGGATTCAGTATGTTTTTGAAAGAAAAAGGTGGTAATATCGTTGAAAATTCTCAACTTTGGATTAGATTAACTAATTCTGAAAAGGAAGTTTATGAACAAAGAGCTAGAGAATATAATGAAGAACAAGCTGAAATTTATAAACCAAAACCAAAATTCCCACCAAATAAGTTTGCTAATTACGTTAAACAACATTATATTAAAGATGGCAGAGAAACTACTGAGGTCATGCAAGATTTAGCTAAAGAATGGAGAGCTTTAACAGAACAAGAAAAGAATTCTTATGAACCAACTCAAGCTGAAAAAGATCAACATCAAAAGGATTTAAGAGAATGGAAATTAGAAAGAATTAGACTTTATAATGAGAAACACGGTACTAATCTTACCTTATAGGTTAACCATGGTTGAATAAATTATTCCATACTAGAAAAGTTTGTAAATACTTGTTATGTAGTATAAATGTTTTATAAGTCTCTATTATCTATTTCTATATATTTATATTACACCATTCTGTTTGATTTTGTATATATGTACCTTCTAATCCAATCTCCTCTCACCGATCTTCTTCAAAACATTAATTAGATTGTTAGGTAAAATTGGTTTGGGCACAAAGTCAATCATCCCACAATCCAATGACCTTTGTCTATCCTCACCAGCAACATTAGCAGTCAATGCTACAATCTCTGGCAAGTATCGCAGGTTATTACTATTAGTAAACAACTCCTTTAACTCTATAGCCGCAGTGATTCCATCTTTTCGTGGCATTTGTATATCCATAAAGATAACATCATAATGATCATGATTGTCCAATTTAGCCAAACATTTGTCTATGACCTCGACCCCATCTTTAGCATGGTCTGCATCATATCCTAATTTCTTAAGATGTTGTAATGCCACTTTCAAATTGATAAAATTGTCTTCTGCTAATAAGATTTTTAGTGGATATTTGGCTGCGAAATTCGTAGAATCTGTTTCAGATTTATCCGTAGTTTCAACTTTAACTCCTGCTATGGTGTTTTTAAGATTTCTTATCAATTCTATGATTTTTGGCTTCTGGAATGGCACTAATAATACACTAAAAATATTATTATCGTCGATTTCCTTAGGTAATGACTTTCCAAATTGACTTATAAGGATCAACTTTATGCTTAATTTTTGCAAGACTTCAATATCTACTAACTTGAGGAAATCACTGAATTGATCATAATTAATGAATATGGAATTTATCTGAGTTAATCTATAATTCTTAAACCCATCCACATCATCCATCAAATCAACTTTCAATCCAAACCATTCCAAATTCTCTTTCAATGATTGTCTTGTTAACTTATGATCATCAATGATCACCGTATAAGCTTTATCGTCTGGTTCGGTTGGCAAATTGATTTCAGGTTCATTGATAAGTTCCACTTCTGCATTTACAATAAAGTAAAACGTGGATCCTTTGGTTTCTACACTATCGAACGTCAATGTTCCGCCCATTAAATCAGCAAGTTTCTTAGAAATTGCCAACCCAAGCCCTGATCCACCATAGATTCTTCTTGAAGACGAATCTACCTGACTGAATGCTCCAAAAACTTTATTAATTGAATCTTTAGGAATTCCTATTCCCGTATCCTCTACGGCCACAGTGATTTCGTACCTGTTGCCAATAATTTGCTTTCCAGAAACTTCTACTGTAATATGCCCTTGACTGGTGAACTTCACAGCGTTACCCACAAGGTTAATGATGATTTGCCTGAACCGAGTTTCATCACCATAAATGCTCTTAATATTCCTGCACCTATTAAAGAACACCAATTCCAAATTGTTGAGAGCAGCCTGTTCTCCAACCAATTGTATAGCATTTTCAATTGACTCTATAAGGGAGAACGGTTCATTTTCCAAAGTAAAGGACCCATGTTCGATTTTCGAGAATGCCAAAATCCCATCAATAATGTTCAATGTCACCATAGCTGAACTTCGAATTGTCTCCACATACTCACGTTGAGTCTTATTCAAATCCGTATCCAATAAAAAGATTGAACATGACAACAATGAATTAAAAGGAGTTCTAATCTCATGAGACATGTTGGCTAAGAAACTAGCCTTTTCAGCAGTAGCGTCTTCGGCTATTCTCTTAGCATGTTCCATTTGAGTATATAATTCAATCTTAGTTAACGATACGCTTGCTTGAGAACAAAGTAACGTAATCAAGTCTCTTTTCTTAGTATTGAAAAAAGGTTCTGTTTCATCTGATGGTTTCTGTTTTTGACTTTCAAGGTATAAAGCCCCAGACGTAACTCCGTCACTTCTCTGTAAAGGAAGACATACCACTGATGTATACTTGTTAGATCTATAATAATCATCTTTACTGAACCGGTTCTGGAACAACAACTCGTCTTCATCTCTGTTCAATAGATCTCCGGTTTGAAGCACATGCATTATAAGTGAAAATGGACACAAATCCATTCTAGAACTCAATGGTTCCTTATATAAGTTGTAGATGTTATTCGGTGTACCGATGGCTTGTATAAATGGTTCATCATTTTGTTTCATAACAATTACTCCATAATCCACTTCTGCAAACCTTATGGCACTTTGAAGTAATCTGATCATAATCAACTCATCATTCAATCCATTACTTATATCCAAACACGCTTTGACAGCAAGATTCAAGTCAACATCGTAATCATCATAAGCATCAGTTTTATCATGCTTTGTGGATGTTTCATGGTACTTGCTGTACTTGTTAGGAGACATTATAAGACCATCAGGCCCTGGAAATGTTGTAGGCGATTTGATTGGTTCACCAAACAATTTGTCTCTTTTATTATCTGAACCGTAAGAGAAGAAAGTGTTAAGTTTCTCATGTAAGGGCGTGGGTGAAGTTTTCCCATTATTGACAGTAATATTGTAAGAATTATTAAGGTTGAGTTTGAGTGGATTAACACCTTTGGCTGATTGACCTGAAAGGGTAGAAATATTAGAATTGTCAGTGTTCGTGGAAGAAGAAGGACCCATTTCAGTATTGATAGCATTTGACAGTAACAGTAGCAGTCCTAAAACCAGGGACAGTCCTTGAACGTTTGGTACGTCAATCCCTGCCCAATTATATTCGCTCAAGTAATCCCCATACTTGATTTTCAAGCTATTATAATTCAATTCTAAGCCCAAACTTTTAAAGTAGTTAAGTGAGTTTGTAATAAAGAACTTTATACGCCTACTGGTCTTATTAGACCGTACTAACCATTCAGCACAAAGACAATTGGCCCATGCTACATCATAGTAACACCGATTGGCATTACCGTACTCAATTGCTTCTTCAAATAAGTCTAACTTATCCAACGAGCTATACTTATTATCAATATCTAAAATGCACTTGACAATAAGGTTCTTAGTGTGGAAATTCTCCTTACACATTTCGTCCCATAATGCAAACATTTTATGAAGCCTAGTTGATAATTCGTTCATCACATCTGCGGGAAACTTATTGGACTTTAAACAATGACTCAAGGCAATGGCTACTGACATATAATAATCCACATGAAGTAATGTCAAAGGAACTACTGAATGGATTTGTGACATTTGATTAAGTTCTATGTTAATAACTTCATCATAATTCTCTAATCCTACCAAGTACCATACTTTAAAGAAGTTGTAACCAAAGATGTAGTCTGGAAAAGTTATTTCCTGGTTAAACAATTCTTCATATTGATGGAGTTTGATTTCACAATTTATCAATTTGAGTCCACTGATTTGAAGGGTTTTGTAATCCTTTTCAATCATAGCATAGTACTCATGATTCTGTTGGTTCAAGGCTTTCTTGACGTCTTCGAACGGTAACCCATTAGAATATACTAAATGTAATTTACACAATCCCGTGATCATATCTCTGGTACTAAGACCACTACGAAAATATGATCGTGTGGAAGAGATGAAGATCTCGTGGTACTTTAATAAAATGTTCATAGGCTCAATATAACAAGCTATGGTTGTGAGGTACAATTCATAAGCTAATTGGATATAACTATGAGACATCAGGCCATCGGTTTCAATCAAGTAAATGGCAATTTTAATATACTCTTTAGCCCTTAAGAACTTTGATTTGTCATTGGACCTGGCAAGGATGTTGGCAATATAAATCAATGGGATCGAACAGTATGCTGAGCTTCCATATTCTGACATCATTACTACCACTTGGTACGCTAAGGATTCTTTGATGTAGGCATTGTCACTATAATATGTCAATCTGATCAAATCGCTGATGATTTCATACCCTAGACGAATCTTTGAATCGTTCACGAGTTTCACGTATTTCAAGTCTCTAATTTCCGACAATGATAAGGGAACTTGGTTCTCAAATTCCTTGGTGATCTTCTTACATTCTAGTTCATCTTTACTGACTTTTATACCTAGTTGTCTAAGACTATTAATAGCGACGTCTATGGTTTGCTGGTGACGTTTCAAACTACTTAAACAGGAAATTTTAGTAGTTATAAACATTAGCTCATTGAAGCCATACTCTTCAAACTCTCCAATAGTATTTTTGATGAGTTCAAGACACTTCTCGTAATTCTCTAATGAATAATTCAATTGACAGATCGTAAGACAACACTTGAGTTTAGTTTCATTATCATCAGGTTTAATGAACTTTGTAGCGGATGTGAAATACTCAAGTGAATCTTCAAGGTTATATATCCCCAATGACAACTTTCCCGCCTTGATAAGAACATCATAATAAATGTCGTGTTCCTCAGGTTTAGCAACATCAATTGAACTACTAAGGTGTTTAGCCATTATCAAATATCGGGAGATTTGTAATGCATCTTCGTCTTTATTTTTCTTAACGTATTCATTATAATAATTCAAAGCAATTTCATGGTGTAAGTTTTTCAATTCGTCTCTTTTAATCAACTCATCATACAATACTAATCTGACAGAATCATGAAAGAATATAAACGTACAAGCTGTCAACATCTCATTGAGTAATTGTTTGGATATATGGAATGGGAAATTCTTTTGTTGCATCAAATGGAACGGTAATTTATAATAAGCAGTGGTGGGAATAATAAGTCGACTTTCTATACATATAGTGAACATTTGAGTCAACTTCTCCAAACTGTAACCTGACACTATAAGAATCTCCTGTAAGTTAAAGTCATCATTTGGAACAACGCATATCATCTTTAATAAGTTCCTACAGTCTGAAGGTAACCAATCAATCAATTGTTTGATCGAAGAATTCAAATCAAGCTCAGAATCATCCAATATAAACTTCCAAGTTCCTTCAATTAATCCTCTACTAGGTTGATAAATAGCCTTTTCCGTTAAAAGTAGGTATCTGACAATATACTTCAACATCAATACATTCCCATTAGTCAAGTCATATAGTTTCGATGATGTACTGGTAATTTGTTCATCGATGTATGGGATCTTAGTCCCACTTCCAGCACTACCTGAACTTCTAACGCTATCACTTGAACTGCCATTCACACTGCCATTGACGCTATCGCCATCACCAACAATTTGATTAAGTTGCATTGCTTGTAAGGATGTAGGAATGATTTTAGATGTAGGAATGATTTTACTCTTTATACTGTCATTCTTATTTACCACACAAAGTTTCCAGAAATCTGTGAAATCCTCATGTTTGATTGGTCCAAGGTACAAGGTTTCGACTCTAGTACTAAAATTAATCAAAAACTCAGTCATAACTTCTAAACTATACCCATCAGATTTATGAGAAGAATCATAAGCACATATGAGTTTGAAATTACAATTATTTCTGATTTCTGAGGAGTTAAGATAATCCATAATTTCTGCTGCCATTCTCCATTCTCCTGTGGTAGCATACTGTAAATCATCTAAAAACATAGTTAACCCATTCAAGGCAAATAATCCCAAAAGGGACTTGATAAGGTACCGGATACGTAGTTCTAAGTTGACAGTTTCGTCACCTATATGGTGCGTAAAATAATCTTTCTTTTCTTTTGGTGGACTATCGAACCTTAAAGTGTCTTGGAGAGTGTGTAAAGATTCCGTGTAATCAGGAGTAGTTGAATCATCAGTAGTGAAGATACGAGAATATTTAGAACCAATTAGTGTTTTAAACTCTGGCATCAAGTTCATAAGAATATTCAAGTCTATAGGGATATTAGTGATGATGTAGTGTCTCCAATTATCAACAATGTCTTTATTAGATGATAAGATTTGACGCAATACCTCTCTGATCCCCTGGATGAACGAATTATACAATCCACCACCACCACTTGTAGTAAACCGTTTATACCTCCAGTAGTAATAAAATTCTTGTTTAGAAATGGCCTGATCCTCTAAATCATGAAGCAAAGTCGACTTACCACCACCAGATGAACCATGGACCATAATAACATTCAAACCTTGGACCATTGATTCGTACATCTTATTGATCTTCTCATATTCTTGAGTTCTTCCATACACTTTACGGGGTATTATAAAGTTAGGCACGAGTTTCGAATTATCCACTACGTTCTGTTGCTTTACAAGTAATTGTTTAGGATTAAATTGATTGGCAGCAAAATCTAAATTCAAGAAAGACAAGTTGAATCTGGAAGCTTCTTCAATATAATTGTTTTTAATATTGATCAAATCATTGATAAGCGCACTACAACTTGAGTATCGTAAATATGCATCTTTCTGCAACAATTTCATAATGACATCATTTAAGTCTTGAGAGATCCAATGATGGCCAATGATGATTGGAGCTATAGGTTTATGTACCACATGCATTCTCATTAGTTTCGAAGGGTTATCGCTGCTGAACGGGAGTCTTCCGAGTAATAATTCGTATAATATGACCCCAATCGAGTAAAAATCTGTTCTAAAGTCACTTCCCTGGTGAGAGTCAATTATGGATTCCGGTGACATGTATGGTAAATATTCCGGAATATTATGGAGGAATGTCCGACGATAAGCATTAGAACAATCTTCGGGTTGGATATTGAAACAAAACTCAAACCCTCCAATTTTAATTTTATTAGGATCTTTGACCGATTTGATGATATTGAGGGATGTTAACCCATTTTGGACAAAGCCGTACTTGTGGATCATAGATAATGTTCCTAGAACTTTTATTATATCGTTTAAAATTGATACAACTTCGATAGAACTTCTTTGATTAACTGATTTAATGGATCCTGAGTTATCTAGTGAGACATTATTAGGTAAACTGCTATTATTGGGTAAGGAATTATGACGTAAACTTGAAAATGAATTGTTAGAACTCATGCTATGATTGGAGAACATCTCCTCAGGGAACCCATTAACGTTTTCTGAAGTTGTGGGGCCTAATGTCACATTATAGTACTTTCTAAGTGTAATATACTCGTCTTCATTACTATAGATCATGACATATTTCTTATCACCTTGAAGGTTTGTTATGTTTAAAATCCTTTCAGGGTAAAGAATGCCCGGCAAATCTTTAGGTAATGTTTTCGGTTTGACATAAGGATCATATTTCGGTATAGCAGGTTCAGTATCAGTAGTTTCAGGAATGGTTGAAACGTTATTAGTTGATTTTGCAGCTTTATCCTTCAACTCTTTAACCGTTCTGATAACCACGTTTAAGCCTGATAAAACGTACCATTCATTAATCAACAGATGAACAGTATCAACTTCATTACCATCCGGCGATAATTTAACCAAAACTTTCTTTGTACTATCATCACCTAAATAAACTAATGATTTCATAGTAAAACTTGATGAGATCAAATTGTATAAATTCACACCATAATCTCTCTCCAAAATGTCAATAAATTCTTGCCGTTGTTTAAGAAGGGCTTCACCACTCAATTGTGTGGAGTATTGGCTCTGAGACCGTTCATTTAAATATTTAACTTGATGTCTGCTATAATTTATATCACTCAAATACGAATACGTTGTAGTGGCTTCGAGGTTCAAATCCAATGATTTAGGATTTAGTAGAAACGTTTTCTTTGTCATGGCTTCAAAGTTGTCTATTCAGAATTTAGAATGTTTTAGTTAATCTTTAGTAAATCTTCAAATTATGCAAATTATGCACAGAAGCAATGATTGCGGCCCTGAATTTGAACAGTATAATTAACCAATGTATATTTAACGAATGTCAATGATGAAAAAGCAATTCACCTTTGGGATCGTTATTGAATTCTATAGTAGTTCTAACGGGTTCAGGTATAATTGAAGTTAATATTCGTAAAACCCCACTGAGCTGATTATGCAGTTGGATTGCTGCGATGTCTCAGATCGGAATTGCGTTTGACAGCCGGTCTAGTCCAAGCGAGTCAGAGCTTTGTGCGGGAGATGAAGATTAACAAGTGAATACAAATGAAGGTTTAGAAGTATGTACTGTTTATGCAAGGTCATGCGGTCCTTGCTGGTGAACATCTTCACAGACGTCGACGACTAGTTAATGGCTCGTAGGGATGGATTTTTACTGGTCAAAAGGATGTCGGTGATGTCACTGAAAATATTGATATTTTGTGGCATTATGTCCATCCACGATTCACCATTTACATCACCAATTCCACGCAGTTCTTGACTAATTGGTGTTGATGCGTTATTTTCTGCCAAAAGTGATAACTGGCCAATTGGGCGACTATGTGAGTATTGACGTGTCAATCATTATTATGACCAAAATCCCTAGCTATGGGGTTCTCCAACTCTCCTCTAGCTGTTCGTTGCGATTTTAATTCCTTTATTAAGACGATTTTCACAAAGGTCCTTCTTGCAAGCTTGTTCTCCGTGTAAATCGTTGCTCACAAGTTATCAGATAATACTAGGAAAATGGACAGTTGTATAAGAATGGGGTGAGACGGTTTATTGCGTCTGTTGTTGTGTAAGCCTCATACGTTATTTGTGTACATTCTGTATTTGTTTCAACAACAGCCATTTGAATCTTAAATCCCCCAAGTGATGGAAAAGACTCTGAGATTCGTCTTTTCAATTGGATAGCCTCGAACTATATGAAGTTCAGAGTCCTTTTTAACCTAATAGATAAGGAATGTAGCCATTGAGATTGTGATTGAGAACGTTTATGTCTCAATGATTCGTATATTATAAACCGTTAGTAGACGGCAAGAGGTGAATAGACGATAAGACATGGAACCCTTTCAGATACTTTCTAATTATCTTTAATGTCAGATCGATGAATTTCAAAACTATAGTTTGAAATTGACTAATCATATGTTATTAGACGATATATCATGTCGCCCGACACGTCTCGAGCCTTTTTAGTTTAAGGTCGTACTACCTTAAGAAATCGTACGCCAATCATGTGATGATAAGAATTAATCAAGAGACTTATCAAAGGATAGGAAATGAAATGGTAATACGAAGATTGTTGTAGAAATTATCTAAGACGTGAATCATCGAGAATCATCGAGAATTACTCAATTGATGATAAAAACGGTATGTTGGCTTCGCTTAGCTAACATAGCTAACGGTTCATCGGATCGTACATTAATCTATCCATAAATATGACACATTGAATTGAATGCAGTTATAAAATATTACACTTTTTCGATTTTTTAATAACTGGAGGTTCTAAAGCTGCAACTATAGCTTCATCAAATACGGTTTTTAACCCTCTTTGAGTTAAAGCTGAACATTCAACATATTTAACAGCTCTTAATTCTTTTGCTAATTTATCCCCCATTTCATGAGTAATTGGTGATAGTTTTTGTCTTTGTAATCTTGTTAAAATTACTTCATCATTTCTTAAATCGGTTTGAGTTCCAACAATTAAACATGGTACACCAGGACAATGATGATGAACTTCAGGGAACCATTTTTCTTTAACATTTTCAAAGGATGCAGGTGCAATTACTGAAAAACAAACTAAAAATACATCGGTTGATGGATAACTTAAAGGTCTTAATCTATCATAATCTTCTTGACCTGCAGTATCGAATAATCCTAAAGTGAAAGGTTCATCACCAATCATAACAGTAACAGCATAATTATCGAAAACAGTTGGGACATAATCAGCAGGGAATTTACTTGTGGTGTAACTGATCAACAAACAAGTTTTACCAACTGCCCCATCTCCTACAACAACACATTTTATGGTTTGCATTTTGAATAGTTAAACCCCTTAATCGCGTAGTTGATGAAAATTTTTCGTTGAGGGTTAGACGACTGCGCGTAGAGCTTACGCTATTGAGTTACTGAGCGAACCGAAGTAGCGATTTAGTGCTATGTCTTACTAAGCTGTTTGTTTGCTTTTCTCTATCTCTATAATCCTATAAGTGTAGTTGAGTGACTGAGAGAAAGACAGATAAATCAAGTATAAATTAATTATTCATATACACATAAATACAAACAGACCATTAGTTCATTTGGTTGCAAATTAACCTTATTTTAGTGATAAACTTACACTAACTAACTCACCTTGAGTCTTTTCGTTCTTTGAGGTTCTTAACGGTTAAGATTCATTTAAATTAAACTCCGCCTGCATGATCTCCAACTCACTAGTAATATCACTTGGTAAATTATTGGTATCCTCCAATTTCACCATATTATCCCTATCATCAATTTCATTATCCACTATCGATGGTCCTCCACCCAAGAAATCCAACATCATCGACATACCACCAGCTCCCCCTGCATACTCCTCAACATCTACAGGTAAAATATTCGATACACCCTCTAAAAACCAAACTTTATCTTTCATTTCCATGGTGAACGATCTCAATAACTTATAATAAGATCTCATGATTCTCATACTCTTAACATCTCCATTCATCAATAACGACAAAAATGTCTTATCTAACAACGCGGGGAACGCAAAGATTCTTAATATGAAATCACTCTTATACCTTTCCTTGTGAAGTTTATTCAAATAAGCCAATGTAATTAAATATGGACAATCAATAGAAACCGGGAAAAGGTCAGCAATATCTGAATCGTGGCACTCTAGGTCAGTGAAAAACTTTGAGTTGGCATTTTGGTTAAGGGTATCAGAGTTAAGGTTGACCCTTTGGTTTATAATATCACCTAGATCACCTAAATCCACGGAAATGAACTTATAAAATCGTGATGTTTCAGTCAACGGCCAAACTGCAGTTAAAATCGTAGCGGCACCTTTAACATGAAAAATCCAGGCTGATGCAGGCAAAGATTTTGGAGAAGTTGAAGAAGGTAAAGATGCATTAGCCAATGAGTCCATAATTAAGATCAATGCACTGGCAACTAAAGCATCAGTATTTTCAGCATTAATATTGAGAACTGCTTCTCTTAACAATCTTAATGCATCACCTCTATGATACGTCACACATTGATCAAGCCCCTTTTCAGTACGTGATAGATGAGTAGCACTAAAAGCTAAAATTGAATGCATTAAAAATGGATGATCGAATGCTAACATTGGAATATCATAAGTCCAAATATTAGTATCACTGATTCCTGCTCCTGTAATAGTACTAGCCACTTGTGAAGTATAATGGAACATTAAACGAAGATCTATCATGTTCAAACCGGCTGGGTTCATATTCATATTAATTGGATCAGGAAATGATTGAAGAATATTAGCTGATAATGATGGTCCTCCACCGTTACTTAGTCCTGAACCATTAATACCAGGAGTAGAGCCATTAATAGCAGGTGTTGAGCCATTTATACCAGCAGTTGATCCATTCAAACCAGCAGTAGTTCCGTTCACACCACTACCTCCATTGAGTCCATTAACATCACCATCGGAGTTATTCTCACCACCATTAGGTTTATCAATGTACCCATGTAATTGACTATCAATTAACGTCCCTAGATTACTTATATCGATAGGCAATTGAGCCAAAGTGGCTAAGTTACTGAGACTAGCCAAATTCCCTAAAGAACTCAAATCACCTCCAAGTTCTGTGAGACTATTAACTAAATGACTAAGATTAATATTATTTAGATTCCCTGCATTTAGGAGATTGATTTTATCTTCTTCTTTAGGGGTTTGTTGTTTCTTACCACTACTCACACTTCCATTCCGACTAGTATTGGCGGTGGTAGGAGTAGTAGATCGTTGTTTAGGTTCAATCTCAGGATCAGGTTTTAACTTCTTATTACTGTCCTCTAAATACCCACAAGTTAAATTCAAATTCACACATTTCTGACAAATAGGACGTGTTTCATCACACTTGACTCTCCTTTTCTTACATGTGGAGCACCCATTCCTGGACTTCAGATGAAACTTTCTCTTAGGATTCTTTTTATCCATCATCGTATATCGTATAATCGTATAATCGCGTTCTGTCTCACCACCCGCCGAATAATCCGTATGATCTTTAGTTCCAAACTTAGAACCACCTTCGCGCTAGTTTCTGTCGCACTAACATCTAAGCCCGATTCTCATTTCTCAGTGACCCAGATGGAGCCAACTCTCTTACAAAGATTATTTAAGGGAACAGTTTATGGTGGTGCTGTTATTGCACTTGGAGTTGTTCTTTTCAAGTACACGACCCCTACAGATGAGCAGTTGATTTCAAGGTTGAGTCCTGAGCTTAGAGCCGATTATGAAAGGAACAAACAATTACGTCAACGTGAACAACAAGAGTTGATGAAGATTGTACAACAAACAAGTTCATCAAATGACCCGATTTGGAAAACAGGGAAGATAGGACTGCCGTTTGAAAAAGATTCGAGGAACATGGATCCGAAATTGGTTGATTTTAGACAATTGGAATTGGAAAAGGCTGAAAAGCATCAACAGATGCAGTATGAACAAAGTGAGAAGGATTTAGCGGAGGCAAAAGAGTTGATGAAGAAAAAGAGGTGGTGGTTTTGGTAAGTGCTAGTGTGGAGCGAAGCGAAGCACTGGTCAAAGGTTAAGAGTCAATATTGTAAATAGTTCGTAATATATTAATGCTTATGCTATTATCTCATGTGTCAGTCAAGAACCAATGATGTCAACCTAACCTTCACCTCTTGCAGGGCTCGTTCAGCTTTCATTCACAGTTATCTTCTGTACCTGTCAAAAAACCCCACGGTATTCTTCTGACTATTCGCATCATCAACTGCCCCCACTATCCTCGTAATATTGGTATCAATAACCATCCCCCCTTGAACAATTTCTTCCAAAACAGTCTGCAACACCTGCCACCCAAATACTAAGTCCAATTCACATACATTAGTAAAACATCTGTCCAAACACTCCACAAAAACTTGAATTAAATCCAATATTCCTAACTCACTCTCCTGGTCATCCACTATAAATACAAAATAAAGCGTAGCATAATGACGATAAATCACTTTAATATCATCCAAATCCTCCAAAAGTGACGGTAAAGTCACAAAGGAACATTCTTGGGATGTACGGACTTTTATAAGTTGATATGTTTGTTGGAGCAAAAGTCTTTGTGTAGGTATATCTACTGGAGTATAGAACTTTGTGAGTCTAGGTAGTCCATCATTATTGACTAATGTTAGTACTGTCTTGTATAAATGGTCTATACAGCTGATTATTGGCTTATAATCAAAATACATACATATTAAAACTGAGTGTATCATCCTCTCACAGTAGATCTGTTCGCAGTGTTTCAGAATAGAGCCACTGGCGGTTGCGGTGATCGGCTCAGGATTCTGCGTAACACCACTCGCGGGCACAAGTATGAGTTTAGAAGAATGGTGTAAATCCAAAGATAAAGAGTACCCAACTTACTCTGATGAGTTCGAAGTACCTACGCTTAAATCCTTAGGTGTAATTAACCCAGAATTAAACCCAGAAACTCCATCGATTTATTTTTGTGGGAATTCACTTGGGTTAATGCCAAAAGCTACCAAAACTGCAGTATTGAAAGAGTTAGAAGCTTGGGGGGCAAGAGGAGTTGAGAGCCACTTTAATCATCCATTTAAAGGTCAAGAAGTCAGTGGAGTTGATTGGGTCGATATTGATCTTCCCCTCGTACCATTGATAGCACCAATAGTTGGAGCTAAACCATCAGAAGTTGCAGTAATGGGAACTTTAACTATGAATTTAAATAGTCTTCTTATAAGTTTTTATAAACCTAAGGCCACAAAAACCAAGATCTTATTTGAAAAACAAGCATTTCCATCTGATTACTATGCATTTTTGAACCTAGTTAAACTTTACGGGTACGATGAGTCTCACCTTATACAATTAGAAGTTGGACCAAATAACACATATTTACAAACCAATGATATTTTAAAGGCTATAGATACTCACAAAGATGAATTGGCATTAGTATGTTTGCCTGGAATTCAATATTATACAGGTCAATTCTTTGATATCGGTACTATAACTGAATATGCTCATAAACGAGATATTGTAGTAGGCTGGGATCTAGCTCATGCTGTGGGAAATGTTCCTCTAAAACTTCATGATTGGAGTATAGATTTTGCTTGTTGGTGTAATTACAAGTACATGAACTCTGGACCTGGAGCCATTGCTGGAATTTTCGTTAATGAAGCTCATACTAAAGATAATACTACAAATAAGTATCCACCAAGATTAGCAGGGTGGTGGGGAAATAACGATAAAGATCGGTTTAAAATGTTAGAAAAGTTTGACCCTTTGCAATCAGCTTTGAGTTATAGACAGTCCAATCCATCTGTGATTGATGTAGTAGCTGTTAAGTCGAGTCTTGAGATGTTTCAAAGAATAGGAATTGATAAACTTAGACAAAAAAGTATTGAAATGACGGGGTTCTTAGAAGAACAATTACGTAACAGTCCATACTATGGAACTAAATTTACGATTTTAACTCCACAGGATCCAAATCAAAGAGGGTGTCAGTTGAGTGTAAAGTTTAGTGAAGGATTAATGGAGGGTGTATTTGATTACTTGAGGAACTGGGGGATAATTTGTGACGAGAGAAGACCTGATGTTATAAGGTTGGCGCCTGTTCCTTTGTATAATACGTTCACAGAAGTTTGGAGAGTTGTGGAGAAATTGAATCAATCGCTTGCCTGAGCGAAGCGAAGGGTAGAGATGAGATGAGTCTATAGCACTGACTCAAACGTTTATAGAAATATGTAATGATTACAAATAGAACTGAGCACCAAGACATACCAGGAATCGAAACAAATACAGAGTAAAGGCCTTGGTACACTTTGTGTACCTTGTTAAAATAAAATATATTGACCTACTTTAACTTATAAAGTTGAAGCAATGTGGAAGTTCTTACCAGCGTAAACGGCTTTGTCACCTAATTCTTCTTCAATTCTTAAGATTTGGTTTAATTTAGCTAATCTTTCAGATCTAGCTGGAGCACCAGTCTTAATTTGACCAGCTCTTAAACCAACTGATAAATCAGCAATGGTGGTATCTTCGGTTTCACCAGATCTGTGGGAAACCATAACACCCCAACCAGCAGCATAAGAATCTTGAGCAGCTTTGATTGATTCAGTTAATGAACCGATTTGGTTAACTTTTAATAATAAAGCATCAGCAGCTTTCTTTTCAATAGCAGTTTTAATTCTTAATGGGTTAGTAACAGTTAAATCATCACCAACAATTTGGACTTTACCTTCAACCTTTGAGAAGAAATGAACCCAAGCATCCCAATCATCTTCAGCAAATGGATCTTCAATTGAAACAATTGGATATTCATTGATTAATTCTTCGTATAATGAAGCTAATTGTTCACCAGTTAACCATTTAGATTTATCGGAGTTTGGATTTTTGAAATCTAAGTCATATAATCCATCTTTGTAGAATTCTGATGAGGCAACATCTAAAGCAATTGAAACTTTACCTTTTTGACCAGCAGCTTCAATGGCTGACATGATTAAATCTAAAGCTTCTCTTGGTGAGTTGACATCTGGAGCAACACCACCTTCATCACCAACATTACCAGCACTTTGACCGTATTTCTTTTTAGCTAAAGATTTTAAGTTGTGGTAAACTTCAGTACCAATTCTTAAACCTTCAGAGAAAGTTGGGGCTTCAGTTGGAACAATCATAAATTCTTGGAAAGCTAAAGCACCACCAGCATGAGAACCACCGTTTAAAACGTTTTGGAATGGAACTGGTAAAACAAATGGACTTTGTTTAGCTCCAGAGATATCAGCAATGTGTTGATATAATGGAACCCCTTTTTCAGCGGCACCGGCTTTAGCAGCAGCTAAAGAAACACCTAAAATAGCATTGGCACCTAATTTAGATTTGTTTGGAGTACCATCTAAAGAGTTCAAGAAAGCATCAATTTCAACTTGGTTTTGGACTGATAAACCAGCAGCAACTAATTTTGGAGCAATGATTTCATTAACATTAGCAACGGCTTTAGTTACACCTTTACCTAACCATTTTGATTTATCACCATCTCTTAATTCTAAAGCTTCATGAATACCAGTTGAAGCACCACTTGGAACAATGGCTCTGAATAATCCTTGAGTAGTAGTTAAATCAACTTCAACAGTTGGGTTACCACGTGAATCATAAACAGATCTAGCGAATACTTTAGTAATTGACATTTTTAATTTTTTAATTGAGTTAATTGGAAGTTTTTCAATTCGGCGTAAGGTTGCGACTTTATATGGATCACAAAATTCCGAGTCAACTGATGTAACACCGGGGGAAAAATAGGTTCGTCGCGGTGTTAAACTGTGGGAATTACCACCATGTGATCACTTATGCGGCTAGGAAGTGGTTCCATTTATGCGATTACTGGTTCCGTTTATCCATGTTAGTGGTTATTGCTTGAGGTTTTGGCCGGGATTATCATTTTCTTTACATATATCGTCAAGAAGTATGAATTTACAACGGTTTGATCAATTATGATTAGCACCCATGACTAATACCTGAGATTCTGAGTTCGGATAGCTGTGATCCTTGAAACGTGAGTCAATTGACCCGTACACCTGCTGTGGCATGATCCTTTGTATTCACAGGTGCATACACTACCTACACCAGTTGACGTCCCATCGTAATTACATAAGAGTGTTGGTTCGGCTTAGAGTGTCAATTGCTCTCAGTAAGTAACGAAGTAAGTACTAGAGACATTTTAGACGTATTTGGATTTTACTCTTTTTCTCTTTTGGGGTTTTGACATATATCAACTGCAAATTTGGATTGTGATTTTCACATTTTAATTGGTTGAGAAATCAGTAAGAATAATTAATTATCAAAAAATACTCTTAGTAATCTTAGCATGCATATGATCATTAGTTTTGCGTACTTTTACATATTTGTGTTCTTAACACTGTGTATTTGTGGATCTTATACTCACATACTCTAACTACGTGGATGAGAAGTGAGATTCTAGAGTTTTCTCAGTCTCAGATACACACATATACACAAAAATATAATGAAAGAATATCAAGAAGTAAAGAACCAACTAATAAAGGAAATAAATCAAAAACAACAGATCCTTAATAAACTAAGCACTATAGAACAAAATATATACAGAAAAGAGCTCGATTATTTCAATGAAAGTCCCTATGGAAACGTTATAAAAGGATTTGATAACTTCAATAAGGTTGGAAATACTAAGAAGAAAGTTGTATATACAGAAGATGATCATATATTTTCATTGTCGTCGGTAAAAGATGAGGATGAAGAGGAATATGAAGATAGAGTTACTAAAGAGTAGATTATGTATTTTAGCATTGTATATTATATTTACAGATTATTTACAGTCGTCTCTCCATGCATTTTTGTCGATTTTGCTTTTATACGTACCTTCTATATGCTTTTCAATCTTTGAATGTCTTGTGTGTACCTGTCTAAGGCTTGTAGTTATATACCCAAGGTTCATTTGGAGGATACTCAGTTGGAACTCTCATATCTAACGGATAAAATTTATGATTACCTTGAGTCATACTATATAATTGAGGACTTAATTCCTTTAACTTATTCATAGCATTTTCAATCAGCTCATATTGTTGGATTAATTGTTGTTGGCGAGTTCTTTCACGACGTTGACTATATACTGACCAAGCATTTTCAATAGTTCTGTGTTTGATTAAATCTTGTTGTGAAAGTTTTAATAACTTTGGCTGTTTTCTTGAAGCTGAAAGTGCTGACAACTGGTTGACTACTTTCTGTGTACTGGCATTAAGATTTGATTTTGCAAATTTTACTTTAGCCATATTTAAGGTGATAAAATTTTTTTGCGAAGGTTTATGGTGCGCTTAACTATGGAGCTTAACTATGAGACCTCAACTATGAGACCTTAACTATTGCAAATGCGTGAGTGAGAATTTCACAAAATGCAACCTCCTAGTTATGAAGAGACTGTAGAGAAAGATGAATCCACTAGTGGAAATTCACAATCCACAAATCCAAATATAAATGACACAAACACAAATACAAATACCAATACCCCACCTAATTATTCGAATCCCAATAACGTACAAGTTAATGAAAAAGATTCAAAGCAATTCGAGCCGCAATATAAACCTGAAACTCAGAATTATCCCCAACAACCTCCACCACAACCTTATTATGTTCCTCCACAATTAGTTAACATTCAAGCTTCACATCATGTTAACCCATCTTATCCACAATTTCAAGCCAATGAAGCTCAAAGGAGACAACAAGGCAACTTTCCTCAACCTAATCAGCCTCTATCAAAGGGTAAATCTGGGGGTCATTCTAAGGGGTTTCCTGGTAAAAGTGGTGCTACTTACAATAATGCTGCAAACTCCTAAATCAGAGAAGAGATAAGGCTTCATTGCAGAACAGATTGCTTTATAGTTAGTAGCCAAAATGCTGGCATTGTTTATTGTCTACTATATATGTTTAATAAATATATTCTACTGAGACATTCTAAAGAACTGTGTCACCATTATAGGTCCAACCACCAAATTGCCTCTGCACACTTTCACTCAAAAAGTCATCAACTACACTGTCCATTGGTTTTTCATTAGTGAAATCTTGATCAAAATTAGAAGTATCAGCTAACCCATTAACTTTAGGTATAAATGGTGGAGTATAACTTTTATTAAGTAATTTCGTCCAATCTATATCCTTAAAGAATGAATGGTTTTTTATCTTGACAGGATCATCTAATCTCTTTGAAGGATCCTTTTGTAATAATTTAGTAATCAAGTCAGCAGCATCAGTGTTTTCTAAGAAACTTGGGAATTTCAATGGATTTTTTAAGATCTTATTGTACATAGTATGGTGATCATCATCATAAAATGGTGGCAAACCAGTTAACATTTCATATAAAAGTGTACCTAAGGTCCACCAATCAACTGATCTAGTATACCCTTGGTTTAAAATTAATTCTGGGGCTAAATATTCGGGTGTACCACAGAATGTATTGGTTTTATCATCATTGGTCATATTCAACTTACATAACCCAAAATCACATAATGCTATATGACCTTGATAATCCAATAAGATATTTTCAGGTTTTAAATCTCTATAAATAACATTCAATTCATGTAAACTTTCCAAAGCACTAAGTAATTCAGATATATAAAATCTTGACCTATCCATTGAGAATTTCCCATCTCTTTGTAAATGCCAAAACAATTCACCCCCATTGATGAATGATAAAACAAGGTAAAGTTTTTCAGGGCTTTGGAAACTAAACTTTAATGGTACAATGAATGGGTTAGTAATTTTAGCTAAAACTGTACGTTCAGCAAGGGTATGAGTTACTTCCATTCTTGATATAATATGTTGTTTACGAATAGTTTTAAGGGCATAAATTTGCTTCGTATCTTTCTTGATAACTTGCATGACTTTTCCAAATGATCCTTTACCAATAACTTTGAGTAAGTCGAAATCTTCGATAGTCAAAGGGTTTTGAACTTTTGGTTTAAAATCAACTGTTAATACAATTTGACCCTTTTCTTTTAATTTCGGTTGTTTAGGAGATTCAGGACCTTCAAGATCAACGTACTCATGATTGAAAAGCCTAATACTTTTATTCTGAGCTAAGTTTAAGTTCAATTTAGTGCTACCGATTAAAATCGCTTCATCATGGCCGACTAAAATCTTTGGTAATTGAGCATATACACTTAATTTAACAACATTGGAAGTACTTCTAGAAACATCAAAGGAAATCACTTGATTCCAAACACTTTTATTGATAGTTCCGGTCTGTGGTTCAACTACTATAACGTTATTTTCGAATTCTATAGTCATATACACAAACGCGGTATTTTTACCAGTCTTATCACTTTTACCACCAGTGATAGTTTTAGTAGTTGGTGGTACAACGAAATTACATGGTAAGGCTTCTCCATTAACATCCACATCTAAAAATTCGGAGTTTTCAATCAGATTAATCTTATTGATTAAATTCAGTTTGTTGGCATTAGAGTTATTAGCTAATGCTATTAAAACTTCTTTATCGTTTCTAATGTTGGCCGGAACATTGATATTAGTGGATGTATATATTTTTAAGGTCAAAAGACCAGGGTTGGCACCGTTATTAACTGTACTATTACTACCCACTGTAGCACCTGTGGTCGTACCCGTAGCCGAGGAATTCATTGTACTACTGCCAGAATCGCTTCCGGTACTTCCATTATTAGGGTCCTTATCAAGACTAAGACCGTTCAATCCAGATTGAAGTGATTCGGTCTCGTCTTTCTCTTCTTTGTCACTAGTGAACTTGAACTTCTTACTTAGTTTGAACATCTTGACGTGTGACTTCTGCGCGGTTGAGCATATCTTTTGTAAGCTTAGCATGAGTGGGGTGTGTCTATGAATTTTTAACGGGTAAGACGTGAACTCGGGGATTAAGATGGCGAATAGGTTACCATGTTTATTAAGAGTTATATGAATCAACTTTTGACAGTAATTATCAAGTAATTACAAGTCGTGCACCTACCGATGGCTGCAAATACTGAGCCTTGGTCATCGTTAAAGTACACGAATACAATCAAGATAATGTATATGTGATTTTACTTTGGTACTTAAGTACTTTCATTTATATACTATCTTGAAAATTAGACCTCTACGGAAGCGATTTGGTTCATTACCTTACGTTCCTGAAAACCGTGGCTTAGCATTGCCCGATCCTTTAAGTTCTATTAAACTCTCTTTCTGTTTCTGTTTCTTTGAAGTAGACCGACTTCAAGTTCTATTATTTACACGTATTCCGCTTAAGCCATTTTGAGGTAAGCATTTTATGGTTAGTCCTACCACCGACCATCCGTTCTTCTGAGTAATTATACGCTTTAGACTGAATCAAGCTTTAACGGGAACGCAGAAGATAACTTTCGTTATCTAGTTAAAACCTTAGAGACGACAAAAAACGCAAACGGCCAAAAACGATTTTCATACTTCCGTTGACATCTCCCTGACTTGCTCTTATTTTACATCCCATACTACCATGGTTCACACTACTCACGGTAGATTCAGACACTACACAGTGTTCTACACCGAGACCCTTAACCTTCGTCACTTCAACCTACTACCGTATCACGTAAAAATCGCTTAATAAACATGATATAAACCTTTAGTTTATATGCGCCGCATATTATGCATAATTTATACAGGATATAAGCAATAAAATAAATCGTGAATATAAGCCTGGTAAATACGTGTCTTTCACGGATAATGTTTGATCATAGACTTGACAGAGGATAAGGCAACTTGCAGTTGCAGTGAACTTGAGTAATACTTAGTAATTTGTTTGTAATAATCAAGACATATAGTTAACAATAATGTATTGTTAGATTATACATGCGTAACACGGTTTTGGGGACGGAATGTTGCCTATTGTTCCACCATCTCGCGGTAATGGCCGCACAAACGCGAAATTTAGATCGAATCGCGAATGCGAAAAATCAAAACAAAATAATCACATTTGGAGTTACAGTTACAACTTAAAATTAGTCAAAATGACTGAAGTTATTAGAGGTAGTTCTATTATGGATACTACTGGTACAAGTACAAATAGTACTAGACCCAGCACCGTTGGTGCCAGTACCATTGGTGGTAGTACTGTAGGTACTTTGGGTACAAATGTTATAGAAGGGACTAATTCTGTTGATAAAATCGTTGAACTGGTTACTAATGCATCTAAAAGATTAAGTCAAATATCCACCAATACTACTAATTCCAATAAAATTAAAAAGACCAACAATAAGATTGGGCCTTGGAAGTTAGGTAGAACTCTTGGGAAAGGGTCAACTGGTAGAGTAAGATTAGCAAAGAACATAAATACTGGTAAGTTAGCGGCTATTAAAATCTTACCCAAAGCTAATTTTAAGAAACTAGAAAACCCGAAGTATAAGAAACCAGCTGATACCGGTAATGATGAACTTCCCTACGGTATAGAACGTGAAATCATTATAATGAAACTTATAAACCATCAAAATATTATGAGACTTTATGATGTTTGGGAGAATAAAAATGATCTTTACCTAATTTTGGAATACATAGAAGGTGGTGAATTATTTGATTATCTTATCAAGAGGGGAAAATTACAAGAATATGAAGCAATTAATTATTTTAAACAAATTATCAATGGGATCTCATATTTACATCAATTTAATATTTGTCATCGTGATTTAAAACCTGAAAATTTATTACTTGATTTTAACAAGAATATCAAAATTGCTGATTTTGGAATGGCGGCATTAGAAATCTCGGATAAATTATTAGAAACCAGCTGTGGATCTCCCCATTATGCATCACCTGAAATCGTTGCTGGTAAAAATTATCATGGTGCTCCCTCCGATATTTGGTCATGTGGGATTATTTTATTTGCATTATTAACCGGATATTTACCATTTGATGACGAAAATATTAGAAAGTTGTTACTTAAAGTACAAAATGGGAAATATATCATGCCATCTTTCTTATCACCAGATGCTAAAGATTTAATCAGTAAAATGTTACAAATTAATCCTGAAGATAGAATTACCATGCCGGAAATTTGGTCACATCCGTTATTAACGAAATACCCAAACCCCGCCAATTATAACCCTTGGTTAAATCAACAAATTAACTTAAAAGCAATTAATTTACGTAAACTCGATAAAGAAATTTTGAACAACTTAGTAATACTTTTTCATAATTGTAGTCAAGATTATATAATCCAACAGTTGAGTCAACTGGAAATGAATCTGGAGAAGTTGTTTTATTATTTGTTGATGAAGTATAGGAATAATCATACTGATAATCCTAGAAGTTTACATTCTTCTCCCAAGAGTGATAAGACTCTGCCAAAGAAATCACTGCCTAAGAAATTGGTCAAGAGTAATTCAAGGACTTTGGTAAAGAGCAATTCCAGAACCTTGGTAAAGAGCAACTCCAGAACCTTGGTGAAGAGTAATTCGAATAAGAGCAATTCAAGTAAAGGAATGATTGTATCAAATTCCTTCAATAAAAAGAAACCAATGGCTTACAATAATAATATCATTACTAGAGCTTCAAAACTGACCAGTAATAGATCTTTAAAGAGCACAAAATCAACTAAATCTGGATTGAATATGATCATAAATTCTGAACCTCAAGGTGAATCTAAAGATGATATAACTAACTTTTCAGGTAAGAAGACTGAACTTAAGGTGACAAATCCTGAAAGAAGAAATGTCAGTGAACCAACATCATTAGATCCAAGAATCGCTGGGATTAGTTCATTACTTAGAGCCAAATCTCTTAATACTCCGTCATCATATGTTTCTTTAAGAAATGACAATACTGGAAAAGTGTTGGCTAAATTAGGTATTCAAGTTAATTATCCATATGCTAAGAAAGGCTTTGTTAAAACGTCAAGTTCAAGAACTTTGAGTGACTTCTTGAAACCTTTAGATGAAGTTATACCGGAAGAAGTTCCTGAAGAGAAGCCAGAGGACACAAAGAATGAAGTTCCAGAACCAGAATCAGAACCACAAACACCAACCAAAGAAGCCAAGCATGGAAAACAAGAAGTTGATACTTTTTCGAAGATCCCACTTCCATACAAATCATTACTTGAACCAACTAAATTACCTAAGAGTGAATTACCAAAATTACCAACCAACAAAGGATCCCAAGTCCTTAAACCTATTACAAATGTTCATACTAATATTTATAAGAAAGAGTTCAAGTCTAAGAAAGAGCCTAAACGGTCAGAAGTTAAAGTTGAAAGTCAAGAATTCGAACATAATAACTTCATCCCAAATCCAAGATTCTCTAGGTTTTCGTTTAATGGAATATTGAATAATTTCGAATTAAAGAAAGAAGAGAGTAGGATGAGTAAATTGAAGTATATTATGGATAAGGACATTAAAGAAGAGAAAGACCAAGAAATCAAAGAAGAGGTTAAAGAAACCGATTTGGATAACAAAGAGAATTATGGAGCCAATATTACAACCGATTCTGTTTCAGCTAAAGAAGATAAAGGGGATGAACTCATAAATAGTTTAAAGAGTAATGGAACTGTAATAAGGAAATCTCCAAGGTCTAATTTGAATTTAGCTTTAAGGCAATCAATAGTACTGATGAATAAGGATAAGGAAGAGACTGCCAAGGAGAGCCAAGTCACCAAAGAGGAGGCTTCCAAAGACGCTAGTGAAGAAAAGACCAAAGAGGCATCTAAACACGAAGCCGTTAAAGAACCAGAAGAAAAGAAAGAAGATAAATCAACTGATGAGTTCTTAACTGTTAATATTGATGATGATACAAATTATACCAACAATTATTCAACATTAGTTAAGAACGCTATTGATGAAACTTCATTCAACTTTATAAATTTCAGTCAAGATACTTTGGGTAGAGATAATTCTTTCAAAGTCAAAAATGTTCTTAAAGATGATGAAACTATTAGAGAAGACACTAAAGATGATGAAACCATTAAGGATGAAGGTACTAGAGATGATATCACTATAAAAGATGAAGCTACAGGAGAAGATCTCAACTTAGAAAAGGAAAATGACGAAGATAGAGATACTTTGAATGATACCGATAATAGTTTTGGTAGCAATTATAGTGTAGATGATAAGCCTGAAACTCAAAAACAACACGATGATGATGAAGAAGACGACGATGATTTCAAAGAACAATCATTTTCAACATCGTATAATATCAGCAATGTTAATATTGGGAAATTTAATCAAGTCCAACCTAATTTGGTACAATCAAGTGATTCTTTACCTAAAGGTCATGATTCAAGAGTTATTGATAATTTATACCAAGTACCGTTTATAGATCAAAAGACTGAACCTAAACCTAAGAAAAGCAAAGTTGATACTAAACCAGTTGTTAACGATACTGCTGAAAAGACTAAAAATCCAAAACTTGTGCCCAAGAGAATAGCACCTTCAGTACCGAGAAATTGGTTTCAAAAATTGTTTCATATTGAACTGCCCTCAACAGTTGCAACTATAAATTCTAATATGAATTCCCATGAGTTATTCAAACTTATAAATAAAACACTTATGTTAAAAAAGATCGAAGGATCTTTGAAAGAGTTTAATGTTGATGAAGAGTTTGGCCTTATCGATGGGGTTATACCTAATAAGTTTGGTAAGTTGAAGTTCAAGATCGAAGTTATCGATTTGGGGGTCAAGAGTTCAATTAATTTGATAAAGGTCAAGGGAAGTGATAAGAATTTTAATAATTTGTATAAGATTGTTAACTATATGGTAACGGAGGCATAGATAACCTGAGCACCTGAATTAATTATAGGTTTGTTTACGTTAGGATGATGAAGAGTAATAAGGATATTACATTGTGTAGATAATAGAATGCATTATAAGGAACTCTGAGGAGACGCAAGTAGATAAGTACGGACCGTAAATGCTTAAATCCAGGCATTATCAAGTAAACAAAGCTCTGATATAACACAAGTAAATATAAGTGTTTAAGTATAGGTATGGACCTATATACGGAAGTAGAGTAAGAATTTTGAAGCATCACCAGAATCTTCGCCTCGGATTCTGTTATTTCTGTGGTCTATTACTAAGATGTACATTACTATTCACCTGAACGACTAATAATAAGTTGATGGAGTTTTTGATTCGAAAATTTTACCACTCTTTTGGATTCTGTGTGGTAATGGGAATTTCAAATCTTTTGATAAAAATTGTTTAACATATTGTCTTTTAACATCATCAGCTTTTTCTAATTCAACAACTTTTAAGATATGGATTGATCTAAATCTAGCTCTGTGTCTAGCAGCTAAATCAGCGTACATAATTTCAACGGCACCAACTCTGGTAACATCACGGTATTCTTTGTACATGTTATGGACACCTGATCTTGATTCATATCTAATCCAGATACCGAAAGTTTTAACTTTAGTTGGGTGGGCTTCGCTAATGATGTTAACACTAACAATTTCACCTGAAGCTTTTTTAACTTTATGTAATTTTTGTAAGAAATACCAATATCTTGATTTAGCAACAACAACATTTGGAGCAAAAATTCTCATTCTGTATAATTTTGGTTCTGGAACAGAGTCGGTTGGTAAACGACGACCAATAACTTGATATTCATTTAATCTTGACACTAAATTGTTAGTATAGAGTTTATATTTGATGAAATATATCCACTTGACGATTTGGTTTCAATGTTTGGGATTTGGAGGGGATGGGGGTATTTGGTTTATTTATCGGTTGACATGATATATGGATGCTGTGACATGTATTGCAGATACACCAAAAATGATAAGGTTCTTCTTATTGATTTACATTCCCAAGATTCTGTGAAAACTTGACACTATTTATCTTAATCGTTGCCTAATCTCATCTCATCATTATTCAATCAAATTCACTTCAAGGCTTCTATTCTTTCATGAGTTCAACCTATCTTCACTGGTACTATTCAAATACACCTTTTAATCTATGATTGTAGTGGTTAAATATATTTTTATGTTTACTTTATACATACTGGTTGGTACAATGATAAATTTTTTTTTTCAGTCTGAAAATTTTAAGATGAAAAATTTTTGTGAGAATTAGGGCTGGAAAAACACAGTCACGCGACGTTCTGTTGGTTTGTTTAGATGTAATAATGCGACACACGACATTGGAAATTATGGTGTCCTGGAGTTGTGGGAGTAGTGTACGGGGGAATCTGGCGTATACAATTGCCGCTTTACATAGAATCTACAATTTCTTAAGTAACTACTGCTCTAGAAAAATTTTGACAATTACGTATATATTTATAAATTCTAAATTACATTCATAAAATTTTTTGTTATTTGCATGAAGTTTCATCTCTTGATGGTGTAAAAGTGTACAAGTTAATGGTATTCGGGAAGTAATTGAACCTTAGTTCTAAGAGGTGGAGCCTCTAACCAACCTTCTCTTCGATGAGGCCAGTTAACGGTTCTTTTCAGCCCTTTGTTGAATGATCTTTTCTCTTCTGTCTCTAGCTAAGGTACCACATTCAGTATCTAACCAACTATCCCACCAAGTGAATGAACTAGCATAATTGCCGATAAAGAAATGATGGTGTTGATCATGGTGTTCAGCTCCGGCCCAGAAAGGTAAGAATTTGTTCAATGACCAAGGAAAGTCATAACCTGAATGAGAATCAACAGCTTGGAATAATCTCAAAGTTATCCAAATACAAATGGTGAAAAGGTGTAAGGTTGGAATTTGGGGATACAAGGTTGATAAGTAAGCATAAATAATTGGGAACCCAACTGTACCAAAACCAAGGGCCATAATTTCAATAGGGTGTGCATATTCAGCAGCAAATCCGAATGGAGCAGCGTATCTATGATGAACTTTGTGAATGTACTTATAGAAGATTCCGTAATGGAATAATCTATGGAAGGAATAGTGCCATAAATCTTCAACAAAGAAGAAGATTCCAATTTGCATACATTGAACTTTCCAGTTTGAGAATGGAACGTCGATGGAGATATTCAAATTAGCACAAATTGGATGGAATAACCAAATTGGTAATGCTTCAATTAAAAGGTGTTGTTTGAAAACGGTCTTACAACATTCCCATTGTTCTTTATTGGATGGCAACTTGGTGGGTTGGATCTTATACTTGTTGAAAAATGGAGTTCTGTCTATAATAAACCATGGAATACATCTTCCGAAATACATTATTTCATGAGTCAAGAAGAAAAGTAACCCTGTAGCAAATAAATCGTTCTTGAAATAGATGTACCAAGTAGCCCAAAGTTTTTCAACTAAATTAAGTCCACTTGGTGCTAAATCGCTGTAAATGGTATTAACATCAGCACTATTAGATAAGTACGATAACGTACAATTCATTTCCGGTATCATTTTAAGTGTGTTTGTGTTTATGGTGTGTTTGTGTTTATGGTGTGTTTGTGGTTGATAAGGAACTTGTGCTTGTGGTTTGTTGTTAAATCAAATCAAGGAAAACATCGGCTTAAGTATTGATTTTTGCAATCATTCGATTTTATACGATATACGACAACCGACATCAGCAGAGTATAAACGACGCGACACCCTGTTTTTCCTAAGCTGCGTCTGCGCCGCTTCTGTACGCCCTCTATACGCTCTCTTTTTGTACAGTTCTTCTCCTATTTATTCAGTACCCTATCCCTCCCTTCAGAATTCCAAAATATACCAACATGACGTCGTGTTCATTCTTATGACTTCAATTTCACCGAATTCTCACCCTTACTACCCGCCGCTTCTAAACTTCCATCTCACGTAATCTTGTAACTCAGAGAACCCTTCGTATAATGTATATTCTATATAATGGTGTCACTGCTGTGCCCACTTCTGGCACATCTTATAACACCCCGTCTAATGACTTGCATCTCAAATGACCCTTTCCTTTGGTAATATATCAACTAATAAACTATTATCAATATTTGGTAAGTTCAATCCATTGTTCCCCTTATAAACATCGATGTTACTGAAGAACTTATCGAATAAGAACTCAGTATCTTGAGGACCACCCTTAGCTTCAGGATGGAATTGAGTTGAGAAGATTGGCTTGAATTTGTGGATCATACCTTCATTACTTAAATCATTCAAGTTGACGAAATATGGTTCCCATTCGTTATTTAAAGTAGTAGTATCGACAGCATACCCGTGATTTTGTGAAGTTATATGACACTTTCCAGTAAGCAAATCCAAAGATGGGATATTATGAGCTCTGTTTCCATATTTCAATTTAATGGTTTTAGCACCTGAAGCTAATGCTAATAACTGATGACCTAAGCAAATTCCAAAGATGGGTAAATCATCGTACAATTTAATGGTCTTACGTAAATTTTCAATGGTAGAAGAACAATGAGTTGGATCTCCAGGACCATTAGAAATGAAAATCCCGTCAAATTTATTGGCAACTTTGTGAATTGGGTAATCATAGGGGAAAACAGTTAATGAAGCCCCTCTTTTAACTAAATGACGTAAAATATTTTCCTTAGCACCACAATCAATTACGGCTAAGTGAATGTTCTTACTATACTCAGAAGGACAGCTAATATGGAACGGAGCTTTAGTAGTAACTTTATGAACTAAATTGATGGTTTCAGGATCATCAAACGCCGCATCTTCATCAGCATCGTACTCTTCACCAATAGTAATCTTACCTAAACTTGACCCTTTATCTCTTAAATAACTAACCAATTGACGGGTATCAACACCAGAAATGGCAGCAACTCCAAATCTTTTACACCACTGTTGTAAACTTTCAACAGCAGTCCAATGACTATACTCTAATGCAACATCAGCAACAACAATCCCAATACATTGAACTGATGGACTTTCCATATACTTCAACAAATTGTACTGATCTTTGGTGGTAGATGATGGTACACCATAATTCCCAATCAATGGCTGAGTAAAACATAAAATTTGTCCTTTATATGATGGATCTGTCATACTTTCAGGGTATCCTACAAGGGAAGTAGTAAATACAGCTTCACCACTAACGTTTTTATTTGCACCAAAAGAGTACCCGTTGAAAATAGGTCCATCCTTAATGGTTAATGTGGCTCTATCTAAACTACCTGTTTTATTAAATTTACTTGCAGTTGCAAGAAATCTAATTGATTTCATATTAACTTTAAACATGTTGAAAAATTTGTGTTCATCGCGGTTAATGAAAATTACTCTTTTAGTGAGTCATGGTCGTGGCGTGGCAAGTGATGTCAAGGTAGTGCAGTAACCACTTGAGACAGTATGGAAGATTTACCTCGCACCACCAGATATTTTGAATTTTGGTGTGAAAACGAATTTTCAAAAAACCCAAATGAACCACAGCTGGTGCGAATTTAAGGCGACGGCCCCGGGTATTTGCCATTTGCCCCAGTGTACATTTGGAGCGACAAATTTTTAGTTTGTAACTCGATATTTGCTCTAGCCTTGTGAATACCTTTATAAATCAAGTAGACATTCTTAGAATAGAGTTAAAGTTAGGATACAATCGTTTGCAGGTTTTTGCAGTTGTTGGTTCTACATACGGTACAATTGCAAGAATGTTAGAGATCATATGCTGATGATCGTATTTTAAATTTCAATGATTACAATATCAATATATATATGAGAGTTAACAGAACTTAGGATACTAAGGGTGCTGACTCCGTCTTATCTGAATATTAAAGTAGAATGGTCAACAATGTAACGATAAGCATAGCTGAGGGGTCGTTGAATGAAGCAAGACACTACTACAGGATATGAGATAATCTTCAGTACATGGATGATGATCTGGATATAACTATTCAGCTCGTAAACTCCACCATACAAAATAGTTCAAATGTTACTTCATCGATGCTTTTGCTAAAGGGGGATCAATAGTGTATCTTACTGTGTATCCCAGTAAGAACTGCCCAGGCTCGATTCATTTATCCGCCCTAAAGCAACCAAAAATATCCGCATAGTAACACAAGGCCCTTGTCATTTATATGGAAATCATTACCATATTAATACTTAAAAAACACTTATGCATAAATAACCCCGAATTAAGTCAAGGAACGCCTATCATACGCAAAAATTTCCTGAAACAGTATGCACCAACGCACCTTATCTTTCGCAGCCGACAAGATAAGGGGGATTATGCCGAAAATTGGTAATACGATACATTGTCGGAGTCAAGTTCCCTGGGCTAGATCTACGTCAAAAGTTTAATAGATAAGAACTATAAATAAGCTGAGACCCTCTATCAACTTTTCTTCACACTATACGTTTATACACTTTAGGTTTGTATACACTACTTGTTTATACACTATATATTTCATATATTACAGCACCTTATGGAAGAACTACAGAAAAGTATTAGGGAAGGAGCAACTCATGCTAAAATTCCTGAACCCATCTACGACGAGTACATTGCAGAAGCCTATGAAAGGGAATTTAATCCCAACTATGTTAATGTCAAGTTCGACCCCTTCAAACACCTCAGTTATTATCAGGATGATATCTATAAGTATAAGTTCGAAAACACTAGACGTGTTACAATGGAAGAACTTGGATTAACTGATCCTCAACAAGTTAGTCACATTGGAGTCAGTGATCCGTTCCCTTTGTTCACCGAAGAAGCAATTGCAATTATGAAACAAGAAGTTTTACAAAGAGAAATATTCTTCAAACATGGTAGGTTCGGGTATACTACTACAGGTAATGATTGTATCCTTAGAGGACATGCTGACGATTGTCAATTTACTCGCGAAGCATGGACTCATCCTAAAACCAACGAATTGATCAGTATTATGGCCGGAATTGATTTGGAAATTATCATGGATTATGAAATTGCATCCACCAACATTTCCATGATCAAAAAATCGGAAATTAAGTATGAGCTGGATGAAGATATGAGTAAGAACTGTACTGTTGGATGGCATCGTGATAGTTTTCCATTTGTATGTGTTCTAATGTTAAGTGATACAACGAACATGATTGGTGGTTCCACTAGTTTAAGGTTAGGTAAAGGTAATGAAGGCAAGATTGTTTCAGTCCCTGGTCCAACGAGAGGTTCAGCTACGGTATTACAAGGAAGGTTTATTGAACATATCGCTCCAAATCCAGCTGGTGTAAGTGAAAGAATCACTATGGTGACTTCATATAGACCTAAGGATAAGAAAGTTCTTGATACTTCTGTGTTAAGTACAGTCAAACCTGAAGTTAATATTGGTACAAACTTCAACGTTTTTTACCCACAATGGATCAAGTATAGAAGTGATATTATCATTGATAACTTGAAGGGTTTAGAACTGGAAATTGGTGATATGAAGGAGTTTGATAAGGATACGGTTATGAAGAAGTTGGAGGTAATTGGTGATTATTTGGCGAAGACCTACAAGGAGATGGAGATGACTGATGAACAGTGGAAGTTTTCAAGAGACATGAAGGTTGTCTGTGATGAGAGGGCTATGAGAATTGCACTGGGTATTGTTTAATATATAAAAGTAATGAATTAACTCTTGAACTAAAGTGAATTAAAGTGAACCTGTAAACACTGAACACAAGTTCGAAGTACCCCCTTTTATTCAGGTTAATTTTAGTTCATATATTCAAAAGCTCGTCTAAAAAGTCCTGATCTTTCTTCTTGTCCTCCACCTCATCCTTCAAATTCAATTTCCCACCTAACAACTGCTCTAAATCATCATCCAAATCATAAACCTTCTCCTCGCTTACCAACCTACTGTTCAAATAATCACGATGAGTCTGATTATTGTCATCATAATTATTCAATTCAAGTACCCTAGACTTTGGTTTCTCGGTGAACTTCTTCTTCATATCTTGATAGAACTTATGTTGATCATCTTTCTGTTTAAGCAAGTCATTTTCCTCCTTTTCTTGTTCAGTCAAATGTCGTATTTCCGGTCTTGAGGACAGGTTTAAGTCTCCCAAGTTATCTTTGCCAACTTTAAACCCAATCAATTCAGAGCTGGCAATATCCTCTAACTTTCTGTTGGCCAATTTCTTCTTGTAGACCTCATTATAATCGTTAGTGTTGGTAATTGTGTCACCATACAGGATCCCATACTCATTCAAATCGGACTCATCTTTGTTTATGGGCAACTTTCTCGTCTTACGTTTGGTTACAGGTATGGTTGGAAGAAACTCTTGTAGTTCTACTTTAGGCTGGTCCGGTTCAGTACCTAAATAAATGCCATCTTTGTCTTCTTGTGATTCTGATTGATTAAACAATTCATCTCTTTGTAGCTTCAAATCCTCAATAACCTGACGCTTGATCTTTCGTTTCATATCCATAGACATTTCTACCAACTCTTCACTCATACTAGGGTAGAAATAGTTGACAATGTCCTCATCTACATCCGAATCCCAATCACTAGTCATATCATCAATATCCAACTTCACCACCGTTTGATCATTTTTCTGTTTTTTTGACGACCATTTCGGCCTAACAACATTCTGCGGCTTCTTAAGTAGCCCATGTTTAATCATGTACGACTTTTTAGCTTGTTTGTCATACTTTGAGTTCTTTAGGACCATCACTACAACACTACACTAAAGGTGCGCACAGGACTTTTTCAAACCTATTGTGCCTCACTACCACTTCATTCAATTTGCACGGCCATGAGTGACGATAAGAAGAAATCCATTGAAGATTTGTTGAATCTCCTTGCTATGGGCCAAACCCTCAATGAAGAGCAAAAAAAACAAATGAAAGATCATAAGTTTTGGAAAACTCAACCGGTTCCCAAATACGATGAAAAGATTGATGCCGAAGGACCAATTGAAGTCAAGACTCCAGACCAAATTCCTCTGGAACCGTTGAAGTTGATTGAAGGATTTGAATGGTCAGAGGTCGATTTAGACAGTTCTGATGAGTTGGATGAACTTTATCAATTGTTATATGAAAATTACGTTGAAGATCAAGATGCTACTTTCAGATTCAAGTATAGTCATGAATTCTTCAAATGGGCATTGAAACCTCCTGGGTATCGTAAAATATGGCATTTGGGGGTAAGAGTCAAAGACACTAAGAAATTAGTTGCGTTTATTGCCGGTACACCATGTGATCTTAAATTAACCAAGAGTGGAAACTCAATCAAATCTGTCGAAATCAATTTCCTTAATATCCACAAGAAATTAAGATCTAAGAGATTAGCTCCCGTTCTAATCAAAGAAATTACCAGAAGAATTAACAAGCAAGATATTTGGCAAGCTTTATACACTGGAGGACAATATTTACCATCCCCAATCTCCACCGCTCGTTATACTCATAGACCTATCAATTGGGAAAAGTTATACGATGTTGGATTCAGTCACTTACCACCTAACCAAACAAAAGCTAAGATGGTTAGTCATTATACCTTACCAAATGAGCCAACATTAGCGGGTTTCAGGCCTATGAAGCCTGAAGATTTCGATCAAGTATTCGATCTTTTGACTTCATTTCAGGAGAAGTTCGAGTTGGTTCATGTGTTCACTAAACCCGAACTTAAACATTGGATTTTAGGTGATAATAATAATGTAATCAAGAGTTATGTTGTCGAAGAAAATGGCAAAATCACCGATTTTGCTTCGTATTATCTATTACCATTTACAGTCCTTGACAATCCTAATCATAACGAATTAGGAATTGCTTATTTGTACTACTATGCATCTGATTCTTATAAGTCTCCTGAGGATTTAGAACCTTATAAGAAAAGACTTAGTCAATTGATAAACAATCTTTTGATAACTTCTAAACAATTCGGTGTTGATGTGTTCAATTGTTTAACTACTCAAGATAACCCATATTTCTTAAAGGCATTAAAGTTTGGTAATGGTGATGGGTATTTAAACTATTATTTGTTCAATTATAAGACGTTCCCAATTCATGGGGGTATTAATCCAAAGACTAAAGAGGTTGAGAAAGTTGGTGGTGGTATTGGTGTGGTGTTATTATAGTAGGATATAGAAGTTCATGCTGAGTATAACATAATATATATTTGAACATAGGATTGTACCTAAAACTAAGTAAAAACGTTTCAGTTTGGCTAAAGGGCCTTCTTAAGTTATCTATCTTGCCAGTATAGATCCTCTGATTGCCTACTCTTAGAAAATTGAAGAGTTCAATTGTACGGTCATTACTTTCTTCGAATCTAAATGCGTTTTCATTACCCCTACACTAAAGTTAACATGTCCTGAACATGTTAACGACAGCCAAAGGTAATGTACAACTATAGCCAGATTTTCATGTATAAGAGAAAAACTTGCACGGCTCGGAAGCCTAAGAAAGAATCCAAGGGACACTACAGCATCCATGCCATAGTGTCCACTTCCCATACTTAAGAAAAAAACAACTGAAGAAAGGGACCAAAGCGAGCCCAAGGCGAGCCCAAGAACCCTCGGAAATTTTCCGAATTTCATACTTTTGCTTATTTAAGTAGTTCAAACTCTAAAAAAGACTTCAAAATCCGTAACATTCAGTTCTAAATTAATGAAATATGTATAGCCTTATTTTTCAGGCATTCAGACCTTCTGCATCAGGAGATAGGATCTACCAGCTCCTTTTCTGGGCCTCTGTCCAATTTCTCTTAAAACGGTCCCTTGGCCCAGTTGGTTAAGGCGCGGTGCTAATAACGCCGAGATCAGCAGTTCGATCCTGCTAGGGACCATTTATTTTTTGTTTTTCATGTTTTTGTAAGACCATCCTGTCCGGTCGAGTATGATCTACACTATTGAGGAATTTGGGTTTGATTGGGAAAGATTCGGAGGTATAAGAAGTATAACTATCTAAAAAATCAAATGTGCGCTGGTTCGAGTTCGCAGTGGGACCTCATTTTTTATAGCTTTTGGCTGCAAAAAAATTGACTGAAGCGAATATGAGTTATGCAACAATGGAGAGGACTTGATGAATACAAGAGAAATAATGTAAAACTTATGAACTCATCGCTATTCCTAATCATCGACCTGGCTAAGATTATTTCCAGTTATTCAGATACTGTTGTCAAGCTCGCTTCACCATGATTACCTCTGCTTGCTTCGTTTTTTAGTTATGATAATGTGACAGCCTCATTGGGTAACTCTGTTCGACGGAAACTGTTAGTAATTGGTCTCCTTACATCTTCATAAATGTTTAGTAAACATGGTTGGTGGAAAATCAATTTAAGGCGGCATTCGAGGCGATTTATACTCTTCAATGAAGAGCATTCAATTGATTTGTTTAATGCCATATTTTTATGTCTATTTATTCTTGTTTCAAATTGTATTAACTTTACACAAATTACAAATGGAAGGTAGTATAAAGACACGAATTTCGAAAATACGTATTTGTATCAGGCGCTAATCGTAGTTACTCAGATTAAAAAGTATGAAACATTACCATAATCAGAGTTCATTCTATAAAAAACAATAACTTTGATTCCACCTATGAATAGGACACATGCATTTATTCATGAATTACGATCGAACCAAACATGTTAGAATTATCTGTAGCGTTCTATGTCCGGGTAATCTCATCCTCTTCTCATATATAAAATATGAGAAGTCCTCACAAAAAAATTTTCAACTCACACCTTTTTAACAGAGCTTAGAGTTTAAATTAATATTCAATAATTGTATTTAAAGTGTTGTTGTGTCTTATATGACTATAAGTCAATGTCAAAGGCTTCAAATACAATTATAGAATTGAAGTTTTATGATGAAATGGAGTATCTTCTTGCCTGTCTGATTCGACTATGACGACAGGGTTGATAATTTGGTAATTAAACTTGTTTAATTACTTTTTACTTGCCAGTAATTTACAGTTCTGAACACTTCATTATAATTTAATGTTTAAGCGCTTTTAAGAGGGTGTTGCTTAAATAAAAGAATCATTAATAACATCATAAATATTCTTTAAATGATGAAATATCCATTAACATTCGCAGTTTCCTCGGTAGTATACATAAAGAACCCATCTTAGTATACCAGTGACCGCTTATAGACCTTCCATGGATGTCTGATAAAGAATATGATTTTATTATTAGTTCTTGTCTTTTAAGAGCTCACTCTAAAGCGACTATAAGAGTAACAATCAAAGAGTAACCATTTAACTAGATATATTCATGTACTTAAGCATTAGAAGTTTCTCAGAATTAAATCTTACCCTTGACATTTGGAGAAGTTAATGGCCATTGGTAAACTCCCTCTTCAGAGAAGATATAACCATGGTCAGCTAAGAACTTTCTTAAATTTTTTGGCCCCTTTGAACCATAAGGATAGATTTCAGGAACTGGACCATCTTTTGACTCAAGATAATTCAACAATGGAGTGAAAAGTGCCCAAGAAATTTGTAATTCATCATCTCTAACGAAATTTGAATGATTACCTAAATAACAATCTCTGATCAAAGCTTCATAAGCTTCAGGAATCCAGAAATCTTTTGAATATCTAGTAGCATAAGTTAAATCTAAATCAGTCAAGGAAGTTTCGGTTGAGATCCCTGGAATTTTAGAATTGATTTTCATATAAACTGCTTCTTTTGGTTGAATTCTGATTACAAGTTCATTTCTTGAGATTTCTTTGAACATACCTTTAGCTACCGGTTTATATTGAACTCTAATTTCAACTTTAGACTCATCTAAAGCTTTACCAGCTCTTATTACGAAAGGAACACCATCCCATCTTTCATTATTGATTTTCAATCCTAAAGCAGCATAAGTGACTTGCCTAGAATCTTTATTGACAGTTTCATCATCCAAATAAGATGGTTTTTTACCATCTTCGCTTCTACCATATTGACCTAATAATACATCTTTATGATCAAATGGTTCAATGGCTTTTAATACTTTCACTTTTTCATCTCTGATAGCTTCAGGGTCGAATGAAGTTGGTCTTTCCATAGTTAATAAAGTTAAAACTTGTAAAATATGATTTTGCATAACGTCTCTAATGATACCAATTGAATCAAAATATCCACCTCTACCTTCAGTACCAAAAGCTTCTTTGAAACTAATTTGAATGGATTTAATGTGTTTACTGTTCCATGCGGCATTTAATAATTCATTACCAAATCTAAGAACTAATAAATTCTTAACCATTTCTTTACCTAAATAATGATCAATTCTATATAATTCTTCTTCGGAGAATAGTGGAGCTAATTCTTTTTGTAATTGATTTGAACTTTCTAAATCATGGCCGAATGGTTTTTCAACAATCAATCTAATTCTTCCATCTTTTGGATAAACGTATTTCTTTACATGTTCAGCAACAACTCCGAAAACTGATGGAGGAGTGGCAAGATAAAATAATCTTTCTTTCTTGGACTTATCCTTATTATCATTTTCATAACTTTCGATTTCCTTGTTCAAAGTTTCGAATCCTTCGGGAGTATCATATTGTCCTTGAACATAACTACATAACTTTAAAAATTCATCGATTTTTTGTTTTTTAGAATCGTCAACTTTGAAATGTTCAGCAATTCTAGTTTTGAAATCTTCGTCACTTAATTTGGATCTAGCATACCCAATAATCTTAACAGTTGGCGGTAAATGGTTTTCTCTGAATAAACCAAAAAGAGCAGGAAATGTTTTCTTTTTAGCCAAATCTCCTGAAGCTCCAAATACTACAATAGCTGTATGACTACCTAATGAATCTGACATCTCAATTGACTTATTTTAAACTAATTTCAAAGGTTTTTGCAAAATTGGGACTTTAGTTATTCACAATTATTCACGGGCACTTCTTCGGGAATGAAAATTTAATGCGAATTGGTTGCTTAGTAGGAAGACTGAGTCTCGGTCAATCTTTTTGTCGTAGTAGATAATTCCTTAGGTCCTTTAATTCTTGGGGTTTGTAATTTTAACAAATTCAATTACAACCACAGATACGAATTTCAACGGTTTATTACCACAAAAACAATTGATTAATTCAATTTCGTTCGGTTTTATATTTTTTTTTTGGGTAACCCTAAATGATTTAACGGCCAATCGCGACATTGTTCGTTAGTCATCCGTTATCATTTGTAAGCATTTAAAGTTAGAGAATTTGTGAGGAATTATTAATTATAATGTCGTAGAGCCTTGACCTTTGATAATGTCTACCAACGTTGGGGATGTTAGGAATAAACGGTTATTCCGTCCTTCCCTATGACACTTGATCATGCATACCAATTTAACTATCATTGAGTCGATGTCGCATTCTCTCGGATCAATCTCTAACGGACTTTGCTGAATTCGTCCAAATCATGGCACGTGATTTGTCATCAATTGCCGACTATCGATAGGATTGAATTTCATTGATCGTTTGGGTAATTCCCGAGTTTAGACGCCGATTACCGTGTTCACGACTTGCAAAGTAACGTAGCATCTTAGAGGACTCGTTTTCTTAACGAAATAATTCGTTTACTGAGTTTATGGATGAACGGGATTGATTGGTTAGATATCCTTGCAGCCGGACCCCAGAATATTTCAAATGAGTTTCTGGGGAAATGAGTGTGTGATGACCTTTATATTATCTGCTGTTATTTGGTCATTTTGTATTTCATTTATTCTTTTGACTTTATTAGCAGGAGGGCCCTTGTCTGAAATACCGATTCTTACCATAATCTCATTCTTTTCGTCATTTTAGACTCTAGATAGCTCCTATTATCCCTGTGAACTTTCTAAATATTTTTATTATAAAATCCGTTCGTATATTTACCTACTCCGTCCAGATCAATTCTTCGTGCGGCACACCTTAGATAAAAATGCTGATATACCTGTATAGCTCCTGATGCAACCCTCCTTTGACCAAGTAATATAATCCATTATGAATCCCTTCTTCATATGATCGTTCGGAAATAACGACTTCTTAAAAGTCCGTCCGTCAACAATAACAAACCACAGCTCCGGATTGACATTCTCGGATTCCGTCGTAATTACGATATGGGCTGCAAAATATTATAAAATCACAAATTAACCGAACAACTCATTACCCAGCAATGACATATACGTTTGTTAGCACTGGTCTTTCTAGTGGGATTGGGGGAGAAGCAAAGAAACATATAGATGAGGATCATTCCGATTGGTACCATATAATGCTCTGTCGTAAGCCTGAATTGATACCAAAACGAAAGAACCTAACTGTTATTAAATGCGATCTTGATTCAATTGAAAGTATCACAACTGCTATAAGTTCGGTTAGAATTTTACTTGAACTGGGTAGAGTTCCACCTTTGAAGCTTTTATTACTTAATGCTGGTGCATTATACTTTAATAGAAGCACTAAAACCAAGGATGGATACGAAGCAGCCTTCCAAGTCAATGTGATGGCAAATTATTTCATTATCAGTGGCTTATTACCAATTTTGAAGAAACAAGAAAGTGGCAGGGTGTTTATTACTGGAAGCAATGCCCATTTTTCAGATCAAGAACACAATCATGGGTATGTTCCTGAGCTTTACTGGAACGAGGACAACATAGAAGAAATTGTCCTTCCAGAGGCTACCAAAATGGATAAAGACCCAAATGCATCAGTTGCTGGTAGAAGACAATATGCTGTAACTAAATTGGCTGTCATTTATCTCATACACAAATTTGCTGACGAAAACCCTAAAGTTAAGTTTATTGTGTATGAGCCAGGCTTAGTTACTAGTTCAGGCCTAGCTAGAGTCAATCCATTTATTAAATTATTAACGTGGCCATTATTGGTTTACTTCAAATTTAGAGGACTAAGTATACCACTTTCAAAAGCCGGATCACTCCTTAGTAAGTACTCGTTCGATGATCAAACATTTGACCAAGCTAAAAATGTTTCTTATTGTGATAAGGGTACCATTATTAACTCGTCTCCTGCCTCTTACAACAAAAAAAGGAATGAGCAGCTTCTTGCGTACTTGCGTAGTATTGAGATGACGTAATTGATCACAATAACTTTTGTAGTTCAATATATTTTCTGTAGTAACTTGGTATCGCAACTGTAACTAATTTCCGTATAATTTATCACGTCACTATGCCATAATAAATGCCAATGGGGCCAGTGGAATCGGATAAAAGTCCACCAACTCCGTACAATTCTTGTGCGAAATGGAACGGAACAAAAGAACTAGAGTCTCAAATACCTGTAGTAATTGTAGACGTAGAAAGCTTAAGTGTGGTAGGGAAAGACCTTTCTGTGGACGGTGTGTTCATGACAAGTGTACAGACGATTGTTTTTATGATAGTTTGACGGAGCTGTCTGTCGACATTCAGGAAACCATTGAGAGTTCGTACTTGATTAAACGTGTAAAAGATTTAGAAGCTATCGTATCTTACCAGAAGAGTCTTTTACAGAATTATAAGTCACTGAAGACTAGTCCCCCACGTCTATCTTCAAGTCCAGCAGGGTCGACCCAGTCTGAAACTAGCCAAAAATTCGATGGCCATGCATTATTCGATTCTAATATCGTATACTTAGAACCTACCTCGTTTATGAGCGTATTACTAGATGATCCAAACACTTCAAAAATGTTCGACAGTTTACACGCCCCAGAAGTGGCTGATCCCAATAACTGCTATAACACTGCAGATGTTGTGAACCCCGTATTTACAGCAGATCTAGGCCATTTACCATTGATTGAGGTTATTGATACGACATTGGCTTCTTTATTCGATATACTTGAAGCATACCTTGATTTCTTCGAAAAAGATATTATCCTTGCAAGAATTCATCACCTTCTAATCAAAAAAGGTGATTATAGTACTATAAATCCTTATAAGACTAATCAAAGTTCAGAAATTGCTATACTACTAATCCTTTTAAGGTTGAGTTCATTATTTCTACCCGACTGTTCACTTACGGTGAGCGAATCTTATATTGATTGTGCTACGGGTTTATTAATGTCACCTGGTTCTTTTAAGAATATAAGGCTAGAGAAAGTTCAAGGTTTATTATTACTTCGAGTCTATAAAATGGTTTGCCCTGAAGACGATGATACATCTTATTCTACATCCATTATAAATTCTGCTTTAGTGCAAGCTGCAAGAATTCTAGGGCTACATAAAACCCGAAATTCAAGGTTTCCAGATAAGGATCTACAACTTTGGGCTAGAATGTGGTCACAAATTTGTTATCTTGATTTAAGCTTTGCATTTGATAAAGGAACTCGTTCTTTGATTCAGGAACGGGATCTCGTAGATATTGAAGATACCTCCATAAACAACGTGACTTTTCAGTTTACTAAAAGTCTATGTCTGTTTTTGAATGGTCCTATACTTGACAGAAGAATCAATCCAGATCATATATTGAACACTCTCAAGAGTTTCCAGGACATTTCATTGAACATTAGAACGTTTCATCAACTAACTAATGCTGCAACATCAGATTTACAAGAGAGATCAAAGGAGTTTATTTTTAGATTGGATTTGCTTTATAAAGAGTATTGTTTATTGGTGATACTTTCTTCGTACTTGAAAGATCAAAGAAACCATTACTTGGCCCTAGCGTTTGAAAAGTTTTTGATTCTCTTCAAAGTCCTACATGAAAATCTAACCAGTTCAAAGTACTCATTTGGCGGTAGTATTGATAAACTTATTTTCCCCAGACTCTGGGTCCGCCCTCGTTATGTGATCATTGGGTTATTCATAATGATTGAACAGTTTTTAGAGGGTGGTTTACCGATAAACGATTCCATCAAGAATTTCAGTTCTGCAGACTCTACGGGGATTCTCCACTGGCTAAATGTCGATTTCTCCAGTGATGTAAATACTTTGGTTAACATCATTGAAAGGGTAAATGAAGTTTATGTGAAAGGTGCGCCATCCATGACCAGTTATTCCTGTTTCAAAGCTTGTATGTTCATGAAAATGACCCTCGAATATATCAGTAATAAGCACGCCAGTCTTGGCTATACATTCAAGCAAAGACCAGACGATTCTTTTGACCAATTCGCTGATCTGTGGTCACAAAGACACGACCAGCTCATGGGAATAAACATGGAATCGTTATTCTCCGGTTTAGATAACGTGGGCCTTTTTGATAGTCTTGATATTTTGGACTTGCCTGGTGGTGTTTAATAGGATTCTTAATCATAGATTTCTAGAGCCCTGAGAGAATAAATATATTGTCTAATCTTTAAAGTTAACTTTCTTTTTGTTATCACCGGATTCTTCATTATCTTCATTAGCGGGTTGGTCTTTAACATCCTTATCCGTTTGTGCTTGGTCCTTTGGTGCTTCTTCTTCGTCACCTATCTTGAACATCTCTTCATCTTGTTCATAATCTGGTAAAGCTTCAGCATTGAATTCATCATATAATCTTTCGGTTTCTTGGTACCTTGTATCATCATTTCTCAGTCCAAGATCTAAGGAATCATGTGAATCCATTTCACTGTCGCTATAATCTTCACCTGGAATTATATCGAATTCATATTCATCCCTTCTTCTTCTTCTAGAACTTCCTGGGGTTCTATGATACTTCATAATAACCACTATGACTATAAATCCTAGAACGACTAACGAGATGAGATAAAGTCCGGTACGGTCAGTTTTGACTTTCTTTTTTCCTTCACCATCTTCAGGTTCTTCTTCATTTTCATTTTGTCCTTCTTTATCTTCTGGTGTACCGGTTTCTTTAATTGGCGAAGTCTCTGAAGGTTTTTCTGATGTAGTTACTGGAACTTTCGATGATGTTTTTGGGGCTTCTGTAGTAGTTGAACTTGAACTAGTACTAGTACTGGTAGTCTTTGCCTGTTCAAGTCTATCTCTTCTTACTTGAGCATAATCTTTATCAACATCGAAAACTTCAGCTTTATCGGCATCGATACTTTCACCAAAAAATCTTAATTGCCAATCGATGAATTCAATACTATTTCCGTTTGTGGTTTTAGAATTGAATACTTCGACTTTCCATTCTCCAAGTCCACTTTCTCCCCAATGGGCAACTGAAGAGAACGTCCAGTTATTGAACCCTTTAGATGACTTATCTCTTGGTCTAAATGTGGCTAAATCACTGATAACTCCTGATGGGGAAATCAATCTAGCACCAACTTCTCCTCTGAATGTGGCTTTAATATTAACGGTAACTGTCACATGTTCGATTCTTTCAACATTCATGGCCTTGAAATCTTCTTCGGTAATGGTAATAGACGACGATAAAACTTTATCCTTATCGGCGGTGTTGGTATCGGTGATTTCAATTTTATCCCCAACGGGTATGACGTCAGAATAATACCAACTTTGTGGCTTGACATTTTTCCAGGTTTTAGCAAATTTGGCCATCTTATAAGCGTCAATCTTTCCATATCCATATTTGTGACTGTACTTTCTATTTAAAGCAGTTACTTGATAATGACCATCATTTTCATTTACTGGTACACTACTCATTGCAGCAACATATTGTAGATCTCTCCAAGTTAAATTTGGATTGGATTGTAATACTAATGAAAAAATACCGGCTGCTAATGGTGCAGCTGCTGATGTACCACCATGTTGACCTGCACATTTCCCGTGAATATCAGTAGTATGAATATGTTCGAAAGATCCTGAAGAATATGTTACTACCATAACAGCTGAACAGGCTTCAGCATAACTTGGATGGTAGCCCTTATGATCAATTGCACCAACAGTTATTGAATAAATTGAGTTCGTGTAACCATCGAAATTACATGAGTCTTCAGATCTTCCACCATTTCCTGATGCAAAAACATAAATTGCACCTTTGTTGTCCCTACCTTCTTGTATACCCTTGATCATGGCCTTCTTAACAACCATTTCTGGAGCTGATAAGGTCTTACCATCATCGGTTGGACCCCAGGAACATGAATATATATCATTAACATCTAATCCATAAATCATAGCAGCTGCTTCGTCTTCAGCCGAAATGACTCCTGATAAGATTCTGACTCCACTAACTTGTCCTTCATAAGCTACACCAACTCCACAAACATCATTCTTTACGGCAGCGATTTCTCCAGCACATCTAGTTCCGTGGTAATCATTGAATAGTCGAGGTTTTGGTAATTCTGTATTATCGTTAAAGTCCCAAGACCCTTTAGCATTGAAGTTCGATTTCAAATCTTCACTTTCGTAATCTAATCCATCATCAACGATACAACTAACAACACCTTTTCCAGTTATACCCTCATACCATAATCCGGTAACATTGACATCATTGCCAGGGTAAGCGGAATTGATTAAATGCCATTGTTGATGGAAGATTGGATCGTGAATATCAAGTTTATCCATAGCATCTTTTATACCTTGTTGGGAAGAATCAACGGGTATAAATGCTCTTGGTGAAGGGTCTGAATCTACTGGAACTGGCATTCTTTTCTCTAATTTCTTTGGTTTCAACATATGAATACTTTTCAAATGCTGGTTGCCTATTAACTCTTCATATTCTTCTAAATATTCTTGTCTTTTCTGTATCAAATTCTCATCATCGGAATTATAGTTTCCTAAGAATTCATTATGGCTATGGTTTTTATCAATACTAAACACGTAAAGATTATCAAGACCACGGACTTGATGTTCGTATTGGTAATCGTGTTTGTGATTATTGATGAATCCTGTTAAAGGATCATTTGAATTCGTGGTATTCAACTCTACTATAAAATAATTTCTATTATCATAATCTCTAGGAGGAATCTTGAAAGCGGCAGTCAACACTAACCATAAGAAAAATACGATTTTCATGGCTTTTTATTTGTGTCTATATGTGTGTTGTGTTCTGTGTCCTTATAACTGTTTGTGTTTGTACTTTAGTACCGTCTATTTGTAAACTCTTTGGGTTCCACAGATTTAAATAATGTTGAGCCTATGTTAGAAATTCGTGTTGAAAAATAACGTGAAAATAGTGTAGGATCGGGAAATTTTGCGCACTACTGTGGAGATGTGGGTCTACATATATTTATGTCTACAATTTATAATACCTTCAGCTTTTGGGAATTTGATCCCGAGGGATATGGATATGGATATGGATGGTCCTAAGGAATTCCATCCGATAAATGCCCCTTCAAAATCTTTCCACTGGATTTTGTCAGTATTGGTTTTATTAGATATTCCATCCGTTAGTTCAGCTTTTGCATTTGCTAATCGTTTTCATTGGTCATTATTACTTCAAATTGTTCTGACGTGTTACTGTGTATTTGATACGTTATTTTTGTCATACCCTGACCCTGATGATCATGAAAATAGAACCAGTAAAGGTACAGGTTGGTTTTTAAGTTTCTTATATGGTGGGACCATATTCATCGGAAGTTTAATAAACGGATCAAATTTGATTATCAATAAATTCTATCCTCATTATTCATCACAATCCCTTACCAATAGTCCATTTATCACCAAGACTTATAAAACCGTTTCATTTTTATTGGTGTTGACTGGTTGGGTTAGGGTTAGTATGATACCAATTGCGTTCTTCGGTTTTTGCTATGGTAAACATACTGGTCAATGTATTGCTCATGGGATCATGGGTTCGTCATTTATCTTATACGGATTTGTATTAGCATTGGTATTGGTGGTTCCTTGGTTACGTAAACGATCCGGAGGCAGACCTCAAGAATTTTATGATTCTATTGTGATGTGCGTATGGGGAATTGTAAATACATTTACTGAACATAGATGGGGTAAAGAACCTTGGAATATGGGGGATTATGACCATACTTCTATGGGCCTTATCTGGGCATGTGGTGGTTTCTTAGGAATTTGGTTATCGAGGAAGGACCAAAGATCTTTTATTCCAGCTTTATTATTGATTTATACTGGTTGGTCAATGTCTCAACATGTTCAACATTTAGAAATCTCCACCAAAGTACATGCTATGTTTGGAGTAGTTCTTATGTCTGGTGGTTTCAGTAGAATTGTAGAAATCCTGTTCGTACTCAAAGATAAGTATTTCAGTGAGGATGGTAGAATTCTTTCATTCCAATACTTGCCTCCAATTTGTCTTGTGTTATCAGGATTATTGTTTATGGGTGCTACTGAAGAACAATTGATATTGGTCCATGATTTAGGAGCTACTCATGCCGCTTATATCTTGACGGTTGTAGCTGCGGGTCTCTTTATCTTTTTGTGGATGTTGTTGTCGTTGAATTTATATTTGAGGTTGGTGGGTTATGATGAGGATGGGGAGCTAGGATTGAAGTATGAAGGAGTTGGGGTTGGTGATGTTGAGCAGTTTGAGTTGGGTGAGTTGTCGGATGAGACGCCATAACTTGTTCGAGCAAAGGGTACCTTTCACATACCCACACTTGACTTGTTACACCCGAACGGTGCCTTTAATAGATTCACATTTGTCTTGTTGTACAAACAGACTTTATGACAGACACTTTACTCAATGACCCATATAAGTACTACTGTATAGAATTGATTGATTATGACTTATTTCTCTATATTTTCTCTAGGACTTCTGAGCAGTTGACTATAAGGCTTGTGTGATGAAGCATGGCAGAGATTTGAATATACAAAGGAAAGAAGAGAAGAATAGAATAGAAGTAGATGGAGAAGAAGAAGTAGATGGAGAAGAAGAAGAAGAGAAGGAAGAGAAAGAGTGCGGCCTATATGCACTCCCAAATGTCATTAGTCAGACTTCGCATCAAAAAATCATCATGAGTGCTATACTATCAGCAGATGACTTAAATGACTTCATCACCCCCGGAGCTGCATGTATTAAACCTCCAGCACAAAATACATCCCCCACCAACCATCCAAACCAAACTCCAGCTCCAAATGGGGAAATCGAAGTCGAAATAGACCAAGATGGAAACGCCTTAGAAATATCAAAAGATGGTACAAAAACCAATCTTTCAGCTGCCCAGATATCTTTAGCTGATTGCTTAGCATGTTCAGGATGTATAACATCAGCTGAAGAAATCTTAGTGGCTCAGCATTCCCATGATGAGTTAATCAAAGCCCTTGAAGCAAATAATAAAGTATTTGTAGCAAGTATATCCCATCAAAGTAGAGCATCATTAGCCACGGCATTTGAGTTAAGTATCGAACAAATTGACAGGTTACTCATCAACTTGTTTGTAAATCAAATGGGTTTCAAATCAGTTATAGGTACATCGTTGGGGAGGAAGTTATCCCTTATAAATGAATCATATAATATCATTAGTAATAGAACACCTGAAAACCCAATACTATCGTCAGTATGTCCAGGTTGGGTTTTGTATGCCGAGAAGACACATCCATACATTTTACCCAAATTGTCAGATGTAAAGTCACCTCAACAAATCACCGGATGTTTATTGAAGAATTTAGTATCTACAGAATTGAATATCCCCAAATCAGAGATCTATCACTTATCAATCATGCCATGTTTTGACAAAAAACTTGAAAGTGCCAGACCTGAAGCCGATGGTAGCGAGGATAAAGACGTTGATTGTGTTTTGACAGCCAAAGAATTGGTGACTTTATTGGAACAACAACAACAGTTGAAATTAATACCAAAGAATTCTCATCAAATACTCAATTCACTGGTCCCAATCACTGAATTATATAGCCAGGTTGCACCTAATACATGGCCTTTAGTTGAATACAGCTGGTCAAATGATCATGGATCGACTTCTGGTGGGTATTCGTTCAATTATTTGAACATTTTACAACAACATTTATTATTGGAGAACCCAAGTTATGACCCTTGTAAATTTGAAATAAAGACCGTTTATGGTAAGAATTCTGATGTCTATGAATTGAGACTTTTGTATGATAATAACAAAGTAGGAAGTGCAGCGGTAGTGAATGGGTTTAGAAACATCCAAAATTTAGTAAGAAAGTTCAAGCCAGGCAATAAACCAAAAGTTAACCCATTAGTAGCTAGAAGAAGAGCTAGAAAGGCGGAAACTGAGTCGGTGGAAGATACAGCAGATCCATCCAAATGTGATTATGTTGAAATCATGGCATGTCCAAATGGATGTATAAATGGAGGAGGACAAATCAGCCATCCACAGGAAATTGATGAAAAGGATTGGTTATTGAATGTAGTTAAAAATTATCAAAGTGTAGAGGCGTTGGAAGTTTTGCCTTTGGTAAAGGATTTAATAGGCTGGGCTGAAAAATTTGGTGAAGAGTATAAGATTAGTGAGAGAAGATTATTTAGGACTTGGTTTAAGGAGGTAGAGAAGCCTACCGATCCAGGTCAGATTTTGTTAGGTGCTAAGTGGTAATCTTATCGATCGGAACGTGGTAAGGTTAGTCAAGCACAAACGAACCCATAGGGAAATAGGAAGGATATAGGATATTTATATAGAGCATTTTACATTATTTTACAGTATTTTTTTTGTGTCATTTCTTCCTGTATAATTTTGTATCTCTCTTTGTGCAAACCTCTTTCTGCAACTCTCTTTGTGCAACTCTTCGTGTAACTCCTTTAGTGCTTTACCTTCAATTGTCCACCTCCTTTGTGTACATCTTCGCAAGTATTTAACGCTATGCAGGGAGACGAAGCTTAACGCCCCGCGCAAATCTTTGGGTTTTGGCCCCGCGAAGACTATCACGCACAACAAAACTTCACTCACAAAGTATGACAGACCTTCCCAAATGGGTTTATACCCTATCGTTCTATTCATCCATAACTGCCACGCTTATCATCTTCATATCAATATTCCTTCATCTAATGAATTACCGTAGACCATTCCAACAAAGGCTTATGATTAGGATTCAATTGATCCTTCCGATCTTTGCTATAAGTTGTTATAGTATGCTTGTAAGTTCAGAATCCATATTCAACAAGTTCGTTCTAGAACCTATAAGAGAAATATATGAAGCATTTGTGATATATACATTCTTCTCACTATTGACGGATATGTTGGGTGGTGAAAGAAGTATAATCATCATGACAAGTGGTAGAAACCCCGTAAGTCATCCAGGATTTCTTAAGTATATACTATCAGATGTTGATATATCAGACTCCAGAACGTTCTTGCTTATAAAAAGAGGAATTCTTCAATATGTATGGCTTAAACCGTTTTTGTGTTTTGGAATATTATTCACAGAGATCATTGGAGTGTACAATATAAATGAAGTCGATTTACAATCGATTTATTTTTGGTTAATGATTATTTATAACTTCAGTGTAAGTTTGTCACTTTATTGTTTGGCCTTGTTCTGGAAGATACTATGGGATGATTTAAAACCTTTCAATCCAATAGGGAAGTTTCTATGTGTAAAATTGATTATCTTTGCTTCATACTGGCAAGGGATCATATTAGCAATTTTGAACTATTTCAATTTAATCCCGGGATCAGAGAATACTGACATCGATCAACATAATACGAATATTGGTTTATCTATTCAAAACGCTTTACTTTGTGTGGAATTGATCTTCTTTGCAATTGGTCATTGGATTTCTTTTACTTATAAACCATTCACATTATCACATATCCCGAATGCAAGGCTTAAATTTTACTATGCTGTTAGAGATATGTTTGGTATTAAAGATTTGATTCAAGACTTCAAACTAACTTTTTATGGCGATCATTATAAGGATTATAAAACCTTTGATTCTGTAAACGCTTTAGTTCAACAACCATCTAAATCAAGAATGAAAAAGATCAATCAAGGATTGAGGTATCATTATGATGGAAAACATAAACATTGGATAGCTTTGAATAATGATCGGAACTCAATTGTTGAAAATGCTACCCTTGGGTCTGACTCTTTATATTCTCCTTCTTTGAGTAGTACTCAAGCTATTTATTCAGGATCACCAAAAAACGTTGGTTCTCCAAAATTAGGATCCCCCAAAACCATACAGGGCTCATTCAAAGATGATCCTTCAAGAGAACAAAATCCTTCAATATCTTCAATTCAAGATTCATCAAGTATTGTTTCAGATATTATACCAAACTTTCCAATAGCACAAACCCTTAATAATGAAGAATTCAATTATGATAATGAATTGCTAGAAGATGATGAAAACTTATATCATTTAGCATATAATGTGGTTAATAATTACCGGTTAGATCAAGCAGAGATCAAGAAATTGCTCAATTATCCGATTGTGGAGAATGTGGTTGATAGTCATTTGTATGGATACAAGGTTAGGAAGTTGAGAGAGTCTAGGAGCCTGAGGTATGGGAGTGTATGAGCCTGATCAAGGCCAGGGTGAATACACAAACCAGTCATCAATTGAGACTCCAAACTACGATTAATGAGTTACGAATTTTAATATATACAAGTAATGTCCTATTTACCCTTTGTTCTTAAATCGAGTGACCATTTGAACTCGTCTAAGCCTCATTTAGGTGAAAGCTAGGTTCGTTAGTCCTCGATCTTCATAGAATACAACGCATCTAAATCCTCAACGTCCACCTTTGGTTTAGCCTTTGGTTGTTTTTTCTCCTTTTCTTTCTTCTCTTTCTTCTGCTTCTTGTTATCCTTAGTCTCCTTTACCCTAGGGGTACAATTAACAATCAAAAACCCATAGATTCTTCCCTTGATTTCGAACTTACAATCATCTAAAACCTCACATAAATTATCAATAATCAATTGACGTCTTTTGAACTCAAACTGATCAAGTTCTTTACCCGAGTAAACATCCTGTTGAGTTCTCCAATCATCAATATCCATAAACTTCATCTCTTCAAACCTTGATAACTTTTCATTAGCTGAATTGTTATCGGTTTTCTGATTATCTATATAAACACTAAACTTTTCACCCTTTTGTATACGCTTAGAAATCTCACTTCTCTTTTGTAATTTGAAATCTCCGAGACTTATATTCCAATTCAAAGTAATGATCTTTTGCGCTTGTTTCTTACGTTCAGCTCTTTCTCTCAGTTTCACTACTTTTTGAGCAATATTACTACCTTGTTTCAATAAGGTTTGTTCTGCTTCTTTGGCCAAAGCTTCCGAGTATTGGGATATCATTTCTCGAAGACTTATCTTCTTGATGATTATATCATCATTGGTTATAAGTTGTATACCTTCATCAGGCCCAAGTCCATTGATTATATCACCCAAGTTACGGTTCTCAACTTTACCTTTAACTATGTATTTAACTCTTAATCTAGGGTTGAGTCCTTTAACTCTATTGACAATATCAAGTATAGCACTTCTAGCTTTTGGAGAGTATCCATCAAGTTCAATTCTCTTTCTTTCAACTTTTTTATCAAACCTTTTATCGGTTTTCTTATCGAACTTACTTGCAAATCTATTTGATGAATCTCTACTAGAATAGCTTCGACTTTGGACTCTTAGAATTTGTGGCTGAATTTGTGTTTGTGTTCTATGTAGTGTACACAAACACATCAGTGTCCCTATCTGTGCACTCTTGCTTTGTGAACATCTTAATTGTTTGACTATATACATAGATGAATCTCACAAAGTTTTGATGGTGATGTCTCGATGATGTCTCGATGATGATTGATTATGTCGATGTCTTTTAAGTCGCGATCTCTAAGTCGCGGAACCTCATTACTATTCCATTTTGGTTACTAATGTCAATTCTAATAAAACCTGACGGAACTGAAGAAGTATATGATTCTTCAAAACTTCTAAAGTTCCTACATACTTTAGACTACGGCCTAAATCATCAGTTTTTAGAAATAGACCATATAGTTAAAGCCATATCTGGAGCTTTACCTGATAAAATTCAATTATTCAAATTATATGAGTATGTTGCAGAGCTGATAGCATCCAGAATTATAAATCACCCAGATCATAGTATCCTAGCGGGCAGAGTTGAAGCCAGAAAGATCCAAAAGCTAGTAGACTATTCATTCAGTGATAATATTCAAAGATTATATAACAATGTCAATAATGATACTGATAAATCAAGTCCTTCAGTCTCCCATAAAGTATACAAAATTGTTCAAAAACACAAGCATACCCTTAATAATTGTATAAGATTAAAACGGGATTTGGAATTGACTTATTTTGGTATCAAAACTTTAGAAAAATCGTACTTGCTTCATATAAATGATACGGTAGCTGAGACTCCACAGTTTTTATTTCTCAGAGTTGCTTTGGGAATTCATGGGGATGACATTCCTAGTGTGCTTGAAACCTATGAATTAATGTCAAGCAAGTACTTCATACATGCATCTCCAACGCTTTTCAATGCAGGAACTGAATACAATTACCTTAGTTCGTGTTTCTTATTGGCCATGGAAGATGACTCTATAGATGGCATTTATAAAACATTACACAAAACCGCCATGATATCCAAGTCTTCAGGAGGCATTGGATTGCATGTGCATAATATTAGAGCCAGTGGATCCACTATATCGAGTTCTAATGGGAAGTCCAGTGGTTTAGTGCCAATGTTGCGTGTATTTAATAATACTGCTAGATACGTAGATCAGGGTGGTAATAAACGCCCTGGAGCATTTGCTATATATATAGAGCCATGGCATGCAGATGTTATGGATGTAATTGAACTCAGAAAGAACTATGGAAAGGAAGAAATGAGAGCTCGTGATTTATTCTACGGATTATGGATCCCAGATTTGTTTATGAGAAAAGTTAGAAATAATGAAGATTGGTGCTTGTTTAGCCCAGACACTTGTCCAGGGTTAAGTGATTGTTACGGCCAAGCATTTGAAGACCTCTATGCCAAATATGAATCTGCAAAGAAATACGTCAAGAAGATGAAAGCCCAAGAATTATGGTCACATATCTTACAATCGCAAGTTGAAACTGGAGGCCCGTACATTCTCTATAAGGACCATTGTAATGAAAAATCCAATCAGAAAAACTTGGGAGTTATCAAATCATCAAACCTTTGTTGTGAAATCATCGAGTATTCATCTCCTGAAGAAACTGCTGTATGTAACTTAGGATCATTGGCCTTACAAAACTTCGTTGAAGAGCACGATGATGAATTAATATTTGACTTCGTGAAATTGCACAAAGTCACTAAAGTATTGGCTAAGAACTTAGACAAGATTATTGATGTTACAAAGTACCCTGTCGGAAGTGCAAAAAATTCCAATTTGAATAATAGACCCATTGCTGTAGGTGTACAAGGATTAGCTGATGTATTTGCTAAGTTAAGATTACCATTTGAAAGTGTTGAAGCTAAAGATTTGAACGTCCAGATCTTTGAAACGATTTATCATGCATCTATTGAAGCTTCTATAGATTTGGCTAAACAGTTCGGGAGTTATAAGACATTCGAAGGATCACCCTCCTCTCAAGGATTATTTCAGTTCAACTTATGGGACAAAAATCACCAACTATCCGGTTTATATAATGACTGGGATGACTTGAAACAAGATATGGTGAAGTATGGGTTGAGAAACTCATTGCTTGTTGGACCTATGCCCACAGCATCAACGTCACAAATCCTAGGATCAAATGAATGTTTTGAACCATTCACTTCAAACATCTACACCAGAAGAGTTGTATCAGGAGAATTTCAAATAGCTAACCAGTACTTGATCAAAGATTTAATTGATCTTAATCTATGGAATAAATCAATGAAGGAGAAGATCATTCTTGGTGAAGGATCAATCCAACACATAGATGAGATCCCAAAACCAATCAAAGATCTATACAAGACAGTTTGGGAAATTCCTCAAAAGTGTATTGTAGACATGGCGGCCGATAGAGGAAAGTTTATTGATCAACTGCAAAGTATGAATATTTATATGAGGAATCCGACGTTTGGGAAATTGACTAGTTGTCATTTTTACGCATGGGAAAAGGGGTTAAAGACAGGGATGTATTATTTAAGAACGCAAGCAGCTTCGAAAGCTATTCAATTCACAGTCGGTAATGAATTGAATGAACTGATCGGATTAAGAACGCCTTTACCAGAACTAAAACGTAAGAGGTATCATAGAATTGAGGAGATTGATAGTTTTAAGAAGTTCAAGGCTATAACTCCGGGGAGAAGTCCGGATATTTATGATGATACTATTAGAGCTTGTAACATAGAGGATAGAGAGGGGTGTGACAGTTGTCTGGGTTAATCACGAGCGAAACGAGTGATTTACAATAGATTCAATATCAAGAGGATGAGGGGAAGTAAGGCCAATGATAGAGGTGTATATAGAGATAGAGTTAAAACTGTAAATAGCTGTATATAAATTATGATTCGTATTACCTATCGTTTAAGTTTTCTATTAGCAAAATCACTCACCTGTCTAACTCCCTCAGGAGTCACAAAAAACTTCTTGGCCTTATTGTCACTCCATATAAGGACTCCAATTTCTGAAGCATAGTTTCTTAAAACATCGTATTCTTTTTGATTACTGAACTCTTTGAATAAGAACCCATCGAACGTTTGGATTCTATCTAATTCCAATTGCCATAACTTTATTTGATCCACAACGTTGGGTGGCAAGATTTCCAATTTATGAGTGGTTGCTTGTTGTTCAGTATTAAGATTATTACTAGTATCGAATTCGATCTTTTTATCCAACTTCTCCTGAGCTAATAATCTCATTTGTGGATGAGCATGGGTTTCTAAGAACTTTATGATTTGGTCTGCTGTTATACCATTATATAAAGCGTTTCTTATGGATTCTCTGGTTATTTGACCTAATACCATATTGGCGAATCTAGTCTTTAATTGAACGAAAAGGTTTAAAATAGCAATTTCTAATGGGCTATTGGTATATGAGTAAATTTTGAAATTGGTTTCCAAGATAATTGATCCATGTGATGACTTCGATGTTTCTTCACTGTTGGCTTTATCTATAGCCATTGAAGGTGTTTGTAACGAGTTCGAATCTGATGTTAAAGTGGTTGCTAATCTCGTAGGATAAAATCTGGTAGATTGTTCTGACTTTCTATAAACTAACCCATAATCTTTTAAATCTGCCAACATTTTAACTTGAGTATCACTCAATGCATCTACGGAGTAACTTTTGCCTAATTCCAAAGATCCTAACATAAAAATGAAGTTCAAAACATCTACAGGGTCCATATTTAACTCTTGAGTCAAATTAAGGTACTGAAGTAATAATGTCCATATTTGTGCGTTTATGTCTTGTAATAAGAATTGGAATCCTCTATTAGTAATCTTTAGATCTTTAGGACGACTGGAATCTCCTTCCATTAGTCCACCCAGCTTTAACAATGATAGAACGGACCTTGATGGCATTATACTTAATTCGGTACCAACCATAAAATGAAGTATGGTTTCCCATTTAGTTGATGCAAAATTATGAAGAAACTTAAGATTAACTTTCCGTTTATCAGCACTAATATTTGAAGTTATGATCCCAAAAGCATTGGGTACTTGACTACCCGTCAAACAGTCTCTGAAGTTCTTTCTGAACGTAAGGTTTAATCGTATGAATTGACCACTATTATCATCTTCAATTAAATGTAAAGCTTTCATCCTTTTGAGAGATTCATATTGAAGTATCCTAGCACTAGGTTTACACCATTTATCTAAATCTTTCAAAGCAACGGGTTTCTCATAAAATAACATTGTCATTATATAGAATTTGGCTATATTAGGAAGTAACCTGTAGATTGATAAACAAGTAGCTGGAGATTCATAAAGTCTTGATTGGATTGTATTCGGAAGACCCTCAAGGTGTTCAATTACCGTTACTTTGAATAGAGTGGACATCGAGTTTTATTAATGTGTCTTGCTTCTATTTATGTTGTACGACAGACTTAAGTATACCTGTATACTTTGAAATAAATGGATGATTTCCTTAGGTTTGTACACTCTTGCGATTCTCAACTCTCTAGCTTCGCTGAAGAGAGTCGAGTTTGTTCTGTCTCATCTCAAAAAATTTATAAGCATGAGTAAAAGAAAAGCTTCACACCTAGATCCCAAACTAGCTGTGGACGAAGCATTCCAGCCATTACTCAAGCAAGTGTACAAAGGAAAGAAACTAACTGACCAAATCAATACTGCTCAAGACAAATGGCATTTACTTCCAGCATTTCTTAAAGTCAAAGGTTTAGTCAAACAACATTTAGATTCATTTAATTATTTTGTTGATACTGATTTAAAGAAAATTATAAAAGCCAATGAATTGGTATTGTCCGATGTAGATCCTGAATTCTATTTGAAATATTTGGATATTAGAGTAGGGCACAAATCATCATCCAAATCAAATAAAGAAGTTAATTTAGTGCCTCATGATTGTAGATTAAGAGATTTAACTTATAGTGCTCCAATTTATGTGGATGTAGAGTATACTAGAGGTCGTAAGATCATTGTACATAGAGATTTAGAGATTGGAAGAATGCCAATCATGTTAAGATCAAATAAGTGTTTATTAGATAACATTGATGAGACCCAAATGGCTAAATATGATGAATGTCCTCTTGATCCAGGTGGATATTTCATTGTTAATGGTACTGAAAAGGTCATATTGGTTCAAGAACAATTATCCAAGAACAGAATCATTGTTGAAGCTGATGAAAAGAAAAATATCGTTCAAGCTTCAGTAACATCGTCTACTCATGAACGTAAATCTAAAACTTATGTCATCACCAAGAATGATAAGATTTATCTTAAACATAATTCTATTAGTGAAGATATTCCTATCGTCATTATCTTAAAAGCTGCAGGTGTTATATCCGATTTAGAAATCTTACAATTGGTATGTGGAGATGATGCTAATTATCAAGATCTATTCGCTATCAATTTCGAAGAAGCTGCTAAATTAGAAATCTTCACCCAACAGCAAGCATTGAATTATGTCGGTAAAAGAGTTAAAACTATCAGAAGAGCTGGAGCTCCAAAATTATCTCAATTACAGGAAGGTATTGAAGCTATAGCTACTACTATCATTGCTCATTTAACAGTATCAGATTTACAATTCAGAGAAAAGGCTCTTTATATAGCCATGATGACTAGAAGAGTCTTGATGACTATGCACAACCCAAAAATGGTCGATGATAGGGATTATGTTGGTAATAAAAGATTAGAATTAGCCGGTCAATTAATGTCATTATTATTCGAAGATTTATTCAAGAAATTCAATTCTGACTTCAAGGCTAATATCGATAAAATCTTAAAGAAGCCTTCAAGAGCATCAGAATTTGATGCTTTATTGTCAATCAATATTCATTCTAATAATATCACTATGGGAATGAACCGTGCTATATCCACAGGTAATTGGTCTTTGAAGAGATTCAAGATGGAAAGAGCGGGTGTTACTCACGTTTTATCAAGATTATCATACATTTCAGCTTTAGGTATGATGACAAGAATTTCTTCACAATTCGAAAAATCAAGAAAAGTCTCTGGTCCAAGGGCTTTACAACCTTCGCAATTCGGAATGTTGTGTACTTCTGATACTCCGGAAGGGGAAGCTTGTGGGTTAGTCAAGAACTTAGCATTAATGACACACATCACTACTGATGATGAAGAAGATCCTATCAAAAAGTTATGTTTTGTATTAGGTTGTGAAAACATTTTGCATATAGATTCAGCAACATTACATTCAGTAGGGAACTATGGAATTTATTTGAACGGTACTTTGATTGGTACCACCAAATTTCCCGCTAAATTCGTTTCTGATTTCCGTAGATTAAGAAGATCAGGAAAAATCTCAGCATTCATTTCAATTTATACCAATACGCATCAATTTGCGGTTCATATTGCCACTGATGGTGGAAGAATTTGTCGTCCTTTGATCATAGTCGGTGAAGACAATAAATCCAAAGTGAAAGCTAAACACTTATTGAAACTTCAACAAGGTAAATGGGCATTTGACGATTTCTTAAAACATGGTTTAGTTGAATATTTAGATGTTAATGAAGAAAATGATTCATTAATTGCTATCTATGAATCTGATTTAGCATCATCTCAAAACATTACCCATTTAGAAATTGAGCCGTTCACTGTATTGGGAGCAGTCGCAGGGTTAATTCCTTATCCTCATCATAATCAATCTCCAAGAAACACATATCAATGTGCGATGGGTAAACAAGCTATTGGTGCTATCGGTTATAATCAATTCAGAAGAATAGATACTTTGTTGTACCTTATGGTATATCCACAACAACCAATGGTTAAAACTAAGACAATTGAATTAATTGATTATGATAAATTACCAGCTGGGCAAAATGCTACAGTTGCGGTTATGTCATATTCAGGTTATGATATTGAAGATGCTTTAGTATTGAATAAAGCTTCCATTGATAGAGGATTTGGAAGATGTCAAGTATTGAGAAAGAACACTGTTAATCTTAAAAGGTATCCAAATCACACTAAGGATATTTTGAATGGTATGAGAGTCGATGATAAGAATAAACCAATACCAGCTCATAGTGCTTTGGGACCCGACGGTTTGGGAGAGGTTGGTATGAAACTTGAAAACGGACAAGTTTATGTAAATAAAGGTGTACCAACCAATGCTGCTGAATCAGTATTAAATAATCCATCCATGCCAAATGAAACCAAAGAAAGTCATAGAGAAACTCCTGCTTATTATAAAGGACCTGAACCTTCATATGTTGATCAAGTTATGATGTCAGTAAGTGACAATGATCAAGCATTAATTAAGGTATTATTAAGACAAACCAGAAGACCAGAATTAGGTGACAAATTCTCATCAAGACATGGTCAAAAGGGGGTTTGTGGGATAATAGTACAACAAGAAGATTTACCATTCAATGATCAAGGTATATCGCCGGATATTATCATGAACCCCCATGGATTCCCATCAAGAATGACAGTCGGTAAAATGATTGAATTAATAAGTGGTAAAGCTGGGGTCTTAAATGGATCTTTGGAATATGGTACATGTTTCGGAGGTTCTGACTTACAAGAAATGAGTGATGTATTAGTCAAGAACGGTTTCAGTTATAGTGGTAAAGATATGTTATATTCTGGTATAACTGGAGAATGTTTACAGGCGTATATTTTCTTTGGACCTATATATTATCAAAAATTAAAACATATGGTCTTAGATAAGATGCATGCAAGAGCAAGAGGTCCAAGAGCTGTCTTAACCAGACAACCAACTGAAGGTAGATCGAGAGATGGTGGGTTAAGATTAGGAGAAATGGAAAGAGATTGTGTGATTGCTTATGGAGCTTCACAATTATTGTTAGAAAGATTAATGATCTCTTCAGATGCTTTTGAAGTTGATATTTGTAATAAATGTGGTTTAATGGGTTATAACAATTGGTGTACAACATGTAAGAGTTCAGAAAATGTTATAAAGATGACTATACCATATGCTGCCAAATTATTATTCCAAGAATTAATATCGATGAATATTGCTCCAAGACTAAAATTAGGGGATGTTTTTTAGGTTTATAGATTAATTTATTTGCTTGTCCTCCCCTGTATTAACTATTAAAAATTTTTACAATGATTAAATTTATTTTTTGTATTTAATTTATAATTTTTGCAGCCATAGCATTTTTTGAATTTCAGTAAAAATCAAAAATCGTAAAAAAACCAATAAATCGAAAAAAATCCCAATATATACGAAAGTCCTATACAAACATTCTACGTATCTTTAATTATGAATTATGGCAAATTTCATGTTCAAATTAATAGAAATGATTAAGTAGGGCGATGTAACGCATTGGTTTTGTAACATTTTTTGAATAAGACCATCCGGGTAATGATATACTTCAATTATAAACAAAGCATCAAATATCATAAGTGATGATACAATAATTTGTGAAAACTGTTTGTATTGTATCATAAATATAAAGATTAGAGAATAGAGACAAGAGACAATTTACATCGTTACAATAATTACGTCATAGTGATAAGAGGTGAGACAAAAATAAACATGTGGTATTCAAGGCCCTTTAGCCCTTTACAAGTCGGAACTTCCACACAAATTCTTCAAATAGTTGTGAAAAAGCAACAGTCAACTGCCCTATAGTTTTTCTCTAACTTGGCAGCTTCACCTTGGCACCTTTTTTCCACAAAGGCCGATATCCTTTGCGGCTTACATAAGATCGCGAGATCAGATCACATCAAACCTATCCCACAATGTTGAATATGACCAAAGTCATTGTATTATGTGTTATATTAACACTTTTCATGTACTATGATCAGATCAACGACGCATGGTTTTTAACTAAAAACTCATTCAAACAACATTTCCATGGTGAAGCCGTAGGGTTCAATGATATTGATTATCCTTTAAATAACATGGTTAATTCTATATTCCCTATAGATACAGTTATTGAATTCAATGATACCCAAAAGGGAGATAATCAAATGTCTTATCAGGTTATTGGAAGATATGCATCATTTAGTCCGATATTAAAACAACCGTTGATAGCACCCTTTAAGGTATTCCCTAACAACGCATGCTCAGACATTGATCCAGAAGAGTATAAACATTTTGAAGACAAAGTTCTTATAGTACTTAGAGGCCAATGTACATTCATTGAGAAAGTTGACCAGTTATTGAAGTTAAGTCCTAAGGGGATCATAATCGCTAATGACGAGCCAATGAGAGGACTTATTACTATGTATTCAAGTACATTTAATAGTGATAGGTCATTGAAGATTCCTATAATGTTCATCACAAATGAGTCATATCAACAATTGAGTAGCTTCCAATCCGAGTTAGTTAGAATTTATACAGCATCACTTGGATCATGGTTGAATATTCTACTTTCAATGGTATTATCACCACCATTACTAATCCTTATATTTTATTCCATAATCCAATTGATTCAAAATTGTAGAAGGATTAGAAAGAATAAATTTAGTGAAAAGATTGTCAAGAATTTACCGATTTACATTTACAACAAAAACCATTTGATTGATGTGAAGCATTTCTTCAACTATTTGAATATTACGGGTCAAACCAATGATGCTATCGATGACAATTCGGTTCATCTGATAATGGTACCCAATAAACCAACCCCAAGCTCATCTAATCCAAAATTCAATAACTTTAAAATCAATGGGTATGACGTGAAACTTCATAAATCAAAATTAAATATTTTAATTATGCATGATGATTTTTATCCAGCATTCAAATGTTCAATATGTTTGGAGAAATTTAAGCCTTTGAAATCTAGAGTGTTGATCCTACCTTGTAAGCATTTTTTTCATGAAACCTGTCTTAGTAATTGGTTAATAAATTTTAAACGTAGTTGTCCATTATGTAATTATAAGATTCAAAATCAAAGCCCATTATTTGGTAGTTCATTACTTGCTGGTCAAGGAAATGTATATGGAAGTTTGGATGATTTTGAAAACGATATAGAGTCAACTGATTTGCACGAAAGTTCAGTTGACTTACATGAAAGCTCAATTGATTTGCATGAGAGTTCAGTCGATCTGCATGAAAGTTTAAATGGAAGTGAAGCAAGTTTACCTCAAGTTCTGTTAGAGTCGACTACGGTATTAAGACCAGTTGAACCAGAAGCAGTACCTCCATCTGAAGTGATTGAAGCAGAACAAGCCCAAAAAACAGCTCCAGAAGATTTAATGCCTATAAAAGACTCTTCTGCATCCATTCAAGATCAAACACCTCAAACACCAGTTGAATCATCAGAATCGTTGATTTCCAATAACTCTTTCATAACCACGAAAACTCAATTCACAGTCAGATCTCCAGTCAATATTTCATCAGTTCAAGAAGAGTCCGATACTTCATCAAGGGATGACTCTGTAAGAGATGATTCAACGATAAATTTGTAGACTAATGTAACTCACTTCGAGTTTTCTCTTTACACACTCTCGTATTTTTGATTTGGTTCCTTGAAAAGTCTTACAACTTACTGCCTACAAGTGATGCATAGTACTCCTAGATCATTTCCAAATATTCACGCCCCTTAGTATGGGATTTCTTCCCTTTTAGCAGATACCCAATGAGTCAGGATCCCGGAGCCTGTAGGAACTCCACAAAACTTCGCGAACCAATATTCCTATATCTCAATATACACCCAGAAAACTCCGAACATGGCCGAAACAAAAAGAAGAAAGAAAAAGGTCGAAATGGCCTGTGTTTATTGCAGAAGAAGTCATATGATTTGTGACGATTCAAGGCCTTGTCAAAGATGTATTAAAAGAGGAATAGGTCACTTATGTTATGATGAACCTACTAATCCAAGACAACGTAAGAAAGCTCAAGCATTAAAGTCCAATCTGCCGGAGATGTCTCCTCCTCAATCTGTACAACCAATACAGGCACAACCCTTAACAGGGCAGAATGAGTTGGAATCAAATCAACTGGCAATAAATATAAATCAAGGTGAGCAATCAACAGTATCGAATCAACCACAAAATCAAAATCAATCAGAACGAAATAAAGCCAATAAATCAGTTCTATCTCAGACCATGTCATTTAATCCCGAACCATTTTTCTATTCAGAACATGCTGGTAGTGAGTTTAGTTCATTGAATGATTTCTTATCAATGATCGATGATCCAGATTTGGTTAATGGTGCATTGAATGAGACCCCTGATCCATTATTGAATTTTAGTATGGACAACCAGGATAATCTTGGTAATCTATTCTCTCAACCTTTTAATGTTTTTAAGGCTCCAAAACAACAAGGTTCCCAAGTTCAAGTCCCACCATCCCCTGTACAGCCCACTCAAGCTACTAACCAAGCTCCAACAGCGACGACTACAAAAGATCATCAACCAGTAATTTCGGATTCTGCCAGAGATAAATTCTTCCTTACAGCTGCTGATCCAACTACTGAAATTTCTCCTGAAGAAAGATTAAAACAAGTCATCAAAGCAAAGTTAGAAGCTGGATTATTACAGCCTTATAATTATGCTAAAGGGTATGCTAGATTACAAAACTATATGGATAATTATATGAATGCCACCAGTCGACAACGTATTTTAAAGCCATTATCAGTGTTCAGACCAGCATTCAGAGCTATAGCTAGAACCTTGAAAGATGTGGATTTAGTGCTTGTTGAAGAGAGTTTCGAAAGAATGTTGTTGGACTATGATCGTGTTTTCACATCCATGGCTATCCCTGCATGTCTTTGGAGACGTACGGGAGAAATATATCGTGGTAACAAAGAATTTGCCTCTTTGGTAGGTGTTACAACCGATGATTTAAAGGATGGTAAATTGGCAATTTATGAATTAATGAGTGAAGAAAGTGCTGTCAACTTCTGGGAGAAATACGGAGCTATAGCGTTTGACAAAGGACAAAAGGCGGTGTTGACGAGTTGTAATTTAAGAACAAGAGATGGGATAAAAAGAAAGAGTTGTTGTTTCAGTTTTACTATAAGGAGAGATAGGTATAACATACCTAGTTGTATAGTGGGGAATTTTATTCCAATTGATCCTTAGCTGGCCTATAGATTTGCCAACTTAGTGAAGTTTGGTAAGCACTACAGCAACCTACACTATAGGTAAGACGATCAAAAGTCAATGTATTATGTATTTATTATTTATTCGTTATCTTCTTCATCGTCATCGTCTTCTCCTTCTCCTTCTTCCTCCTCCTCATCGTCCTCATCATCCTCATCAACTTCAATGTCGTTATCATCGTTCTCTTCTTGTTCCTTCTTGGCTCTTTCTTCCTCTTCAATAGCTTCTCTTAATAATCTCAACTTTTCTTCTTTTAACTTTCTTTGAACAACAACGTATTGTCCTAAAGGAGTCTTTTCCCATTTGAAATCCTTAAGAAACAATTCCACCTCTTGTTTATTAGAAGGACCATATTCGACATTTGATCTCTTTGTGGTTATAAACTTAGCGTTTTCATTTAATTTCTCAATCAATTGACTTAATTGTTTATTAAACTTAACATTCTTAGACCCTTTAGTGAATCTTCTTAAGGATATAATAGCTGGAGTAACTAATTCCGGGAACGCTATGTTCTTACAATATAACACAAAGAATTCTGAGGTTAATTCTATGAATTGTTCACTTAATCCATCTTGATACACTTTAGTACCGAGGTATTGTTGATTAACTTTGATGTTATTTTCGAAATCGAAAACTGCCAAATTAACTCTTTTAGGAGATTTGGTGAATGCTGTGGATGTTAGGATTTCCGATATTAACGGGAAGACTGGAATGAAGACTCCAGTGGACTGTGATAATCTGATTAATGATCTGATTAAATAAAATCTTAATGGAAAGAATTGAGCAGTTGGAATTAATCTTATAGCACCTAAAGTGACTTGAACTAAAGGATAAATCAATTGTCTCAAAGGACTTTCTTTGTTTTTGTGGTTCAATTCTTTTTCAGGATTACAATGTTGAGCTAAGACTCTTGACCAGAAATCTAAGGAATGACAATATTGCCAGTTATAAATAGCTTTATATCCTTCTTTAGCATTAGAAGTAGCATTGATACTGTTTCTTAAATGTATGGCCAATTGTCTTACGTACTCAAACCCAATTTGATAAGACAAAGTTTCATCAATTCCATATAATTCACCAGCTGAATTCTTACAGAAGTTCAATAATGGGATAGTGAAATGGTTGGTCTTTCTGGAATTCTTCAAGAAAATTGTGTATGTGGACTTGAGGACAGTTTCTAAGATCGATTTGGGGAACTCTTTGGAAATGTTATTTAAAAATGCAAATGTAGCAATTTGAATTTCTGTTTCGGTGGTAGACGACCAAACATTTACAACCGATGATAAAAGTTGTTTAATTAATCTTCTATGAGACAAATAATATGGGAAAACTTCTTGTAATGAGAATAATACTAAAGTAGCAGTTTCGACGTTATTGATATCATTTAAAAGAGTTATAAATGATGCAGCATGAGACTTTAAGATCAAACTGATTTGTTGAACGAATTGGTTCTTTTGAGGTATGGTTCTTACACCTTGTGGATTGACTTTGTACTTAATCAATTGTTGTATGCTGTCAGGAACATCCTTTAATGCTAATAACATTAATTCACTAAAAGCTTTAGGATCAGTAACTACATACTTATAATCATGATCTTCGTTGATATTGATAGCTGCTTTGAATGCAATACAAATTTGTTTGATGATCTTTGGTGATGGTTTCTTTAATTGTGATTTCCATTGTTTAACAAGTCCCAATGTAATTTCTTGTTTTTTAACTTGTTCTTTTTGTGGCACTTCGTCATCATCCTGTTCTTCTTCTTCTTCCTCCTCCTCCTCTTCATCATCGTCATCTTCGATGTTGTCTAAAGGATTAGATGCTTCGAAGTCTAATAATCCTTTATCATTCTCTTGTAAGTATCTATAGAATTCTGGATCCTTTTCTTTTAAACTCTTCATATCTTGTTCTACAGCATCGATGTCTTCTTCTTCAGACGATTCATCTTCGGATTCTTCAAGTGGTTTAATACCTTTCTTTGGCTTAGGAACTTCAAATCCTCCTTCAAAGAAGTCATCTACTGACATATCTTCAAATACTTCTTTAGATTTGCCATTTTGTACAGGTCCGGATTTTGAAGATTTCGATCCTTTCCTGGAATCAACTAACTTCTTATGTTTTTGAATTTCCTTTCTGTGGTCAATAGTGTGCTTCAAATGTTTTTTCTGAAACTTCTTGGTTGATTTACCTGTTTTACCCATAATGTAGTATTGAAAATTTTGCGATGGGATGAGTGCGATGAGGTCGCATACAGCGCGATAGCGTAGATTGGGCTGAGGGGTGGTAGAGACTGCTTACCATTGTTTATATTCTATTTGTGTCCTTCGTTTGCCTGTTCTGTTGGTGTACTCTGTTTGCACACAGTTCTTTTTTACAAAATGTTATACAATATCGTCTATGCCATATATGATAATGGTAAACACCATTAGCACCATAAGAAATTGACAGGACATACATTACTCTATTAAACAAATTTCCCCTTAATAGCGTCCCCAACCCATCTTAATAACTTATCGTACACTATAACTCCACCATTATGATAATTGATCATATGGTTGTTATCTGTAAAGAAATGAACATCATAATTCTCAGTACCATTGACATTAAGTTGATCTATAAACCATAACAGGTTCTGTAGATGAACATTGTCATCAGCTGTTCCATGCATAATCAAGAACCGTTTGACCTTGGCAAACGCTTCAATATCTGAAAGCTTAGCATTATTGTAATTATCTTCATTTGGAACACCCATGTACCGTTCAGTATAGAAGGCATTGTAGAATAACCAATTGGTTACTGGTGCTACTGCCATTCCAAATTTGAAAACATCACCTTTATCAAACTCTAAAGTTTTCAAGGTAGTGAAACCTCCATATGACCATCCCCAGATCGCTACACTGTCTTTATTGATTATTTTTTTGTTCTTGTTGATATACTCAGAAGTAATGGTTTTAATATCTCTTGCTTCCCAATACCCTATATTGTTCTTAGCATAGGCTTTGTAATCCCAACCTTGTCCGTTTGTACCTCTTGGATCAATGATTAATACTATACTATCAAGAACACTGCTCATTACATCATTGAAACCGAAAGTATACTCTTTTGTGACAGTTTGAGATCCTGGTCCCCCATAGGCATTTACAAGTACAGGATATTTTTTCTTTCTGGAAGGATCGAAGTTTGGAGGAAGAATTTCAAGCATATTTATACTCACATCTTTGAGTTTAATAGTATGGTGTCTTCTAGTAGGAATATTGTAATTTGATACTTGAGATTGAAGTGTCTTTAAGCTGCTTAAGTATGGAACTGATTTCAAGAATTGGTTGACCAGATCAGGAGATTCGTCCTGGAGATGAAGATCACCGGTATTGACGATTTTTTGCCATGGTAAATCAGGTCCTAAGTATTCCAAGGAAATGAATTGGCCATTAGGATCACTAGAGAATTCATAGAACCCACTTTGATCTCCGCCTGCTATGAACTTCATAGTTCCAGTTAAGTCAATTCCCACTAGATGTGATTCCATTGATCCTTTAATGTTCGATAAGGTGTAGACCATTTCCTCTACATCATTATAAATAACTTCAGCGTTTTCGAGTAAATCCCAATCTCCCGATGTTAACATTTTTGGTTCTGTGGACAATGGATCATCATAGTATGCCAAATGAAACCTTCCATCAACAACCACTTTATCCAAGTATCCATTCTTTACAGGAACAACATCGCTGACTTTGTCAAACCATCCGTTGAAGTCTTTAGACTCTTTCTTATACACTTCTTTGTGGCTATTATCTTTGATATTCACTACTTGCTTGGACATTACTTTACTAGCTCTATCCGTGATTTTTATAAGGAAATTGTCATTATTGATCCATCCTCCATCATAAACTATTGATTCATCCCCCATGTCACATCCCAAAACTTTTTTTTCTTTGGACTTTAATCCATAACTGTACATGGTTACTTTTGCAACTTTTGATCCTGGTTTAGGATACTTTAAAGATTTCTTAACAGGGTACTGATTTACATTACCAACTTCATGGGTTTCATCCAACTGGTAAGTCAATCCCACATCTTGTGGATGTTTGACATAATAATCAATCTCATACTCATTCACACCTGTATCATTAATCATCCCGTAGATAATATTCTCAGAGTCAGGGGACCACCAAAAGAACTTATCACTAGCTAAAATCTCTTCTTCATACACCCAATCAGGTTTCCCATTAAATATATCAGGACTTCCATTTTTGGTGATTCTATCTACTTTCTTGGAACTTACGTCTAAAACGTACAAATCATGATCCAATCCAAACACTACCTTTTCCCCATCAGGAGAAAACTCAGCAAAATGAAGTTTATATAATGTCTTCGATTCTAGGGTCTCTTGTCCTGGTATTTTCGGCTGAATAGGTATGTGTTCATCAAGAATTGGATTGTATAACCAATAAAGTCCAAACTTGGAGTGTCTCCATTGATCTAAATTGTCCGTTTTCACTATATGGAAAACATTAGGATCATCAATGGGTTTGACTGGATTCAATTGGATTTCTCCTATATAGAAAAAGTTGCTCTCATACCCGAATTGGCTTGTTCCAATAAATGTCAGTTTAGAATCGTCATGGGCATTTACGAGGAGATAGGATTGCTGAGGGCCTCTAGCTAAGTAGAACCCTGATTTTGGGCCCGAGGCAGATTTTGGGTATTGATGCTTGTTCAACCATTGAATCCATCTGAACCTAGGTGATAATTCCCCTTGCCTTAATGCACTCATAGTCAAGTTCTTATTATGAACGTTATACGCATTGACAGTTATATTGTCATTACCCAAATGAACTAGATCCGTCTGCCACTTCCAAGTAGTCGAATCTGTAATTTTGACTTTGGAATACACTAACAACGCCACCAACCACAAAGCGAAAACCATTCCTCCTACTATGTACAATATTCGTTTAGAAGTTGGTCGTGTGTTATAATGATTGAGAACCGTTAAGAACGTATCATTTTGAGTAAAATCATCTTTATCATGTGAAACATGAAGCTGTTCAAATATCACTGATGTGGTAGACTCCAAATCTGAAACATCTGCATTAGCATCATTAATATGTGAATGTCCTTGATTAAGATCATATGGGGTATCATGTTCACCTGTAAGTGGTTGTGATTGTTCCAAGTCTAATTGACTATCAGACATCTTTGGGTTATCGACCATTTCATATTCTTCCATGGTCCCCATTTCACCTATTTATAGTTTTACCACCACTTGTATAAAAATCACCACAATTGAAAAATTACTATTTTAGGGTCTCAATGGGACTTTTGAAACAAAGCGCGTTACTGCCGAAGCTAGTGCCAAGAGTGTCTACTGTTGGTGCGCATTGGTGCGGTTGTTTCCACAATTGCGCTCAATATAGGAATTACGAGCTAACCGCAGCAGTGCGAATATAGCCGCAATGGAGACTATACAATTCTATAGAACTATCTTTAATAAGGATGTCGTTAAAGACGACGAGTATTACGACAGTTTCTTCACAGTCAATGTTCATACCAATGGATTAAAATCAGTCATTATTTCCAATCTTGATAAGAACATCCAAGATATTGATTCTCCTGAAGCTTTGGACAAGATCCAAACTATAAATCAATTGATTGAATATGGAATTAAACTTTATGGTGAGGCCATTGAGTATCCCGAAATGAAGCAGAAGCAAGATCTTGAAGAAGACATAACTAATATCGGCAAATCTTCTTCTGTGGTTAAAGGAATAGATTTTAATAATATTGGAGAGAATGATCGATTGCAATTCATTGGCAATATTATTATGATTATCAGATTTCTAATGATCCTGGTCCAAGAGTCCGGGTTTGATATCAAAAGCTTAGTTGATTTTAAAGAATTTCTTGTAATGAACCATTGGTTTTTGGTGAAATTGATTCCCAACTTCGATATGGAAGAAGTCAATCAAATGATCTTAGTGATTGTGAAGGAAACCATTTACTTTATATTTGATTTGTTGATGTGGAACAGAAAGTTGGATGTTGATTTTGTCGATACTTTAAATGACATTTTGATCAAAACCCATCCAAGAATCGATGAAACTGAAGATGAAGAAGATCCACAAAAAGAAAAGATCCTGTTACCAACAGTTAAATTATCAATGGAGACGTTGATTAAGATTTTTATGATAATTGGAATGTCTACCAATGATCTTAAAGTCGAGAAATTCAATCAATTCTGTCTACAATTAGAACCAATTATTCTTTATAATCTTAAACTTACTTATACATATAACCCCGATTTGGTTAATTATGAAGTCATGAATGATTCATTCTTTAATTGGGTGACTGGAAACTTGTTCAATTTCCAAGATTCTTATATTAATGATAAATATATTGTCAACATCAATATAAACCAACCTAAGTATCTTATCCATGAGGAGTTAGTTCATGTGTTGGATCAAAGGTTCAAAATTGCCAAATACGAAGAGAAAGCCCACTTTGACCTAAGAGAATTCTTGCCGTTGAGCTTATATCTCCACAGCACTTTAGGAGATAACATAGAGAAGTTCTTGAATCATGATATATCACGACAATGGTTATGTTTATTATCGTATAGTTATCAGTACCAGTACATGAGTAAGAATTCAATTATCAGTACAAGATTGTCATTAATCATTATTAATAAGATTGTAAATTACCCAAAAGTAACAGATTTGCATATAAATGAATTTAAATGGAAATTGTGTCATCAGAAATTACCAATAGTTCCTTTCAATTACAAAAGCAATACCACAAAGCCACTTTTGTCATACATACTAGATGAGTTAAGTCTTCTTATTAAGTTCAATATGAATAGGAAACTTAATATAGGCAATTTCATTAATGTTATAAGGCTAATTCATTTGATTATTAGTAAACAAGTCGATGAAGATTATAATTATAATGAATTTTTTAAGGTAATCATATCGTTTTTGTTCTTTAACCAACAATTCTTACACAAAACTGAAATCACCACTGAAGTTTTGAAGTTGTTTAATAATGCATTGAGTTTGGGAATTAGAAGAAGCTTGATCTATGAGATCTTACTTCATTATAATAAATTTTATGATTTAGATGTGGGGGCATACCCTAATTTAGTAGGATTGAAAGGGTTTTTAGAGGATAAGTTTGAGTTGAGTCACCATAAGGATGTGGATGGGTTGACTACGGAGACTGAAGTAGAAAGCACAGAAGTGGTTGTAGAAGCAAATGGGGCCACAGAAAGTAGGAGAATCAAGTTAGGGGACTTAGAAAGTGATTCCCCGGAATTCGATGTTATTAATGAGTATAAGGGAGAGAAGTTATTAGAGTTGCCTAGGTTTAATATTGATATCGAAGAGGTTTTGAAGAATGTTTAGACATTGGGAGAAGGAGAGATTAGCTTAATTGATTGAAGGAATATGAAAACAGGGAGAGGATGACGTAGTACAGTAAGATGGAGATAAATATATTAGTATACACTATAGAACTAAATAGGATACACAACCTACCAGAATCGTCTAATTATCAATAATCAAACTCTATTCAAATTATTCGAACTATTCAAATTAAGCTAAAGGCTTTGGTTCAGATTCAGCTGGATTATGAATGGTTCTAAAGAAATCCATACATGCAGTGAAAACTACTAATAAAACACCACCACCTGGACCTAATCTCAAAACTTTTGGAATAAAACCTTTATATAAAGCACTAAATCCTTCTTCTTTAGCAACAACTAATAAAGATGGGAAAGTCCATCTATAACGAGCTTCACCAGCTTGAATTCTTGATTTAACAACATCGAAGGGAGTATTTAATACTGTACCAAAAGTACCACCAATTGAACCACAAGTTAAATCAATTAAAGTCTTTTCAGTAGAACTCTTTGGCTTTGGCATTAAGCTTCTAACTTGAAAAATACATCCAAAGTATCCAGCATTCCAAAAGATGTGTCTCCATAAAGTTGATTCTAAACCTTTATATAACCCTAAAATTCCATCAGTTTTAATGATATGTTTAGTAACATCTCCCATACCTTTAAATTTAGAAGTTTTGTCTTGTAATCTGATTTTAATCAATTCAAATGGAACAACCACAAAGGATTCAGTGGCCCCAGCGGTAGCACCAGTTAAAATAGCTAATTGTTGATTCATTTGAGTAACACCAAATGCATTTCTATAAAATTTCCCCCATTCGTCATTAGCAGCAAATTTGGTAGCTCTTTTTGGAGCTTCCATCAAAATAGGAGCACCAATTCCCTTATATAAACGACTGAAACCTTCTTCCTTAACAATTTTAGTTAAAGTTCCAATTGTACCACCATATGTACCACTAGAATCTAATTGTTGTCTAGTTTTAACAACATCTAATGGGTACATTAAAAGGATTTCGGAAACCCCAGCAATGGCTCCTGATAAGAATTGGTATATAAATGGTAAAGGTTGTTCTGACATTCTATTTACAATTTTATTGATGTGATATCGAAGGATTTATAAATGGATATCGTTGATTTGTGAGAACGAGATCCCCACAGCGCCGGTTCAGGCCGTAAATGGTGTTGAGTCACTGGACCAAAGCGAAGCCTACGAGCCTAGAAAGATGGCTTCTATTACTACCAGAGTTATCTATTTCAGTGTTGTTACATTACTAGAGCAATACATTAGAGAAATATACATATCACAACAAACTTCTATCCTATCATCTCTCAGCATTCATATGCAATCACCTTATCAATACTCATACTACTACTGCCAGCGGGACTCCACTATGAGCTCTGAGCTACTTTCGGTTCACTTATTCTCCACCTTTATCATAACCTTATTCCGTCTTTATCCATCATAATAACATCGTTACAATTGGCGGATACTGGTTCCCCTGATCCATATGTAAACTCCGAACTAACCCAAATTTATCAGCGGGGCATTATCGCTAAGAGATTAAGCGCTTGTCAGGTTTGGTTTTAATGTTAAGGCTTGGATTTGTATTCTTGTATTTGGGGATTCTATTTGTGTAACTCTATCTGTGTTACTCTATTTGTGTAAATCTGCTTTTAAACTCTTATATTGGTCAAACTGTAATCGACCTGCCAAGTACAAAGTCAAACGTTCGTGACGACTTTGTCGTACGTTACTTTTTTTGTTATATTTCTTTATATGTGTTAATGCTGGCGGTGGACGGGTCCGGAGACTAAGTAATTCTATTGATCGGAAGACTTAGTAAACTAATAAAAGGACCAGTTTTCATTAGATTCTTGAATCTTGAATTTGTGATAGATCACTAGTTATTTAGAAAAAAATATATGGCACGTGTGACCTTATATATGTAGTACTATATACAATTATGTCTTCTATTGTAGTGCCATCAGATGTTCCTATCCCGAGTAAACTTTGTTAGATAATTATACGTACACTGATTCTATTCATGGTGCCCTGTGTGACTTGGTCTTACTGTCTTTCAGTGTACGTCAATTTGCTAATTGCACTGGAGGGGATATAGAAGATATATATCTGTCAATGGATGATAACAACAACACATACATCCAATTTATCGGTCATAGGACTTACTATAATGGTTTTTGGACCGATTGTTTAGAAGAATAATATTTAGATACTGTGATACAACAGTTTACTAATTACAAGTAGTATTCATAGCATATGCATTGAATCAACCGTTATAATCAGTAACGATGATAAAAGAAAGGGACTGTTGCAGTTGTTGTATATGAAATGCGTTCTTCGATAATAAGAACTGTAACCTTCATAAGAATACCATGAAAAGCAGTACTTATTGGCCAACAGAATGCCAAACTTACCTGACAAATGCTAGTAAGAGTTTCGTCGGGGTCAAATTCAACGTCAAGAAGAAGAAGGGCTATTATTACCATCATGATTGCAAGCAAAACATTTGTATACGTAAAATCCGTCAAGGCTAACGGTGGGAATTATCACCAAATGATATGGCAGCCAAGCAAAAATTACCGACATCGTCGATCGAAATTCGTAAGTAGCCATGTAATGAACGCGTTGGTTCAAAAGCTGACGACATGACTTGATAACATCAAAGCATTATGAATGATTGAATAGTTATATTGTATACCTGTGATAAAGTCGCAGTGCTTCCCTGTTCTTTGGTTCACTTACTACAGTTACCCGGCCATCAGTATAAATTGAAAAATTTTCAGCTTGATCTTTGTGCGGCAGCCTTAACTTCTACCGTGTTGTTTGTCTTTTTAGTTTTTAAGAACTGGCAAATGTCAAGTTAACGGCGAGATAGATTGTCCATCTTAGTGCCCAGTTTGAAAATTCTTGTGGATTTTTAAGGGCTGGTAGGTCAAACATTCTCTGTAATCTAAGACCATTTGATGGTTAAGGTCAGTCATGAGTTAGAGACAAAGAGTGAACTGAAGATTACTTGTTTATTTTCTTTGTGTTTGCACACAATCGAATTTGTGTTTCCACTTGAGTAATATCGTTTGTATTTCACCGAATTTGTGAAAGTCTTTTTGTGTAAAGAGTTCTTTTGCACAGTTTAATGAGATGCGATGAGCTCAACTTGGTTTCGATGTCTCCTTATAATTCTATACACCTGACTATATAACCTGTATATACTATGAAACCATTAAGCAGTCGTTACTATTGATCAAAATGTTGTTGGTAACTGTGTTCGAACTAGTCTTGGTTAATTATAAAGCTTAAGCAATCACTTTTCAAATCCTAACCTGAGTGAAAACTAACCATCGCTTCGCTTAGGTTAGGCTCTATATCCACTGCCCTCTAACAATGGCTATAGTGAAATTTATAAACAACCCCGCTATTATAGCCATCTTTTGCCTCTTATTGAATATCGAATCATCAGCAATTATAAATATAACCCCCAAAACTCCTAGAAATACTCCAATTAATAACCCTAATAACAAATCATTGTTATGATTATCATCTAATTCAGGCACTGTATGTGTTGCCTCAGCAGTATTACCAGGAACCGCATCATTGGTGGTATTTGTGGTTGTAGGATTGCCACCAGGATTCACTGTCAGTTCGATCCATCTTTCTTCTAATTGTCTTATATAATTATTACGCTGTTCCTCTTCTTCTAAATCATCAATGGCCCCCCTATTATGATCGATATTATAAATGGTTTCGAATTGAGCTCTTAAATCATTAACATCTTGTTGACTGAACCCTTGCTGTAAAAGTCTATCAAACCCAATCACTTGTTGGGGTTCATCAGGTTGAACTTGGGATTGACTATCAAGTTGGTTTTCCTTATTCAATTCTTCGGAACTTAACACTTCTCCTATAACACAATGTATGTATGCTTTATGGTCAATATACTTGATATCATCAAAATTGAACTTATCATTAATAACACGACCATTATAAATAAGTTTCAATCGCTTATCGGCAAGGTAAGGTTCTTGACGTAATTTAGACTTGATTTGAAAGTAATTAGGATGGTCGGTTACTTCGAGGTCGGGAAGATTAGGTCCATTATTGGAATCTATGAATCTTATTATAAGCATGACGTGAGGGTTAGTGAGACCGAGACTGAAGGCCTCACTCCTTATACATGGTTCCGTCTATACCCCAAAGTTGCACTGCAGCTATTTGGTTTGCATTACTGAAAGTACACAGACAGAGGGCAGAATTAAACAAGAGACTGGTAGAGAGTTAATTCCCAGTAAGTGGTGTAGTGACCATTATTATATAAATGCTCTATAAACGCAGTGTGACCTGCCATAATAAACTCTAGTTTTTATCTGTGTCATTCTTGTTATATTGTGTTTGTGTAACGTGTCTACGTAAAGGCATATTTGTGGTAATATGTGCTTATCAGTTTCTATTTATGCCTCTAAGTTTCTTGTGAATCACTCTTGTGTTACTCTATTTGTGTTTGTTTACGCTTTCGTTACCCACCTCAAGTAATCCAAGTACGCTCCTAGCGACACCATGACGGATACTTGATTGATCGATCCATAGAAACGACCGCTTGGACCCCTTCGCTTTGCTCCATTGATCGGTAAAGTTATCCTCTAAACTGCTTCATCAAGGCCCCATTGACCTTCTGCAACTTCCCTAAATTTACCTCCCCTGCCTCAGTCAGCCCCTCTATCAACTTATTGACATAATTAATATACACCAAATAAATCAACAAATCACTCGAATCGTTTTTCAACGTCAATTTGGTCTTCCTCTGTATAGACTTTCTGAACTTTGATTTGTTTATCATCAGCGCTTAGTTCTCAACTGCACCTCCGTGAGAAGCGGAAATGCATGTTATGTCTCCGTACCGAAAACCATAGCGTATTTCAGATTACAAAATTCTAAACTCCTTATGACACCTATTGCAATTTTCGGAGTCACTGGTCCTCCACCTCCGTGGGAAACGGGTATGCCATACCTCCGTACCCGTCAAACCTACCTATTTAAGGTGATAAATTTTTGAAGTCCTTATGACGTCTATTGCAATTTTTGGGGCCACTGGTCAAGTGGGAAGACCAATAATCAATGCATTGACCAGTGATTTAGTCGCTGCTAAGGTCAAGTACCCAATTAAGGCCTTTACTACTAAAGATAAGTCCGCAGACAATACAGATAAAGTCCAGTACATCAAACACCAATTAACTGATCCGGAAATTGTTGACGAAATCAAGAACGTTGATGTTATCATATCGACACTTAAAGCTGATAAAACCCTTGCTGATCAAGTTGGAGAGATTGTCTTGAAAGTAAGACCAAGACTTTACATTCCTAGTGAATTTGGCCATAACCCTCAACTAATCGATTACTCCGATTGGCCACCAGATGTCGCTTATAGGGTCAAACATAGTGCTTATATTGAATCTCAGGGTATCAAGGTGGTCAGGATCAATACGTCATTTTTCAATTGGTACTTTGAGTTCTTTAGCGATCATGTTGGTATTAATCAAAAAGAGAGGGTGGTCACTTATTACGGCGATGGGAACCAAAAGGTCAACCATATTGGAGCCGAGGACTTGGGGAACACAGTAGCAGTCCTTTCAACTACCGACCCAGCTAAGCTCAAGGACATGTATCATGTTATTAGTGGTAGACTTCCAATCAAAGAATTGGTTGCAAAACTTGAGGCTAAAGCCGGAACTAAGTTTGACGTCAAACACGCTTCCATTGATGAACTTAAGGCCAGCTCTCATGCTCAACCTGAAGATCTTATTTCCAAATTGCTCCTTCACTTTGCGTTAGATCTTCCGTTTGATACTGACAACGATTTAGTTAACCCTAATGAATCTTTATGGAATTGGAATCCATCTATTTAAATTTTATTTGCGAGAAGTGTGCTATTATCTTGTCATTGACTTTCAGGCCCACTATATTTGTGTTTGCTGTGGTCATCTTCGTGTTTGTGCACATTATGTATGTTGTCTGTTACTCTGTATAAGTGCTTGCAATATACGAGCATCCTTGGCGGATTCGAGAGACTCTCCGCGTGGTAAAATATAGGCGGTTATGCATTAGAGTTAAAATGTAATGAGGCAACAGATGGAAAATTCTTGCATAGAGGGCAAAAAGTAGGTACGCATTTGTTATTAATCCGAGAAACCTAGGAATTGGATTTTCTAATTATCTTGCAGGGTGCCTTATTCAATGTCTCTAAGGTATATTTCATTGAGTTTTTATGATTTAGTGACACTTCTGGCAGTGTCAAATCTCTTCGAGTAACCTGTTGACGAGTGTTTCTAAGTATTTATGTATTTTGGGCTTAAGTATCTTCTGTTTGCGTGTTTTTTTTCTCAAAGGTATTTGCTGAAGCTAGAGCAATTGTAAAATAGTGGACAGGAAACATTTCTTGTCCACTTGGCTCCGAGATGGCACAGAGATTAGTAGGAAGAAGGAGAAAATGAAACTATTTTAATACTATTAACGAACTTATACGAAATTTATACGAACAATTAAATTAATGCAACGGCAGCAGCAACAATGGCCATTAAGGAAGCAGCAACGTTAGCACCAGAGTTTTCGTTGGTTTGAGAAGCAACGGTTGGAGCAGCAGAAGCAGCAGAAGCAGCAGCAGAAGTTGAAGCTTCGGCGGTGGTAGCAGCAGCTTCACCAGCGGCTTGAGATTCAGCATCTTGTTGAGCTTCACCAGCAGCTTGCGATTCAGCAGCAGCGGCAGCAGTGGTAGCTTCAGCTTGTTGGGCGGCATCGGTGGTAGCTTGAGTACCGGTGATAGCATCAGTGGTAGCAGCTTGAGTGTCTTCAACAGCGGTTGAGGTTGGAGTGGTTTGAGCAGTGGTGGTAGCTTCGGTTGTAGCGTCAGTGGTAGTAGCGTCAGCAGTAGTGGTAGCTTCTTCAGCACCTTTAGCAGCAGCTGAGGCTAAAGCTTCAGCTTCAGCAGTACCAATGAACCAGTAAGAACTTGGAGCACCAACAGCTGAACATTTAGAGGTGGCAACTGAAGTGAAAACTTCGACATCATTACCACTACAGTTTTCAGCGACACAGTCTGCAATGGCACCGGCGAATTGTGGCATGATACATAAACATCCGGTATCCCAGTATGGACATGGTGTTGAACCAGTATCTTCAGCAACACAAGATTTAGCACAGTCTGGAATGACATCGTAGATTGGGTCAGCGAACCCATTGATAGTAGCAGTCTTTGGAACTTGTGGGTAAGTAGCATAAGGATTGGTGGTGGTGGTATCAGCAGCAAAAGCAACAGTAGCTGATGCTAATAAAACGAGGGTTTTAACACTTAACATAACGATGGAACTTTGACTTTGACGGTTTGAATGAAAGAAATACGGGAACCCTAGGACTTTATATAATTTTTTTATTAAAAAAAACTTTTTAAATTTTTTAAAATGCCGAAACAGGATAACCCGAAAATGTTTTAAAAATGCTTGAATTGGCAATTTGAATTAATCCTTTACATTGTTCAGATTTACTTTCCGTTTCGGGGTAAAAATTACACTTATAATTTATACAAGAAAAATTCAATTAAAATAAAATAAAATAAAATACGTACAACTCCATAAATCGGCATTGTTAACAAAAACCAAATTACGACCTATGCCGGGCTCGAAACAAATACCAAGAAATTTGAAGCACTACATGCTAATTCGGATTCCGACTTGAAAAATCCCGCCTAATTGTAAGAAAACGGAGCTATAGAGCTAAAAATAAGGCCATTTATATTTTGTACTATCTAGAAAATGTGCTTGTGAGCACATTCGATGGCATATCCGAAGGCACAGCGTTGTGGTATTCGGCATCAGGTGCTAAATAGCTGTAAGTAATAAACCTAAAACAACAGTGACTATTCCACCCGTAATTTGGTAGGCAGCCGCAACACCTGATGAAGATGAACTTGAAGCCTCTGAACTTGAGTTTGAACCAGAACTAGACGAACCGGTTTTGGAAGTCTCTGAAGCCTTAGAGGTTTCAGTTGCTCCCAGAGACAGAGCCGTCAGACCTGGAGATGCAGTGGCTTTGGTTGTAGCATCTTCTGTAGCCTCTGATGAATCTTCGGTATCAGTGTTAGAAGCAGCAGCTTCCCATTGCTCTACAAGCGATGGATCGACGCTTGCTACCTTCCCATCCCCTGCAGCCAGGGTTAAAGCTTCTGTTATAGAAGCTGGCATCATCCACACGTTAGCACCCACTGATGAGCATAAGGAATAAGCTAAGGATGTAGCCAGGGCAACATCTGATCCTGAACACTCTAAGGCAATACATTGAGCTACTTGTCCTGACCATTGGGGCATAACACACAAACATCCGGTGTCCCAATATGGACATGGGGTATTACCTGTTGATACTTCCACACATTTTTTGGCACATTTGGGTAAGTCACTATAGATAGGATCAGCGAACCCATTGATAGATGCTGTCTTAGGAACTTGAGGGTATGTGTCCCATTGGCCTGCAATTACAACCGTTAAAAACAAAAGGATATATTTCATTTTTTGTGATTTTCTCTACACTTGGGCAGTGACTTTATAAGTAGGAATGAATTTAGGATAATGTGGAATAAAAAAATTTAAATTGAAAAATTAAAAAAAAAAAAAAAAAAAAAAAAAAAAAGGAAAAAAATAATAAAAAAAAAAAAATAAAAAAAAAAAAAAAAAAAAAAAAAAAAAAAAAAAAAAAAAAAAGGAATTTTCTAATTTAATAGATAAAATAAAAAAAAAAAAAGAAAAAAAAAAAAAATTAAGAAAAAAAAAAAAAAGAATTATGCACAAATTTCGAATTTCAAACTCATATTTCTACCAATCATGAATTAACGACCAAACAATCCCGATGGTAAGGCATGGGTGGTAGGCCCTTGAATTCGGATATAATTCAGGATGCCATTAGCATTTAACACAAAACCAAATTAGGAAATCTGCGGATTTACACCGAATCCACAAAGCCTTAGCTAAATGCTTCACTTGGTTGCAATTGGGTGAAGTTTTTTTTATTTTTTTTAACTCTAATATTAAAGAGCCTTACCGTAATCCAGGCTTACTAAGTCATCGTTTGTCAGCCCAAGCACATAGCCAAATTAGTTAGCCAAGGTAGTTAGCCAAGGTAGTCAGCCAAGTTTCCGCCAAACTGAAATTAAAAGAATTTTCATTAATTTTATTGTTGCACCTCAGAGATTGTAAATCCTTCATAAAGTGTGTGATCTGCATCAAAAAAAAAAATCAAGTTTAAAAAAAGTTCAGATTAAAGACCCTATTTAACAAAAATGGCTATCCCATTTTATTTACAGTATGGTGTTGAGATGGCTAGAAGTTCCAAGTACCAGTGGATGAACTATGGATTACAGATACTTGCGTTGATAGCATATGGGATTGTGTTTCAGTGGATTCCCATATATCTTAGATCGAAGAGGACACAGGAGTCTCAAAAGTATAAGCCCTACTTTAGGATGCTAAGAGTATGGGATGGGTTGAATAAAGTATACAGAATCAAATTCCCAATATATGGAGCGGTTTATTTCCAGCCCAGTCTTCTTGGGCTTTTTGTGGTGTTTGTAGGGTTCCTTGTTGGGTTCACATTTTGCCAGACAAAAGACATCGATTATGAAGATTGGGGATATATCATTTCCAAAAGACTTAGTAGAATGGCCATATCGAACTTCCCTATTATTTATATCCTTATCATCAAGAACGATTTAGTAACTGCCATTACAGGCTTGCAACATGACAGGTTGGTAATGTTACACAAATGGATCGCCAGAACTATGTTCGTGATGATCTGTGTCCACATCTACTTGAGTTGTGTGTACTGGCTTAATTTAGGGTTTAAAGTGATGTTGGTGATTCCACCCCAAATCTTTGGGTTCATAGCATTTGGAAGTTTCTTTTTACTTACTTTTGGAAGTTTGAAGTTCATCAGAAGATGGGCTTATGATTTCTTCTTAGTGGAACACAGAGTATTTTCATTCATTATGCTCTTATTCTCCTTCTTCCATAATATGAAGGGGTCTGAGAGTGCTGTGATCTTGGCAGTACACCTGTTAGTCCTTGACAGAATCATTGGTAGAATAATCGCTATTATCCATAGAAGAACTGCCCCAACAAAAGGATTATCAAGGTTTGAACTTATAGACGAAGATACTGTCATAGTGACAGTTCCATTGAAATCATATGATTTTCACAAACGTAAATGGTGGAATGTATTTTTACCTAAAGTAAATACCTGGAAAGCTGGTCAGCATGTGTACTTGAACGTCAGTAAGGTCAAATGGTTTCAGCAACATCCATTTACGATATCCAGTCTTAGTGACACAAAAGAGATGAAGTTCGTGATCAAAGTTCAAAAAGGGTTCACTAAGTTGTTGAAAAAGAAAATAGAAAAATTAGAATTGGCTAAGGAAGAAGGAGAAGTAGAAGAAGGAGCTCAAAAGGATGAGAGTTGCACAATTGAAACATCATCAGATTCTATTGAGTTGAGCAATTTGAAACAGGATTCAACTAAAGAGTATTCCACAAACATTACCACTTCAACCACAAACAAGGAAGCTTCAGCAAACACATCCACTATTGAGTCATCTAGTTCCACTTCCAACAATTCAATCTGTTTAGAAACAGAACTTCTTCCTTCAAGTTCCTCAAATAGTGACATGGAGAGTCAGTACTTCGAAGAAGACGATATCACCATGAAGGTAATGATCTATGGTCCTATTGGTGCTACATATCAACCGCTTATCACCTTCGATAGTGCCTTGTTCTTTTCAGCAGGTTCCGGATCTTCTTTCACTATGCCTGTGTGTCTTGACTTACTTAAGGTTATGGAGGAAAGAAACGGAATTGATGACTATTTGGGAAGACCTCTCCACAGTCAAGTCCAACTAATATGGAGTATCAAGAAGATCAAGAACATCGAATGGTACAAGTTCATTATGGATGACCTTTTGGAGTTCTGCAACAAGGGAATGTTGATGTTACATATATATGCAACAAGAGAAAATGATGAAGTATTTGAGGAACACAAGAGCAAAGACCAATCTTCTATCATATCGACTTCCCGTATTTTCGATATTCCTAACGTATCTATTCACAAAGGAAGACCACCATTAGCAGATATTATAGAACAAGAAAAGATGAGGTTGACCAGTAAGAAGGATATGAAGTCTATGGCTGTTCTAAGTTGTGGACCTGATGATTTCACCAGCACCATTAAGGAGAATTGTAGAAAGTACAAATGGCAAACAGATGCCCCTGATATTTATTGTTATACTGAAAGTTTTGATTAGGAGGTTTGTATATAATGTATGGTTTTAGATATATTCTCATCCAGATAGCGCTTAATAAGGTAGCGGTTAACGCAAACCCAAAGGTAAACTCTTATCTGTTCTCTTGTAACCTTTCTCTGGTAAAAATAACAGAAGCAACTTCGCGGTGATTAAAAGTCTTTAGACAGTTTTACCAGAAAGCGTTAGCACAAAGTTATTTTTTCAGACGGCGGCTAACACAAAACCAAAAATAAAAAATTAGAGATCATCTACAAAACCATTGATGTATTACTATATACTAAACCGAAAAAGAAAATATGGAACAAGAAATTAATAACAAGAAAATAAAAATCCTAACTCTAAATGAAGAGTACTAATGAAAGTAATGATAAAACGAATGAGAATGGTTTGGTGACTGAACCTAAACCTTCACTTGGGGTAACAGTAGCGGCGGCAGCAGTGGCTTGGGAAGTTGAGGCTTCACCACTTGGGGCTACAGATTCAGCAGCCACGGTTTCAGCAGCATTTTGACCTGCTGCAGTGGTACTACCAAGAACTCCAGTTACAGTAACGGTATCAACAGTAGTACTGGTTTCATCTGCAATAGGACAATAAGTAGTGTAAGTAGTGTCAGCTTCTACAACAGTGGTTAAACCTGTAGTTACTGGAACTTCAGAACATTTGTTTTCTTCACAAGAAGTGATGGTAATGACAGTGGTTTGGTGCTCGGTGTAGGTGGAAGTGTAAGTTGAAGGTTCACCTTTTGAATTTGTGGTAACATAAACTTCGCAACTGGTAGTGATCGTGATGGTTTCCTCTTGGGTTTCAGTAACTGTGGTATAGGTTGATGGGTAATGGGTACAAACGGGACAGACTGTTTCAACATCGGTGGAGATTGAAGTGGCAGTGACAGTTGAATTGAGAGCGACTGGGTCCGATGAAGCTGGATCGGAAACAGCTGGCTCAACTGGGTCAGAAGCAATTGGGTCAGCTCCCGATGAAGCAGCTGGATCTGATGAAGTAGGAATGGAAGTAACAGCTGGGTCAGAACTGACTGGGTCTGAGGTAGAAGCCTCAGAGGTAACAGTGGCTTCGGAACTAACGACAGATGATGAATCGACAGAAGAACTTGGTTCCTCGGTACTACTGGCTTCAGCACTAGCAATTGATGAAGGAACGTCAGTTTGAGCGGCAGCTGCAACCAAGGAAGATCTGTAATCAGCTCCAATGAACCAGTAGGTGGCAGGATCACCGGCTGAGGAACAAATGGAAGTGGCTAAGGATGTCATAATGTCAACATCGGTACCTCTACAATTTTCAGCAACACATTCAGCAATAGGATTGTTGAACAGTGGGAAGATACAAAGACAACCAGTATCCCAATATGGACATGGAGTTAAACCAGTGTCAGCGGCTACACATGGTTTAGCACATTCAGGTAATTCATCATAGATTGGGTCTGCGAAACCATTGATTGAGGCAGTTTTTGGAACTGATGGATAGGTAGCATATGGATTAGTAGTGGAGGTGGTGGTAATTGATGAAGGTTCACTTGAGGATGGATCTGCGGATGTCTGTGCGGATGAAGCAGCTGGGTCGGAACTGACTGGATCTGAGCTAGAAGCTTCGGAGGTAACAGTGGCTTCGGAACTAACGACAGATGATGAATCGACAGAGGAACTTGGTTCTTCGGTACTACTGGCTTCAGCACTAGCAATTGATGAAGGAACGTCAGTTTGAGCGGCAGCTGCGACCAATGAGGCTCTATAATCAGCTCCAATGAACCAATAGGTGGCAGGGTCACCGGCTGAGGAACAAATGGAAGTGGCTATGGATGTCATAATATCAACATCGGTACCTCTACAATTTTCAGCAACACATTCAGCAATAGGATTGTTGAACAGTGGGAAGATACAAAGACAACCAGTATCCCAATATGGACATGGAGTTAAACCAGTGTCAGCGGCTACACATGGTTTAGCACATTCAGGTAATTCATCATAGATTGGGTCCGCGAAACCATTGATTGAGGCAGTTTTTGGAACTGATGGATAGGTTGCGTATGGATTAGTAGTGGAGGTGGTGGTAATTGATGAAGGTTCACTTGAGGATGGATCTGCGGATGATTGTGCTGATGAAGTTTGAGATGATGAAGCTTCTTCGGAAGATGAGGATGAGTCGACAGATGAGGATGATTCGACAGATGAGGATGATTCGACAGATGATTCACTTGACTCTACCGATTCACTTGATTCAGATGACTCGTCAGAAGACGATGATGGCTCTTCAGATGAACTTTCAGCTTCAGAAGTTGATGAACTTTCTGAAGTAGTGGATGCATCAACTGATACAACTGAAGAAGTCTCAGCAGCAGCTGCGACCAAGGAAGATCTGTAATCAGCTCCAATGAACCAGTAGGTGGCAGGATCACCGGCTGAGGAACAAATGGAAGTGGCTAAGGATGTCATAATGTCAACATCGGTACCTCTACAATTTTCAGCAACACATTCAGCAATAGGATTGTTGAACAGTGGGAAGATACAAAGACAACCAGTATCCCAATATGGACATGGAGTTAAACCAGTGTCAGCGGCTACACATGGTTGAGCACAAGCTGGTAATTGGTCGTAAATTGGATCAGCGAAACCATTGATTGAGGCTGTCTTTGGAACTGATGGATAGGTAGCATATGGATTAGTAGTGGAGGTGGTAGTAATACTTTCACTATCACTTGCGGCGATAGCCAAACTGGCCAACCCTAAAATGGCTGCAAAAAACATAACGAGTGATTTTCTATTTCTATGATAAAAGATTGACTTTCAACACTTGTTAAGTTAATGTCAGCTAGATGGTCAACAATAGAGTAGATTCATTAGGTTATATATTGCATAAACTTTCAATTTTTCTATGTCTTTTTTTTTCCGTTTTTTTTTTGTTCAGGCAATTATTTTTTAGAACATCTTCGGTAAATGTTTAAACGAGTTAAGGCATACTACTTTTTGGCTTATAAGAAAATAAGTCTGAACAGGAAATTTGCCTTTTATCATTTCCATCTTACATGAAAATAACTTTTGGTGCATAAATAATAAAAAATATTCGGTACAATATAAATTAAAAAATCCCAAACCGGTAATTGATGTAAAAGATGAAATTTATCATTCAAAAAGAAACCAATTAGATAAAAATAACGGGTCGGATGTGATTAAATGTCAAGAAACTAACTAAGTTAAAAAAAAAAAAAAAAAAACTAAAAAAAAAGCAAAAAAAAACTTTGTCCAATGGTACAAAACCAGATAAATGCGGTGAGATTGTTCGTTAATTATATGCATAACACGAGACGATTTTTTTAATTAGTTTTCCACTCCTGCGAACCAATTACGACAGTAACACTAACGAGGCTCCACTAGAAAGCCGTGGTCAAGATTAGATTGATGCCAAGACAAAGGTGGCTTTGAGGTAACTGTTACCAATACTTTCCTTTACAGGATCTTGGCATGTGTCATACCAGCGTCTCGGTTATAATCGGTTCAGCATATAGGCGCCCGGGTAATTTCTATGTCTTGTGTGCAAATTTCCGGTTTGAGTCCGAACACGGCTTACGCAGAATTACGAGAATCCTCAACGGGGAGAGACACATTAACAGTATAAAGGGTTATACTTAGGCCCGTTGGATGGTCTTGGCAGCAATGATCATATGATGGTGCTCAGGGTTTCTATTCTGGTCATGTATGCAGATTCTCAAATGCTGGAGGCAGATTGACCGTTGAAGAAGGGGAGAACCGATGCCGTTGAAGTTAAAAAGTCCTGTGGGAGAAGAAACCGTTGCAAATCGATCTAGAACCACAAAACCGCTTTCCGTCTGTAAATCTCTAAGGCATCTTATAGCGAAATGTATCCGTGGCTCTAGAGTAGTCTACTTTAGTGAGCTTTATATTACTATAAACTAAACCTAACCAAGCAAGGATTATGCAGCAGCAGCGGTAACTAAAGCTTCAGAAGCAGTGGATGGAATAAACCAATAAGGACTTGGATCACCAGCTGATGAACATAGTGAAGTGGCCAATGAAGTGAAGGATTTAACATCATTACCAACGCAACTTGATGCTACACATTCAGCGATTGGTTGATTGAAGTTTTCCATAATACACAAACACCCAGTATCCCAATAAGGACATGGAGTTACCCCAGTGTCTTCATCAACACACCCTTTAGCACATTCAGGGATTTTAGTGTAAATTGGATCAGCGAACCCATTGATTGATGCGGTTTTTGGTACAGGTGGGTAAGTAGCATAAGGGTTAGTGGTGGTAGTAGTAGCAGCTAAAGTGGAAGCAACAGTGGAAGCAAGTAAAGTTAAAGTTGAAAATTTCATTCTGTGGATATCCGCAAACCCAGGAATTACACTAGTTTATATAGACTCTGTGTTTGCGTTTATTCATAATATGGTGTATAGAACAAATAAAAGAAGCATACCGAAATGATTGGTTAGATTGACGGACGGTTTGTGCCAAGGTTGTAAGGTATAGGAATTTACGATGAATGAAACATACCGTATACGAATCAACATACCGTAAGTATAAGTACAGGACGATTCTATTGTTACAGTGCCATAAAAGTGGACAAATGAATTTGATGGTTATGAGTTTTCGAAAAATACAATAGCGACGTCGAATTAAGGTTAGAGGTTGAAATTCTGATGATAATTCTGATCAAAATAATGGTATTGACGTATAACGTGGTAAGAGAAAACAATGAGCCGACTGAATAATCCATCGAAACCATTGAGCCAAGCGGTATGGATCAAAAGATGTCTAAGGCATTTTTTAGTGAATAGTTTTACATATCTTCTGGAGGTCTTAAGCTGTTCCGCACTATCAACTAAACTGAGATTTAAGGCGTCTTGCTGTAATCGCGGCTTAACACTATGAAAGGCATCAAGTTTGTAGTGGGACCGAATTTTAGGTCTAAGAACGGGTGTAAAAATTGTAGGGCTAGGCGGAGGAAGTGTGACGAAACCCTACCGAAGTGTGATTACTGTGCAGAAAGAGATTTGGAATGCATTTATACGACTTTACCTAAGCGGAGTACTTTAGGTATGAAGAGGGAAAATGGGCTTTACCGGGAGTCAACAAACAAGAAAAGACGAATCAAAAAGCCAAGAAAGGAGGAGCTTAAAACAATGGAGACGAACGACTTCAATAAGACAAGTCAATCCGACATGTGTCATTTGAAAGGAAGTTCTGCAAAGATATCAACGGAGTTTGAGATGCCGATTATTAAAGATTCAGTAGATGCAATGAGTGCTACGAACTTGGATATCATATTATCCCCCGACGGTAGCAACAATATGGACGTCCATTATGGAACCAGGGTGCTATCGCCAGGAGGGACCAATCTCAATGCCAAATACGACTTGAATATGGAACTCATGTTCTCTCCACTCGTCATAACGCCATGCAGCTTACCGTCATTAATTCTTGACGAAAAAGGGATGTTCTTCTTTGATTATTTCCAGGAAAAAGTGTCAAAAGAACTTGCAATCTCTTTCGATAATATGAATTACTATAAGAAACTCTTTCTTCCACTTGCCAATAGCGAAGAGACATTCACCTATATGTTAGCGGCATGGGGTGCTCTTTACCATAGGAATTATACGTATGATAATGAGCCAGTGTCGTTGTATCTAACTAAAGGACACCATAAATATAATCAACTTTTTGGGTTGAAAATCAATGATTTTGACACATATTTTCAATTATGTTATATGATGATTAAGTACCAAATGGCCAATTGTAATGGGGATACACGCAGTTGGAAAGCCTTCTTTAAAGAAGCTGTGAAGTTGGTGAATGATTATGGTGGATTGTTGAAGTTAGCCAATGAGTTTGGATTTTCCAACGATATAAGGTTCTTGATTTCTTCAATTCAGTATACTGACATTATGTGTTCTGATACCATCATAGATGGGACTCAGTTCAGCATAGAAGAGTATCAAAAAGTGTTTAATAGTGAAGGGTTCAAGAAAGCTGAACTCAGTTACGGTGTAGATACGGTCCAAGGAGTTCACCAAGATGTTCTTTTGTTGCTTGGAGAGATCATGAACTGTAAGGTAAAGTTAGACTCCATTCTACTTGAGGCAGAAACATGCACAAATATCGAAAAACGGGACGAAACAGCTTTAGATGAAGAGAATGTTGTAAAGGACATTTCCAGGCAGTTCACAGAGTCAACAAAAGGACGCTATTACCAAATGATCGAACAAATGTCGGAAGATTTGAAAACCAGAATCGATACGGTCGAACCAAACTGTGTTCCTTTGAATTCCATAATCGACCCAGACCAGAAACAGTTACAGATCAAAGCGTACGAGCTTTATAAACATATCTGTGAGATATACAGGTTACTTTATATATGCCAAATCCCACCTAAAAATTACCGTATTAGGCTTTTAGTGATTGAAATATTCAAACTCATAGATGAATTCATCAATACAAAGATGGTGGTACTTTTGTGTTTACCGTTAATCGTATGTGGCGTTTGTGCTGTCAGTGACGAAGAGAAGGAATTCATTCGAAAAAAAGTACCTATCGTACAGAAACTCACCCCCGTTAAAAATATAGACAAGGCATGGATTATTATTCAAAGAGGATGGGAATCGAACGATGGAGGGAATGTGATAGTAGACTGGGGAATGGTATGTAAGGGGTTAGGATGGGTCATCAATGTTTGTTAGTGTGTATAGTAATGTAGAGTACCAGAGTTTTATGAACCTGCGGTATTGAAGATATTTCAGACATTCAAGGGATTGTTACAGCATGAGGAACACAAGAACTCACAGATCGTGGCTACCACAGGTAAACTTGAAGAGAGGAACGTGATTGTCTTTTAAACGAAGGTTTTTAACCCCTGAGCGAAACAGAGGTAGTCATACCATCTAATAGTTAACCCCTAGTCACGTACTCGCATACCCAACCAATACCCGTACACCGATACATAACTAACACTGAATAATCACGTAATCTCCAGAAACTGATAACGGCTGACACTCACTAGCACCAAAAACTTACTTTTATTGAAAATTCTTGAGCCTTGTAAGACCGACACATCGCTACTAGCTCCTGATAACAACCCTAGTTCGAGAATATCACCATGACAGTACATTTCCTCAAACACGGTCCACCTTTTCCTAACCCCATTACTAAATCTTGTAATTTACCAAACGATTTGTGTCAAACGGAGATAACGGAAATAGCCTTATAGTGTAACGACGTTGTACTCGGTTACGATCTCTTGGCCGCGCTATCTATCACTCTTATCAGTATGGGGAACCGCGAGGTCTTAAGATCAGGATGGGTAAACTTACGTTTGTGGTAGGACCCAACTTTAGGTCCAAGAATGGGTGTAATATGTGTCGAACCAGACGAAGGAAATGCGACGAAGTAACACCAAGATGTGGGTTCTGCACACAAAAAGGATTTGAATGTGTATACACTTCGAAACCAAAGCGGAAAAGTTTTCTGGAAAAACCGAAAGACTATAACAAGAGTATAAACAAAGAATGTAAACACAAGGGGGTCAATGATGGTAATAAGAAGGATATGAAGGTATTTGAGATTGTAAAGGACTTAGTACAGTTTGAACCACAAAAGAGAATTGAGGAGCTGGAATCAAAGATCGAAGAGTTGAGGGAAATTCCCAATGAGCTGGACATCAATTTAGATTGTAATGACTTTGTTCTTTCGGATGATGCAAGTACTGATAAGGGAAGTATGTTGATATCTGGGTTACTTCAAGATTCCGTGTCTGACTCAGTACCCGATGATGCAATTGTGTCCGAGCTGTCAGATCCAGTTGTACTAGAACCAGAACTAACATTCTCCCCATATATAAGAACTCCAAGCAGTCTTCCAGCTCTCTTCCTCAATGAAACTGGAAGATTGTACCTAGATCATTTCCAAGATCGAGTGTCCAAAGATCTTGCAATATCTTTTGATAACATGAACTATTTTAAGAAGCTATTTCTTCCGCTTGCCAATACTGAGGAAACATTTGCCTATATGTTGGCAGCTTGGGGTGCTATATACGTCAAACACCGGACCGTTGATGACGAAGTTCATTCGTACTTGACGAAAGGAGAAAATAAGTTTAATCAACTTTTTGGCTTGAAAATCAACGATTTCGATACTTATTTCCAGATCTGTTATTTCATGATGAGGTTCCAGATGATGAGTTGTACAGGAGACACGAAATACTGGAAAGGATATTTCGATGAAGGTGTTAGGTTGGCTAAAGAGTATGGAGGATTAATGAAGCTTGGAACGGATTTTGGGTTTTCTAACGATATAAGATTTCTAATTTCCTTGATCCAGTACACCGATATAATGACTTCAGAAGCTCTTATAAATGGAACACAATTCAGTATGGAGGAGTATGAGCATGTATTCCATAGTGAAGGATTTAAGAAGGGCGAGCTTCAGTATGGAATCGATACAGTTCAGGGTGTCCATCAAGACGTTCTTTTGTTATTAGGAAGAATAATGAACTGTAAGGTTGAGTTGGATAATATGGTGCTTGAGAATTCCACCAGTCCAGCATTAGACGAGGAGAATGCTCTGGAGGATGGTGCCACAAAACGAGAGTATTATCGAATGGTTGACAAACTATCTAAATATTTGAAACATGAAATCGATAACGTGCAACCTAATTATGTACTCTTGAACTCCATAACGGACCCTGACCAGAAAGACGTGCATATCAAGGCGTATCAGCTTTATAAGAATATTTGTGAGATATATCGGACCCTTTATATATGCCAGATTTCGCCCAAGAATTACCGTATCAGGCTATTGATTCTGGAGAATTTCAAACTCATTGACCGGTTAATAAATACGAAGATGGTAGTGATCTTATGTTTGCCTTTGATTATCTGTGGGGTTTGCGCTATTACCGAAGAAGAAAAGGCGTTCATTCGGGTCAGAGTTGCTATAGTTGAGGGTTTAAGCCCCGTCAAAAACGTCGATAAAGCTTGGATGATTATCCAAAGGGCATGGGAATTAAATGAAGGTGGTAACACTGTGGTTGATTGGGGGATGGTATGTAAGGGGTTAGGATGGGTTATCAATGTTTGTTAAGTGCATAGTATTGTAGTTTAGATCATCTTATGTAGACGTTTGTGTTTGCATCACTGAATAATCTCTTACGGTCCTGTAGCTGCCTCATAACGGATTTGTGTCAACAAGTTTGTAGGTTCTTTTAGTCCTCCTAACGTCATATGACGATTCTCGGTCATAACTTAATCTCGTATAGCCCTTTCTAAATATAACTTCCTGCATACAAAGATGTTTACGTGCTCAATTTTGAAATTGCATCTCAGACAACTTATCCTATAAGTGCAACACAATCCACAAACACAAGGGGTTGATTAGTCACCATTGGGCGGGAACACAAAAGTATATTCATAATACAAATAGATAGTATAGTCTTGGTTTAAACATAAAACCCAACACCAAACCTCGCCTTTTTCAAAACAATTTTTCAGTTGCTTAATACACATCACATATCATAAAAGACACATCACATATCACAAAAGACACATCACATACAATGACAGTAATAATAAATGATAATCCTCAAATTCCCAATTACCCAATCCAACCAACATTCAAAAAATCTAGTCATCAGATGAAGATTGTTGTGGTTGGTGATGGTGGTTGTGGTAAGACTTGTCTTCTAGTTAGCTACACCCAACAAAAGTTTCCCGAGATCTATGTTCCTACGGTGTTCGAAAACTATGTAGCCAATGTGATATCTCCTAACAATAAGTTGATAGAATTGGCGCTCTGGGATACAGCAGGCCAAGAAGAATATGATAGATTAAGACCATTGAGTTATTCTGATGTTGATGTTCTTTTGATATGCTTCTCTTTAGATAACTTGATCTCCCTTCAAAATGTAAGGGACATCTGGTTTCCTGAAGTGAACCATTTCTGTCCTGGTGTCCCCTTACTTTTAGTGGGTACAAAGGCTGATTTGGGCAGCGATATCGACCCAGACTTACCAATCCAATTGGCTACAGAAATCAATGCTATTGGTTATATTCAGTGTTCTTCAAAGACAATGTTCAATGTGGCTAATGTGTTTAATTTTGCTATTAACAATTACCACCAAAGATTCGAACAAGAAGAGAAACAAAAGAAGAGAATAAGTTTCAGAGGCCATTCAAAGCAACCCAGTGTTGGGTCAGCTGGTAGCAGAAAGGGTAAGGGACACTTCAAAAATACGTCGGTTAGTAGTTCGATCTTATATGATGCCCCATTGACAGAAGAAGAAAGGAATCCTTATACTGCAAGCCAAAGTTATGATCGTCATGATGATTTGGCATTTACTAGAAGAGCTGAAAAAAAGAGAAAGTGTACGATCCTTTAGTTTATAGAACGGTATTGGGTATAGCTAAAGTAAGAGATTCATTATGCTAGAATATTCTCATATACGTGTTTATAATGTAAGTATATTCTAGTAATAAGTATCTCTCTAAGGAAACGGTAGGGTGGAAGGTCTGAGATCTTTTTTAACTCTTCTGATGACTTAATCTGATCGACTCGAATGTCACTTGTTGATTGGCTTGCTTTACACCGACGGTTCAGTGAGTCTTATATCAAGTCATGGATCCTGCACTATTTCCGAAAATTAGCTCGGAGATGCATCAGAAAGATTCGATGCGCGCGAAATACGTCAAAGCCGCATGCTTTCCATGGAAAATGTGATTTTGCAATGAACAAGAATCCGTGACTAGAGGTAGGGTTATGAAGGCAGAAATTGATAATAAAATGAACTAGAATTGAATTCTGAGTAGAATGATCAAACGTACTGCATAAGAGTTAGATGCTTAGACTTTCCTTCATTTATATGCAGATTTAAGATTAGTTTGCATGCTTATGATCCCAGTCATTACTAGTACTTGGTCGTCAATTGACATTGTTTTGGGTTGACTCGGCAAGTTAAAGGATACGAGCTTTGTGTCTCCAATTCTACACACAATTGTAGGAAAATTCAGTTAAGACAGGATTTTTGCAACTGAATTGAACTGCATCTTGATTGGTGCTTAGTGGTAGTTGCTGAATTATTTTTATACAATCCTGAAGGAGATAACAAAGGATTTACCAAGAATTTGTTCTAGAAAGACTGGTTACGAAGTTTATTATGGATTGCCTTGGAAATGCTCAACAAGGTTATAATCCAGTTATGGTAATTACTTTATTCAGATTGGATCTTAATTGAACAATGACCTTTACGTCACTGGTAGAACATTATGTTTCAGCTTATAGATTAACGAAGGAAAGATTAAGCTAACGTGAACTTTAATAAAACCTTGAATCAGAGGTTATTAAGGTTTAACGATTTGAAATGCATTGCATCGAGTGCTTTTGAAAAAGGAGTTTCAGAGTACAGAAATGACATAGAAAGTATTAGCAAAGAAGTTAACAAGTGGTGCAATTGAAGTATACAAAAAGTCGATAAAGTGGCGGACACATGTTCTCCTCAGACGATTGACACTACGGCACTTCCAAAAATAAGACGCATGAAAGACAAACGATATGCACAAATATCAGACAAAGGAGGTCTAATGGGCAAATTTCAGGCTATGGCTTTATTGGTAATTGAAGTTGTCTTAACAGGAAAATTGGGGTTTTGAGTAAAGGCGGCAATCACGGTTAAGATTACAGTTCTGATAAACCAGCGGTACAGAGACTTGGGGTTTATAAAGAGGTTGAAAATTCGATGATTTTTCACAAAACATAACTGAAAAAACTATTGAAAAAAAAAGACACTTGAAAATGACAAAGACACAAAAACATTTCGATTTTATTATTGTTGGTGGTGGTACCGCTGGGAACGTTGTAGCTGGAAGACTTGCAGAAAACCCTAACGTATCAATTTTAGTGGTTGAAGCCGGGGTCAGCAATTCCATTTCTAATCCAGAGATTAGAATTCCTTCTAACGCCATGGAGCTTCGTAACTCCAAGTACGACTGGGCCTACAAGACTACCATGGTTAAGAGAGACGATTACGAAAGAATTGAGAAGCCAAACACTCGTGGTAAGGCTCTTGGGGGAAGTTCATCACTTAACTATTTTACGTGGATTCCTGGATGTAAGCCAACGTTTGATCGTTGGGAAGAGTTTGGTGGTGAAGAATGGACCTGGGACCCATTAGTACCATACCTTAGAAAAAGTGCCACGTATCACGATGACCCGGGACTTTATGACCCAGAACTCAAGAAAATTGGGACCGGTGGACCACTTCCAATCTCACATGCTGAGTTACTTCCAGAGTTAGAACCATTCAGACAAAAAATCACCACCGCATGGAAGTCCCGTGGCTTACCAATTACTGACAACATTTATGATGGAGAAATGATTGGTCTTACCAAATGTGTTGATTCAATCTACCGTGGTCAAAGATCAGGGAGTTTTCTTTTCGTACATGGAAAACCCAACATCACTATCTTAGCTGAAGTCAATTCCAAGAAGTTGATAATTGACGAAGCTGACCTTTCTGCTAAGGGAGTGGTTGTAATCGATGGCTCAGGTAAAGAGCACAGTTTCTATGCTACTAGAGAAGTTATTGTAGCTCAAGGGGTTTTCGAGAGTCCTAAATTGTTGATGCTTTCAGGAATTGGACCAAAGAAAGAGTTAGAAAGACACGGCATTGATGTTTTGGTAGAAAACCGTCACGTTGGTCAACACTTGCTCGACCATCCAGGAGTTCCATTTGTGTTAAAAGTTAAGGATGGGTTCGGAATGGACGACCATCTTTTACGCCATGGTCCACTAAATTCTGCTGCTGTGGACTCATACAACAAGGACCACACAGGACCTGTTGCATCAGGACTTCTTGAACTTGTTGGGTTCCCAAGAATCGACGAGTATTTCGAAAGGGACCCAGAGTATCGTCGTAGAAAGGCTGAAAATGGTGGTAAAGATCCGTTTTGTCCTGAAGGTCAACCTCATTTTGAACTTGATTTTGTGGCAATGTTTGGAAGTGCTTTCCAATGGCATTATCCTACTCCTAGAAAAGGGTGCTATACCAGTATTGTAGTTGATTTGGTCCGTCCAGTCAGTGAACCTGGTGAAGTCACTCTTAACAGTGATGATCCTCTTGAACAGCCAAACATTAACTTAAACTTCTTTCAAGACGAACTTGATATTATTGGAATGCGTGAAGGAATCAGGTTTTGTTACGACCTTCTCACTAAGAGTGAAGGATTCAAGGACATCGTGGTAGGAGAGTTCCCATGGGAAATGCCTCTTGACGATGATGAAGCCATGAGACATGCTGTATTGGACAGGTGTCAAACTGCATTCCATCCTTGTGGTACTAACCGTCTTTCTAAGACTAAGGAACAGGGTGTAGTCGATCCAAAACTTAAGGTCCATGGCGTTAAGAATTTGAGGGTTATCGATGCTTCTGTGATTCCTGTTATTCCAGACTGTAGAATCCAAAACTCAGTTTATATGATTGGAGAGAAGGGTGCTGATATGATAAAGGCCACCCACAAGGATCTTTATTAGCTAGATAAAAGATCAGAGTCTTTGTCTTTGTGGCACTAGATTTGTGGCACTTGTTTGTTATTTTTTGTTTAGTGAATATATGTTTGTTTTAATCTTTAAGCTCTAAAGTATCATGAGGGTAGAAATTCAAGAGTTTTACATACAGTAAGTTTTCTAAATGTTTCCTTCTAACCTGTAAGTATCAGTTGGTGCCCTTGAATGAGGCCTAGATTCAACTAGCACTATCATCTGAAAGCCAACATTTCATTGGTGAATTTTTATTTCTATTTTGTACTACATGCAATTAGTATACAGGCAGAAATAGAGTGTATATAATGGGTAAAAATACAACGCTTCAAACCAACAACTAGGCATGAAGGGACAACCAAAGTTGGGAACTTCATGATCCCCAAAATTTTCAAAAGATTTCTAAAAGTACAAAGAGTACTTAGAAGATTTGGTATGAGTAGAACAGATCAAACCGGGGGATATAGGGCCAGTAAAATGGGAGACAGAACCATACCAGATGAAATCAAGACCACACCAATGGGAAAAACAGGTATAGGAAGCATAGAAGCCACCATTAGAACAGCCAGAGACACTGGAAGAATGTTCAAACAGTACCAGGACATATATAACGAGGTAGCCCAGAAAGTCAAAGCTCAGGACCAGGTGGATCAAGGATCAGGAAGGTATGGTGTTTTGTGTCGTCTTGCATGGCATGCATCTGGTACTTTCGACAGAACCACAAACACAGGAGGGTCATATGCTGGGACGATGATTTATGTTCCAGAAGCTTCAGATAAGGAGAACGACGGCTTGGAAGTAGCAAGGGATTTCTTGGTGGAGTTTGGTTGCAAGTACCCGTGGATCAGTCGTGGAGATTTGTGGACGTTGGCAGGAGTGGTAGCAGTTCAGGAAGCTGGTGGGCCTAAGATCAAGTGGAGACCTGGCCGTGTGGATTTGAACGACAGGAAGCAGGTGCCACGGAACGGATTGCTACCTGATCCCAGCAAGGATGGGCCCTACGTTAGGAGAGTGTTCAACAGGATGGGATTTAACGATAGGGAGACTGTAGCATTGATCGGGGCACATTGTTTAGGACGGTGCCATCGTTGGAGGTCAGGCTATGACGGACCTTGGACAGACTACCCCAACCGGTTCACCAATGAGTTCTACACCCAATTACTTGAAACTTGGCACGTAAGAGACTGGGATGGGCCTAAACAGTGGGAAGACGATGAGGCCAGTGAGTCGATGATGTTGCCGACAGATATGGCTCTTAAGGAGGATCAATTATTTTTCAAGTACGTTAAGCAGTATGCTGAAGATCTGCAGCTATTCTTTGACGATTTTGCTGTAGCTTATGCAAAACTACTTGAATTGGGGATTGAGTTTACTATAGATCCATGGGAGTTCTCCTCTTTGAAGGATCAGCATGAGGAATGAAAGGAACAACACAGTTTCAAGTAGAAGATGCTCATTAATGGTATACCCACAACCACGACTGATTGTGTAGCTTATACATGAATTTTTGTCCCTGTGTCTCTATACTCTAAGAATATAATTTGTAATGAGCTTTTTGTATCACGCCATTTGTGTATGATTTGTGTCTTGTGGTTGAGATCTAGAATTATTTCTGGCTAGGTCAATTCCACTTGTTCATACTCTGTTTTTCATTGACTACAAAAGGCCCCAAAGTAGAACATAACCCTTGATACCCACAGCTGTTCCACTAGTGACGTACACATCTATACTTCACACAAAGTCAAAATAAGTAATTGCCCTTTTGAGAAAATAACCTCAAAGTTCATTCCAATAAGGACTTTATCCATATTGGGCATATTCAAGGCACTTGTACGTACCTTGAGCCCGCAACTTGGAGAGGTTATGCTTCAAAATTCCCCTTTATAATTGGGTTGCAAAAAAGGACAGACAGAATTTATTTTTTAACTTTAAACTCAAGCGGCACCCAAAGCTCATATGCACAACTATTGTCATCAAAATCCAACAACCAATCATCCATTTTATATCAGCAATCGCCCGATTATAATTCATGCAAATCAAGGTTAATTCTGCATATTAAATTTGGGGAGGTTCACCCACCAAGTAATTCATATGTAATATGCAAACTCATTACAGCAACATGAAATAAATTTCAGTAATTTTACTTTACACATCATGCTTGCGTCATTCATAGATTCAATTCATTGAGTTCGTAATATAGTTGCCATGGGAATTCTGCGGCTTGAACTTATATCGCGCGCATCGAAGAAAATTGACGTATCTCCGAGCTAATTTTTCGGAGTATTATGTTTAATATGCATGACAAGTAATCTGTACCATAAAGGATAAAGCCTTTCATATCAGGATTAAACTAAATGAGCTTTACCCGTACTCTTCGAGCATTTAAACACTTGGAAATCCAATCAATGTGCTGGCAATATAAGCAATTTAAACAATGCCAACTAATAAATATTCTGCTCCAATTTATACCACTTCCAATGGGTGTCCTGTCAGAGATCCTAATGCTATGATCAAAATGGGAAAGTATGGTCCAACATTACTTCAAGACCATCATTTGATTGATCTTTTAGCCCATTTCGATAGAGAAAGAATCCCCGAAAGAGTCGCTCATGCTAAAGGGTCAGGCGCATACGGTTACTTTAAAGTCACTAAGGATGTTAGTGATTTGGTAAAGTCGGATTTTCTTAATGGAGTTGGTAAAAGAACTCCGCTATTTATTCGATTCTCTACTGTTGGTGGTGAAAGAGGGACCGCCGATAGTGCTAGAGATCCTCGTGGGTTTGCCATAAAGTTCTACACCAATGAAGGTATAATTGATTGGGTTAACATAAATAGTCCAATCTTCTTTATTAGGAATGGAGTCCAATTTCCTTATTTGGTTCATACCCAAAAAAGTAGACATCCCCAAACTAACCTTAAAGATGTTGATATGTACTGGGACTTTTTATGTAATAACCCGGAGTCAGTTCATAACATCATGTTTGTGTTTTCCGACCGTGGAACTCCTTATTCATACAGGCACATGCATGGATATTCGGCTCATACATATAAATGGGTCAATAAGGAAGGGCAGTTCCACTACGTCCAGGTCCACCTTCTTACGGACCAAGGAGTTAAGACCCTTAACAACGAAGAAGCTTTGGACTTAGAGGCGATTGACCCTGACCATGCAGGGCGTGACTTGCATGAGTCTATTGAAAACGGTAATTTCCCTTCCTGGACTGTCTATGTTCAAACTATGACGAGTCAACAAGCCGAACAAGAACATGAGTTCAGTGTGTTCGATTTAACTAAAACATGGCCCCAAAAGAAGTACCCACTTAGAGAGGTAGGAAAATTGGTGCTTAACAAGAATCCAGAGAATTACTTTGCTGAGGTAGAACAAGCAGCGTTTAGTCCTGCCAACACCGTGCCAGGTATTGAACCTTCAGCCGACCCAGTGTTACAGGCCAGATTGTTCTCTTACAGTGACACCCAAAGGTATAGACTTGGACCTAACTTCACCCAGATCCCGGTAAATAAGCCACTTCAAGCTTATTGTCCCTTCCAAAGAGATGGTCCTGGTACCGTCAATGGTAACTATGGCCTGGTGCCCAACTACCCAAGTTCATTTGATCCGTTGCTGTACCGCGTGGATGCCTCTAACGATGAAGCTCATGAGAAGTGGGTGGGTGAAGCTACTTCCTTCCATTGGGGAGTGACCGACCAAGATTATGTCCAACCTAGAATCATGTGGAAGATGTTTGGAGAGACGGGCCAACAGGACGCTTTGATCCATAATTTGGCTGCAAATTTGGGCCCAGCTAAGGACGTTACTAAGAAGAGAGTTATCGAATTGTTTTCAAGGGTTTCGGAAGAAATTTCTGATAGATTAGCCAATGCTCTTAAGTGATAAATTCACCTTTTTGTGGTCTGTCGAGGACAATGTTCCACAGTGTTTGCTGTGTTCGTACGCCAGGAGTGTACCGTTTATGTTTGTGTTTAGTAATTTATGTTTGTTTCTTAGTCATGTATAGTCAAAACTCAAGAAGCCAAAGCCCCCATAACTTTAGCGTTGTTCAATGGCATGAGTTTAGTTCCTAGTCTTTGTTCTTCACCGGTACACTATTCGACTCAATCATTACGACATGGAGGACATCAGACATCACCTTACATAATGTAAGGGGTAATCCTTCTATAGACCTCTGAGAACGTATGAACACAAAAGCAAACACAAAAGTAAAGGCAGCTGTATGCAAACACAAAACAAACTTTCATGCAGACCTTACTCAAACACAAACGCAATCTTACAGATGCGCTAGCAGTGTACGCAAACAAGTTCAACTACCGCGTCCCGTCCTCTTATGAGCATCGCCATTGTAAACGTGAGACACTGAGACTGAGACTCATGAAACGAGCTACAGCCCAAGATAATTCCACCACAAAAACCAACCCAGGAGAACCATTAGGGACATCTGAAATCTCAGGAACCACAAAACCAAAAGATGTCACTGCCGGACTCAAATCAACCACAAACACATCATCCAATGAAGTTGGTAATGAAGCATTAGATCATTATAAAGCATTACCTTCATATAGGTTTAGACTTAGAAACTGGTTACTACCAATGATACGAAAAGAAATCGATGCGTTATACAAGATTCAGACGGCGCTAAGAACTCCCGTTTTGGATTATTACTTTGCATGGACTGCCAATTTGGCCAGCCATACATTTTATGTGTTTATGTTACCATTATCTAACTGGTTTGGGCTGGCAACCTTGGCCAGGGATCTTGTGTTTGTGTTAGGGTTTGGGATTTACTTAACTGGGAACCTAAAAGACTTTTTATGTTTGCCCAGACCAAGGTCTCCTCCTTTACATAGAATCACGATGTCGTCTTATACTACTCAAGAGTATGGGTTTCCGTCAAGTCATAGCGCTAATGCTACGGCCGTGACTTTACTCATGAGTAGAAAACTTTTAGAAATGGATATAGAATCGTCTACTAAAGTTGGGTTAATGATAGTCGTGGTTTTGTACTACGTATCATTGATTTTTGGCCGGATTTATTGTGGAATGCATGGATTCTTCGATATACTCACTGGCAGTTTGATTGGTTTAGGGTTATTTCTCTTTAGGTACTTCTATGGGGAAGCCTGGGATAATTTCCTTATTCTAGACAACAATTTTGGGAACTACGGAACTCCTTTTGTCATCATTATTTTCTATTTGTTCCTTATACACATCCACTTTGAACCTATAGATGATTGTCCATGTTTCGACGATAGTGTAGCATTCATTGGAGTTTTGATAGGATTGGATTTGAGTCATTGGGTAGCTAATTTAACTCAATTTTTTGTGCATTTGTCTAATGATACCACCATAAATCCAATCATCATTGATTATGATTACCACAAACTTGGACTTGTGAAGACCATTCTAAGAGTGATTCTTGGTATAACATTAGTCGTGATATGGCAGCTCATTTCTAAGCCTATAGTTTTTACTATACTTCCACCAATCTACAAATATGTCGGTGTCTATTTACCCAGAAGAAATTATACACCTACGGCGTTCACGAAAAATTCGGTAGCTAAGATAAGAAGACAATCGATTTCAAATTTGAACAAGGAGTTCGAACTTAGTTCTAAACGTGATGATAAAGTGGGCATAGAAAGTGATATTGATTATTATGAAATGATTAATTATGATGATAATATTCCACCAAGAAAGGCTAAGGTGTTTAAACCACGGTATGACGTTGAGATTATAGGGAGATTGATTGTTTATGCTGGCGTTAGTACTGTGACGGTGTGGGGATTTGCTATAGGGACTCATTACTTAAGTCTTGCTTAGGCGAAGGCAGGCAAGGTTTAGGTGGTGTTAAAAATCTGCCTCGGTAAGACGCCTGCTCAGGCTTGACGATGCCTGTCCCCCTAACTAAGGTGCATTTCCATCTGTGAATTTCCATTTGTGGATTTTAATTTGTGTGCTTTGCTTCCTTTTGTGTATTTCCATTTATGGAATCTCCCTGTATTTACTCCATTTGGGTCGAGGCGTTCCAAATGTCGCTATTATAACCAATGAAATATCAGGTCCACTACTAACCACGCAAACAACCAACTCACCTAAGCTGGAAAAAATAGAGCCGAGAGGAGTAGAAAATGCCGAATATTTAAACCCATGATCTAAACTAGTAATATATATGTATAAATAACCCAACTTGCATGATTTCTTCCAATTCAGCAACCAGTAAAATTGATTTCTTAAACATTCGCCGCAAATTAGCCACTTTACGGAAAAAAAATCCTCAAGGGCTCGAGTCCAGCAACATCCTGTTAAACAACTGGTTTATGGCACCAAATAGAATCCATAAAGCGAAAATAAAGAACGTACCTTAAAAAAAAACCAATTTAGACGTTCCTTATTGACCCCTGTCTAAAATATAAGACATTTTCCCAGCATTTTACCTTCTCTCTCAACTTCCACATGTTGACATGGAACTCCATGAGCCATAGATGTCGCGACACAACACCACGACATTTTATTTTTTACGGTTTACCTACCACCTCCCGCGAAATACCACCCACACCGTCAAGGTGAAAAAAATATTTACTATAACTTAGGGGGCCCTATTGATAATTTTACTATACGAAATTTGAGGTACGGCAAACCATTGCACAAACTCAACAACCACAAAAGGAAACTGTATAATCCCATAAGTGATTTTCAAACTTAGATAATGTTAAATGGAAGACTTTACCACTATGACCAATATGCTGAATATTGATACATCAGGTAAGTCAACAGGTAATTCTAATTTTTCCAAGACCAGTTACTCGGGCAATATGAATTCCAGTCCTGGAAGCTCAAATAATGGATCACCCCAAAACTTACAAGAGATTTACGAGTTATTTAAGGCTTACAAGACTGAAAATGATAAGAAGATTGAGTCTTTAAGTATTACTTCGTCAATGCAAATTGGCTTAATCAACGAACGGTTATTGGAGTTGGAAACTGCCGTTAATAAACTAAAGGACTCAAGCACTAAATCCCAAAAGGATGATTCTCTGAGTGATAATGGCCAATTACAGAAACGAATTGAATTGATTGGCAAACACATGGCCGATTTAAGTAGTGATATCACCAAGTTGAACCAACTGGAGGGCAAAGATTCCGATAAGGACGATAAGGATGATAAGAAAGAAGAAGGTGGTAATACTACCATTATAAATGCCACCACAAATATTCCATCCACGGTGAATTTAGGAGATGCTACCAATTATATTGGGACAAATCCCGCTATGTCTCCACAAGTCCAACTGAAAACGTCAGTACTGTCATCGTCTCTTAGTCCATCAGTAGGCCAAGTGTCTCAAGTTACACAAGCTCAAGCACAGGTTGCTCAAGCGCAAGCCCAAGTGGCTCAAGCCTCACAACAAACTAAACTCATACTGGGTCATCAGATGTCTCAACAGCTGGTACCACAACAAATGGGACAACTTCCGCAACAACAACAACAACAACAACAACTCCCCCAACAACGACAACTTGGTCAACTCCATCAACCGTCTCAACAACCGATAGGAAGTCAAACGTCGCTTGCACAACCGCAACCCCAAGTTCCCAATAATCAAGCGCAAGCTGCACAAGTTCAAGCAGCTCAACAAGCGTCACAAACGTCAAACAACGACATTCAATCTTCATTCAACCTCCAACCATTTGACAATAATTTGAACAACGTCCCCAGTGTGGAGTCGTCATCATCATCGGTACTGATGATAGACCCGTTAGCCAGACAAGGAGAGATCTTAACGAGAGCAGAACGAGGCCCCAATAGGACCACTAACTTAGGCTCAGTAATACCTGGACCAGGAGTCGGAGTGTCGTCGGCCGGAGTTCAAATATCCGAACCCGTCAACTATCCTGAAGGTAATTTGATTGATATCAACAAGCAATGGTCTAAAGCCCTTGGAATACGATCACCAGATATCGGGTCGCCGTTCACTCCTTCCAAACTCGGCCAGTTCGATTACCCAGTTCCGATAAATAGAGCGTTATCATTCAACCGACAATTTTCCGAACTTGGCCTGCTGGGACTTAAAAATAGTCTTGATCTCTCTAGCGACATTGTTAATGATGTATTGTCGAATGTTGATAAGACCAATTCTACACCATTGAATTCGGGAATAAACGGACTTAATCAGGATCTCATTTTAAATGGTGAGGAGAACTTCAATTTACTTAATGCCAATAACGCCTTAGCCAACGAACTAGTGAAAGAAGCTCCGCCCCCAAAGAGAAGAAGAAAACTGTCAAAGTCTACCGACACTTCAGATGGAAATGCTAAATCGCCTGGATCCCTGAAAAAGGCGGTAGACGTGCCGCAATTCAAATTAGAGAAGGGAGCAAGAAATGTTAGTGAAATTTGGCAAGAATATGAATACGGAATTAATGGTAAGCCGCCATTAAAGTCTTTGGAATTGAAGTATAATGCCAAGTGGAGAAACGACACAGAACTGAGGACTTTTGTAAGAAGAAAGAAGATATATAATGCCATAGAGGTTGGAAAACAACGAGGATATAATGAGGCCGAGGTAATTGATGAGTTGGAGAATAGTAGGACGTATTATAGTAATGGGACTGTTAAGAAGAGGCCGTTGAGTTGGTTGTATTCGAATATTCCAGAGAAATATCAAAGTTAACCTGCTAGTCGAGCGCACCAACACTACCGGTTAGTTACCTAACACTAGCTAATATCAATACCACCTTCCATACCACCCTACTACTTAATCATACCACCTGCAGAACCACCCAGCTACGCATGTAGTATATAAGATAATAATAGGTGAGGCGAAGTGTCGCGCGACAATCGCATCTCATCTCTGTATTGTAATACATAATAGATAATTGGATAATGCCTGAATTTACTCTGATGCCACAAAAGGAAGTGACACAAACTCAGACACCAGTTGAACATCTTAAAGAGAGTTTACAAAAACAAGAGCCACAAACAGAACAACCACAGGGACAACCACAAATACAAGAACCACAAAAAGAACAACCGCAAACACAGAATGATAAAAAAAGACAATTAATAACTAATCCACCAAAGAATAAAAGAAAGTACAAAGCTAAAGTCGTTGATTCAACTTCACCCTTGGGAGTTCTTGACCATGAAATTGATCAAATCCTTCACCACCACAAACTTACCAGAGATCAAGTATCAAATAATATGAAAGTTTTACTTAATGATAAGAGTGTTGAAGAAGCTCACCATAGAATCGTTGAAGATGTCGAAGTTGTGGAATTGACTTCCAATGGTGATGGCTTGGGGCTTATTAAACATATAGAGCCAGAAAAGTTCCAAGTGGTAATCATTCCTTTTGGATTACCGGGCGATATTGCCACTATCAAAGTATTCAAAACTCATCCATATTATGTTGAATCCGATTTACTTTCCATTTCCAAGAGTTCTCCGTTACGTGATGATTCTCTTATTAATTGTAAGTATTTCGGAAAGTGTTCCGGATGTCAGTACCAGAATATTACGTACACAAATCAACTTGAATTAAAGAAAGGTGTCATTGAAAATGCTTATAAATTCTTTGCAAAGGATATCACTAACCACTTACCAAAGGTTTCTGATACGGAACCTTCACCGTTACAATATCTGTACCGTACAAAACTTACCCCACATTTCAATGTTCCCAACTCTATTAAAAACAAAGGCCTTAGTTTCCTCCCACCGTTAGGGTTCGGGGCTAAAGGTAGACCTAAATGGAGACAAACCGAAGGAGGAGAATCTTCAATTGTCGATATAGAGGAATGTTTAATTGGAACCCTGATCATCAATAAAGGAATGCATAATGAAAGAGAAAAATTCAAGAAGGAGTTTCTGAAGTATAAGAAAGGTGCTACCTTCTTATTAAGAGAGAACTCTTACGACAATAATGAACTCATCAAACAAAAAGATAATGAAAATGAATCGAGCTTTGACAATCAGGTGACTATTCACAAACACAAAGATTTGTATAAAACTTGTGTGACAAATTCCAGGTTCATAGTCAACGAGTTTGTGGACGGGTACAAGTTCCAATTCTCTGCAGGAGAGTTCTTCCAGAACAACAATAGCATATTACCTGCAGTCACAAGTTATGTACGTAATAACTTGCATGTATGTGAAGGAGATAAGGAGAATTATCTTATAGACGCATATTGTGGATCTGGATTATTTTCCATCACATGTTCTACCGGAGTTTCTAAGGTTATAGGTGTAGAGGTCAGTGCTGATTCAGTCAAATTTGCCAAGATAAATGCCACAAATAATAACATCAAAAATGCCGATTTTATTGTTGGAAAAGCCGAAAAGATTTTCGATGATATTGACTTACCACCTTCCCAAACTTCAATCATTCTTGATCCCCCACGTAAAGGATGTGATGAGGTTTTCATGAACCAATTAGCGAAATTCAACCCAGCTAAGATCGTATATATTAGTTGTAATGTTCACTCCCAAGCTAGAGATATCAATTGGTTTATAAATAACACCGAGAATGGGAAGAAGTTTAGAATAGAGTCCATTAAGGGATTTGATTTCTTTCCCCAAACCCATCATGTAGAGAGTGTGGCTGTATTATCCAGATGTTGAGTTTTGCAAAGAAAGGGTTTGCAAAGAAAGGGTTTGCACCCAGCTATATTACATGGCCCTAACACTTCGTTTTGGGTTCCGTTCATAATAACAAACCGGTTTGGGTTATTAGCTCAAAATTGACGATAAAATAATTAAGGAAATACATGCATCTTGTAATTCTATAGGAGAATAAACACCAACTACAATTGGGACTCTCTATCCACCTGTCTCTGTTGCAAACCACCTCATGAGGCAGTCGGACTGAGAATGAATTTTGTGAGGGCTGAACCCTAACGGTCACAGCACTGAAAATTTTTTGCGAAGATTCAACCTCACTGTGAAAAAAAAAATTTCAATTATACAAATAATATAACAAAATGGAAAACGATAAAGGTCAATTAGTATGTACAAATAGAAGTTAATAGTGTAATATGAGTGTTTAAGATGAGTATTGTAAGGATAGAACAGAAGAGACAAATTTCAGAAAGATTTTCATAGTTTTATAATGACATGTAAGACACAGTTTATTTGACGTTTTCGTATTCTTCAGAGAGTTTGAAAGAATATCCACAGAAGGACCCATATCATGATAAAGAACACGTCCAGATTCCGTAATCCAGAAACCCCGAATCAAATCCGTTCATAATAAGAAATATAACAGATCCTTATCTCATCACGTACTCAATTAAGATCCACCAATAAGCCCTGCCAATCCAGAAATACGACTCATAAATCATCAAAACACTTACCCACCACTGACTCTATACTAACAATTAGGTTGAATTATACGTTCCAAGAAAATGTTCTGCTACCAACAGAATTATCAAAGCTAAAGATCACGCTTCAGTCCAAATTAACATCGCCAATGTTGATGAAGAAGGTAGAGCCATCCCAGGTCAAGCTACTACTTACGCTTTAAGTGGTTACATTAGAGCTAGAGGTGAAGCTGATGATTCATTAAACAGATTAGCTCAACAAGATGGTTTATTAAAGAATGTCTGGAGTTATTCCCGTTAATTATGTATTTAATAAATGACTATAATACTTGAATAAAATTACCCGAAACAAGTGTCACTATTTTCTAACCAGTTACTCTATGATTTATAGAACTCTTACATCCAAAGGTGTTCACGTGATATATCACCCCCATATTCACACGTGACCTTGTTTCAATAACTTGAAACAATTGAATCAACTAAAACCGCCTTAAAAACAACCCATGTATACCCCAACAATAACCCCAACACTAAATAAACCCCTAAATAAACCCAATGTTTAACAATGAAAAAATTACCAAAAATAGAAAGAATCTAAATATTGCTCATTGTAATTAAGGTTGAAACAACCCATGTTTTTCAGCTTAACACAAACCCTAAACGATCGCCAAAGTGTACAAACACAAACCACAAAAAGAATTGACCTTAGAAGTACGCAAAAACCTCTAAATCTAACACCGCCTACAAATCAACTCAAAATTCTGAATCAGTGTACGGGATTGTGACCTCATTGTTAATTCCTTCTTATCTTAGTCCTGCATACTCTTAATTCGCATTTTAAAAAAGGGGAGATTAAAACATCCCACAGTTTTTGTGATAGATAACTTTGACATTGACTTTGGGTTTGTGTAAGATAGGAGAATTTAGCATTGTTTGTGTAGTATACCATAGCATTAGCATAAGATAGAGTAGAGACATTAGACATAGTAACTAATCATTAGAAGTAGCAAGAGTAGCAATAATACCTGTAACAATACCAATTAACAATACCAATTAACCAAAGACATCCACGAAGACAACCACAAAAACCATAAAATGACATTAGCAATATTCACCCTTTTATACGACGTAAGTTATCTTCCAGGAAGTTTACTTCTTGGGTCGGTCCTAAAGGATATGTTGAAACAATTCGACTTGGATGTTAAATTAGGAATTCTTATTGATAAGACCGTTTTCAATCCCGCCCAAATTGAATTGGTTACATCAGTTTATGACGATTTAGTTGATGTTTCAATCATTGAAACCAAATTAACCGAAAAATTAATTCATGATTTAAAGCGTCCTGAATTGAATAAGACATTTACTAAAATTCAATTATGGTCACTTTATAATTATGAGAAAGTTTTATATTTAGATTCTGATACTTTACCTAATCAGGAGAGTAACTTGCTTGATTTATTCAAATTAGATTTTGATAAAGGGAAGATTTTGGCAAGTCCAGATTCGGGATTCCCTGACATTTTCAATAGTGGAGTGTTTGTGTTGAAACCAAACCAACAAGATTATTTGAACTTGGTTGAACTAGTTAATAGTGAAGGTGATATCTCCTTCGATGGAGCAGACCAAGGATTACTTAATCAATATTTTAATAAAGATCCGGATTGGGTAAGTAATTTACTTAAATCAGGTAATTCGAATGTAGTTGAAGCATCAACTGGAAACTGGATCAAATTACCTTTTTTGTATAATGTAACTCCTTCTACACAGTACCAATATTTACCAGCTTATAATTATTTCACTAGCTCCCAATTATTACCATTCCATCCAATAGGTGTAGATGGAATCAATCCTCCAACTCCGAAGAATAGTTTAGAAGATCTCGATGAAAGTGAAAATATAGCTAAGCATGCTTATGAATACACTGCCAAATCCCATTTCCAAAACCAAGTTAAATTAATTCATTTCATTGGTCCTTATAAACCATGGAACTATCCTTATACTCCAAGTCATCTGGAATGGTGGCTGTTATGGTACAAATACTTTGATCAACACACTTTAGAAATTACCAAAGGTGAAGAATCCAAGACTATAGGTGCCACCAAGATCACTACTAAAGTACCAACAGTTCATCCTCAAGTTTATACTTATACATCTAAAGATTCACTATGGGACCCATCATCAAGTTCACCACCTAAAGGAGCAAGTACTCCTGACCATAGTTTTAATCCTGGTCAATATGTCAATAAATGGGATAAATCACCACTGCCACCTCGAGTTCCACTGGTTGCAACATCGAGCAAGAAACCCGTCAAGAAGAAGAGTGTTAAGTTTGGTGCAATTGATAGCAATTTAGAAAAACAATCAAAGTATGGATTCCATTGGCACCAAAAACCTGAACGTCAATTTGACACTCAACAAGATTATTTGCCTACCCATCCTGTCATAGCAAAGATCAAAAAGGAAGAAACTAAAGAGAAGTTAAAGGAAAAGCTTCATGTTGAAGAACAGTATTCCAAAGGAGTTGATGCTGCTGAAGTGCAGGGGAAATTAGAGAAATTAGCGTTGGATGAAGTTGATAAGATGGAGAAACCATGGGAGAGAAAACAAAGTTCGGAGAGGGTTTTTGAAGATGAAGTTTAGCATGGATTGTAGTAATTGTAATGTTTGTATTGTATTATCTGGTCATGCGCTGGCTCTATGATTTGTTTACGTAGTTGTATGGTTCTATGATCTTATACGTTAGTAGAATGGCTCTATAATCTTGGATACGGCGGTAGTACGGGTCTATCCTCGTATCACCTACGCTGATGCCAGTCTAAATTTGCAGAGCATATAATTCTCACACGTCTCAGATCGAGATCATCAAGACCATAGAGACTGGCGATGCCCTTTTCTGTAAACCACCACTATGACCAATTAGGTAATTGAACCTAACACAGAAGTGAATTACACAAAAACAGTTTACACAAAGGCAAATACCCAAACGCTAACACACATCATAAGAACGTGAACTCCGAACCCACCTAGCGCCACCATCGCTACCCTCTGCCATCGCTACGCTCTGGTAGCCTGGCACCTCTTCTTCGCGAATAAAAATTTTCAAGGAGAAAAATTTTCAACATGTCAGGAATTACAGAAGTTGATTCAGGTTTAATTGAAACCAATTATGATAATGTCGTCTATACCTTTGATGATTTAAACTTAAAAGAAGAAATTGTTAGAGGTATTTTCGGTTACGGTTACGAAGCTCCATCCGCTATTCAACAAAGAGCTATTTTACCAATCACTGAAGGTAGAGATGTTTTAGCTCAAGCTCAATCAGGTACTGGTAAAACTGCTACTTTCACCATTTCTGCTTTACAAAGAATCGATGAAAAAGTTAAAGCTACCCAAGCTTTAATCTTAGCCCCAACCAGAGAATTGGCTTTACAAATTCAAAATGTTATCAGCCACATTGGTTTATACTTGAATGTTACTGTTCACGCTTGTATTGGTGGTACTTCTACCAAAGATGATTTCCAAGCTTTCAAATCTGGTGTTCAAATTGTCGTTGGTACTCCAGGTAGAGTTTACGATATGATCGAAAGAAGAATTTTCATCACTGATAAAGTTAAAATGTTCATCTTAGATGAAGCCGATGAAATGTTATCATCAGGATTTAAAGAACAAATTTATAACATTTTCAGATTATTACCATCAACTACTCAAGTTGTTTTATTATCAGCTACTATGCCACAAGATGTTTTAGAAGTTACTACTAAATTCATGCAAAACCCAGTTAGAATTTTAGTTAAAAAAGATGAATTAACTTTAGAAGGTATTAAACAATTTTACATTAACGTTGAAAAGGAAGAATTCAAATTCGATTGTTTATGTGATTTATATGATTCTATTTCCGTTACTCAAGCTGTTATTTTCTGTAACACTAGAGCTAAAGTTGATTTCTTAACTAACCAATTAAAAGCTCAAAAATTCACGGTTTCTGCTATCCATGCTGAATTACAACAAGCTGAAAGAGATACTATTATGAATGAATTTAGATCAGGATCTTCAAGAATTTTAATTGCCACTGATTTGTTAGCTAGAGGTATTGATGTTCAACAAGTTTCATTAGTTATCAACTACGATTTACCAGCTAACAAAGAAAATTATATTCATAGAATTGGTAGAGGTGGTAGATTTGGTAGAAAGGGGGTTGCTATTAACTTAGTTACTGATAATGATGTTGGTATGATGAGAGAATTAGAGAAGTTCTACTCTACTCAAATCGAAGAAATGCCTGCTGATGTTGGTTCATTATTTGCTTAAATATATTGATAATTGAAGACTTATTGTTAAAGAGCGTGATGATCTCTGTTTTATTTCTTTTGCTTCTACGTTTTTTCTTTATTGCGGTGTGTACTATTTTTGTGTACACTGTTTATGTTTGTGTACACTGTTTAGGTAATTATACCGTGCACACCGTTTATATTGCTTGAGCCCTCCTTTTGTGGCCCTCCTTTTGTGGCCCTTCTTTTGTGGCCCTCGTCCTGAGCCTACCTCACATCAGTCACGATCTCGCTTATTAACCTCCCGCGATGTCTATACCAGGATCCTTCCCAATAGAACCAACTACACAATCCCAGTCCCTACCCCAAATAGGCACAAAAGATGCAATAGAAGCCGTAAACACATCTAACCTCAATATTTTCACTCACCAACAACAACTCGTCAAAAAGACTCAACGACAATCTCATCTTATAAATCAATTGGATATCCTTGTTTATATCCTAATAGGCTACCAGCTCATAAAGTATTGTCATTCAGCATCATTGATACCCGTAGCGGCCCATGTGGTGATCCAAAAAATCATTTGTAGTGAATCAATCACATCAGAAACTCGTCAGACTCCCACGTTCCTTAGTTTTGTAGCAGATCTAAAGAATGCAATGATTGAGAAGGGTGAAGACCCTCAACCTACCGTCAATGGTATTGTTATGAAAGTATGTGCATCAATTTACTGGAAATGTCTTTTAATCATTGTTTATCATATTCTATTTGTCAATTTATGGTTGGTGCCGTTAGCTCATAAAGGTGACTTGAATCTACTTACAAATGGAACATGGTGGTTTATATCGTTCATAGGAGAATCCGTACCGATAATAGAGAATTTCAATGAGTTGCTGTACTTTGGAAAGATGTTTAGTTTGGGTTTAGCAGGGTTAATTGTATCAGATTTGATTATATTTTTTATACAATTGACGATATTTCAAGCTGTATTTAAACAATCGACGATCCTGCCTTTGGGCAGGGAAACTGTACCTGAAATAGAGGTTTTAAGAGTAACTGGTGACAATAGCGGAGTTTATGAAGACGATACCCATCCACCCTTTGCTTTAGTTGTACGGTTGAATGAGAGTTTAAGTTTAAAATCTTTTGTCCCCAGAGACTCATAATCTGAGGCAAGCGAAGAGTATGGTCAAAATGGTTATACCCCCAAGATAATCAACGTATTCTTCATCTCCTTAGTTATAGAAAGTTCCTTAATATTTTTAATATTTTATAGCAGGTCTAAATAGTAAATATCACAAAACGAGAATTCGCATAAATGTCTAATGAAACCCATTTATAAACAACCAATTCTAAGACGTCCATTTCGAATTGAGTATCCACTCCTGCCACAAACACAAACAGTTCATTCGTCTTTGTGTAATGTTCTTTTCAATAATACCAAAGACTCGGGGGATTTGAAAAACATACGACAGTTTAATGTTAATGATGATATTCTAAATACCGCCAACTTGGACCCAATATTATCATCACCCAAGCCCCAAAAACTCCAGGGCATAGAACTATTCAAGTCCCAATACAGTCACTTAGCCTATGTGTCCAGACAACCAAAAAGTGTTTGGAAAAGATTGCCCTTACAGTCACAATCCATATTTTCAGATCCTCATTATATAGACCATAGTTATCAACAAAAACTACGAATTTGGAAGGGGTACGAAATTGTCATGTTTCTTAAACGGTACCTGGGAGAGAGTTCCAGATTCAACCCGTATTTTTACCTGGGATTGTATCCTTGGGAAATAGTTCGTGATAAGTTATTACACCAGTCATATCCATTTAATCTCCAACCCCATGAGATTGATTATTACGATATTTTAATAATGAATGCCACTAGGATAAGACACAATAACAGTTTGAGTTTTAAGTATTTAGAGTATAATCCAGGTTCAGAGTTTTTCACCATAGGAAGATTATATAACCCCCAACATTGTGAGTTGGTAAAGAATGTCCCATTCAAATATCGAGCTTATAATCGATACAACTCATTTCTACGGTTTAATGATCGACAAAAATGGAAGGACTTGACCAAGGAACAACAGTTGGGGTATACTGATCCATTTGTCAGTGATAAGTTCCGAATAGTTAGTAAATTGAATAAGCTTAATTGGAGGACTTATTTGACTATGCGGTATATTTCTGGGGATGACAGTTGGGAGAATGATATGAACCAGTTGGGGATTTATTATAACGGGAACTACTTAAGAGAGTTCTTATATTTGAGAGGTAATGAGTTGGTTAAATTGGAGTAGTAGACATGTAGGAGTCATATGATAGAAATAAAAGTATAACATCATGGCTCTGACCAGGGACCAATGATGTTAATGATAATTTCACCTCTTGGGGCTACCAATGAATGCTTGGAACCGTTCTCACCACAGCTAGGACCTTTTAGTACTCACCTTAGGGCCCTCTTTAATACGCGCTATGTAACTAACCAGTACGCATCGCTACGCATCTTATCCACTTTGTTCGTAAGATACTTACTACGCGTCGCGTTATATAATGACTACCGAAAGTAAAAAACAAAAAGTTGAAGATTCACAAACCTTGAAAGTCTTATTAAGATCAGACCAAGCCAGGGTACCAACCAAAGGTTCAGCTTTGGCTGCTGGGTATGATATTTACTCATCAGAATCAGGGTTAGTACCAGCTCACGGCCAAGCTATGATCAAAACTGATTTAACTGTAATCGTACCAGTTGGAACATATGGAAGAGTTGCTCCACGTTCAGGATTAGCTGCCAAACATGGAATTTCTACCGGTGCTGGTGTCATTGATGCTGATTACCGTGGTGAAGTAAAGATCATTTTATTCAACCATTCAGACAAGGATTTTGAAATCAGCCAAGGGGACAGAATTGCCCAATTAGTTTTAGAAAAGATCTTATTAACTGATATTAAGGAAATCACTGTCGATGATTTAGATGAAACTGAAAGGGGTCAAGGAGGATTTGGTTCCACCGGAAAGAATTAGAACTAGAACCACCAAGCGAAGCGAGGTAGTTAATTCTTCAAGTCAAGTACTCACCAACTGTATAGAATACACACTTTATTTACTTCCCTACACTATGGAGCCCGAGAGACACTACAGAACTAGAGTTTGTGTCATTTATATTATAATAAAAGACAATCATTATTCTATATATACATTAATAACCAGCAGATGGTCTATCTTTTTCTGAATTTTTAGGTAATGGTATTGATGAGTCTTTATTTGAAGTTTCAACTTGAGGTTGAGAATCTTTAGACTCAGAATCTTTAGATTCCTCAGTTGATTTTTCCGATTCTTGAGCTTTGGTTTCTTCAGTCGCTTCCTTAGCTTTTACAACTTCAGAATCTTCGGACTCTGGTTCAACCTTCATACCCTCTTCAGTAGACTCTTCCAATTCATCCAAGTTAATTTCATCTTTAACTTGAGTAACTGTATCCTTTTCTCTCAAGTTTTCTTCATTGATCAACTCATCTTGTTCCTTCAAAATATTTAATTTCAATTTGTTATCATCAGATAATTCTAATTTGGCAACATTATAAACTTCATCAGGAATTGAACTTAATACTGCCAATAAAGCATCATAATAACTTTCAATTGAATGGTTTTCTCCATAAGTATAAGTTGAAGATAAAATCAAAAGTGAAGAAGGAATTTTTTGTCTTAATCTAAGGTCTAACCATGTTTCGAGATAATCTCTTAATCTACCAGGAGAAACATTAGTAGTTGAAATCCCACGTTGTTGACAAGCGTATTTCAATTCAGGAATAGTCAATGATGACACCCCTTCATAATCAATAGCTTTGTCATCCTTGATAATAGTTAATAACCTATGTCTAATTTGGTATCTTAAAATTGAATCAGTTCCGAAGGGAGTAATATTCATATACTTTGCCATAGCTAATAACTGAGGTCTTGATAAGTTATCTAAAACTTGATCATTTTTGAATAACCTTGCAACTTGAATCAAATGTTCATGTTTTGGAGTATGACCTAACGAGATTTCATCGAAAAATGAAACAAACGCTTGTCTATCTTGTTCATTAATTTTTGAAATTTTCAATCCACTTTCTTTGATAGTCTTTCTAATATAAGCCGAGGCTGAAGTTTTAGCTTTGAATAGTTTAGCATTTTTCATTTTACGACTAGTTTTAGATTCATAAGTTGAAGGCAAAAAATTTGGGAAAATTCTAACTATGACTGGAATTAATAACTCGGCAAATGGAATTAAAATTAATGCCGCAAATGGTACTAATCTAACTAAGTCCCCTAACGTTCTTTGTAATTGATTAGACTCTCTACGGGATAATCCATACCCTGAAAACATCTTAATAAGTAACTTGGTTGATACTTTGATTTCATACCCTAATAATTTAGTACCATCCCAATAATGTTTTGCTTCATGTTTGACTTTTTCCCATACCGATTTTTTAGGTTCTGTACTAACGACTGAAGTTTCCGTTGGTTTAGTGGTATCTTGAGTCTTTTCAACTTCTTTGTTTAAAGGCTGTCCAATAGTTTTACCTAGATCAGAAGATTGGGATTCAAGTTTTTCTGCTGGTTTTTGGGAATTTGTGGAATTAAACCGAACATAATGATTATTGATAGTGTTATAAGTGAGACGGTATGTTAATATCCCTGGACTAAGGGGTAATCGAGGTTTGGTGGTATAGATTCTTGTTGTTAATAGTTTAATCATGGCCAGCGATTTTCGCGCCAGCTCAAACTCCCAGCTTAAGTTACTGAGCGAAGCGATGGTGAAGACCGGGTACTATGATTGGCTGTCATCCCAGTAGTTAGAGTTAAGGGACGGTGGTCAGTATCATGGAACATATTGTCGGCAGTATATTTCTATTGAGTAGTATGATTTTTTGTTTCCGACGGAGATGAAAAAAAATCCCTCCGTGGATCACGGTGATTTCGGGTGAGTTCTCACTGTGGTAGTGGTGTACTGGTGTTTAGCTCGCCAAACTTCCTTCCTATTAATTCCGTAAGAGAATCAACTATCGACACCTTAAATTTCACCAATGTATATTGTAGAGATATTTAAAAGATAATTATGATCCTTCGGTTATACTCGGGTATAACTTCGCATTTGCTTGTGATGGTCTAGATGTACTGCAGGGGTGGCTATGGATATGAGTTAGTTCGTGCGGTTGGGCTGACTATTTAATACTGTATCGCCTTAATTTAGATAATCTGGGGTTAGATATTTTTTTAAGGGGGTCAATGATTTTGGAGTTAAAATTGTTAGGATTTTCATTAACAATGCGTCTCTAACGTTCATCCTAAAACAGTTCACCAATTATTATTTTACTTTCAACATTGTAAAAAATCTTGATACGGCAGAAAAATTATTTTATAGCAATTACCCTTAATTCTTTTAATTATAGTAACACTAAACGACGTGAAGTGTTTTCAGGATGAATAGAACACTTTTATAATAGAGTTGTCGAATTTGTTTACTTTAAATTTCTTTCAAGCACCAGTCTAATATCGCCTTAGACAGATATGAATTGCGGTATATGATGACATGAATATTGCAAGTACTTAGACTGGAATATCCCTTTTGAGAGAAAATGATATCGCTAATAGTTATACTATATGAAAAACATCGTAGTCTGAAACATTCTAAAACTCCGAAAGAAAAGCAAATGTCACTATATCTAGGGCAAAGTTCGTAGTAGATACAAAAGATATAGCATTCATTCTGATTTCCTATAAACCTATTATAGTTGAAATGTATCACGCCTTACAAGAACTGATTTTTAACTTATCATTAACATTCTTAGTATACTTGTAAACATTCAATTTTAGCTTTTTATCTATGGGTATAACATTATCTAATCCAATCTTACCGATTTTAGTACCAACTTTCAAGGAGGATCCGATGCCAGCAAATACAGAAATCAAGTCCAATGGATCGACTTCTCCCATTACAGCCCATGATGCCACTGTCATTAACACATCAGCAATAACACCAATACTCCCTAAAGACATTGTTAATGCTCCAACTACTACTGAAACAACAGTCAAAATCATCTGTTTTCTCTCCTTCTCTTCAATCTTCCTTATTTTTTCTCCCTTTTTATTTATTTCCTCCATGTTATCTGCAATAGATGCAAAAACTGTAACTGGTGTTAATGCTTCCAAGATATAACTGGCAAAATCCTTAACAAACTCATCCTTAGCTTGAGAGATTAACAGTTGAATCTGACTCAAGTAATCATCCGTCATATTCTTCATTGGATCAGGTATTAAACTTACAGCTTTAGGAAATATACTCCCTTGATAACTATAGGCTGAATGAGTATTTAAATATCCATTAAATTGGGAATTATCCCAATTACCTACACCAAAGTCATCTTTAGTTAAACTCATACCAAATTGTTTACTTGTGAATTCACTTACTTTATCGATGTCTTTAGCATGAATGTCTTTAAATACTACCACTCCAGATCCTGGTCCAATTCCCCCTGTCTTAGATGGATCACAGTACTTACATAAATCTTTGAAAGAGACACCATCTTCATCGGCAAAACACGTCTGAGCTCTTTTTGAAATTTCATTATCACCAATAAGACTACTGATGGAAGTAGCATTACCCATAATAAGCATTAAAGGACTGATGGGAGACTGGTAACTTTGACATCCAGATATATAAGCATCATTAATATACTTACCACATTTTTGATCTTTAGGACAGCTGAAATAATTGTTTTGTTCAGTTTTATGTGAATATGGTGACATTACCATAGCAGAATAGTTACTCATTATTTCATCTTGGACCATCTCGGAATATGCCTTGTAATTGGCTTTATAGTTTTTATCAGCTTTGAGCTTGTTAACTTTAGACATTGCTGTTTGTCCAATATTGATCACATAACTTACCAAATCCTCTTTGAAACAATCATCGTCGTCTTTAATATCATCAATATTAGTTAAATCCTTTTTATAGGCACAATTGAAGAGATTGATGTATTCATCACTTCCATCTTCATCTTCCCAGTCAGAGTCATCATCGTAACTTTCACCGCTAGCATCAAGATCGTAATTAATAGCCCATAATGCACTTCCTCCTAAACCAATACTTTTATACCAATCTTCCAATTTATTTCTATAATCCTCTTTCATCCAAGCTGCCCAATTAGTTCCGTCTTTGTAAACCATGATGTCACACCAAGAGTTAGAATCAGTATGTCTTGTTCTGGTTGATGGATCAATAGCTAATAGTTCATTTTCTGTCATGATTCCTGGAGTATTAGTAATAGGTCCTGGATCAGCGTCACTTTTGGTGTTAGATCCTGTAAATCCACATCCATAAGTACTACACCCTGTATTTTTTAATTTGAAACTCCTGGCATAATTAGCCAATCCTCCATAAACTTTAGTAGTATCTATTCCAGATTTAACTATCATCTTGATTGAATTTACAGTATCATTATAATTCACGTGACAGTTGATACCTGTACCAGGTTTACCGTAATCCCACTGACCGTAATAATCATAATTCATTAACACAAAATAATCAAGATGCTTATCCATGTCAGCTAAAGGAAACCCTTTCAAATACCAAAATGAAGCCGGAATAGCTACTGAAACTAACTTAGAACCCAACCCTTTCTTGACCTTTGCTACCAAATCAGAATATCTCTTACCATTTTTCTTATCATCAGCTGGAATACCTGGTATATCCGGTGCCCCTGGATACTCCCAATCGAAATTAACACCATCTAATTTGTTATCATTAACAAACTTGATGATATTATTGGCAAACTTATCTATATTAGAATCTTGAACACCGTCTCTGAATATTTTATAGGTCGATGTACCAGTGCTAAAATCCCACCCACCAAATGCAATAATCTTTTTAGCTTTGATATCCATGAAATCTTTGAATCCATCTCCAACGGAAATAGAAAAATCTGAACCAATATTACCGAATGAATAATGAACTAAATCGTATTTTGGATCAATAGATGATGGATCCATGTACATATCAGTGTCTGAATCAATCCAATAGGTGACCTTTTTGTAAGAAGATGCCTTTCTTGTTGGTAAGGTGCCATATCCACAATTAGAATAGCATCCATAATTGTTTGATTTAGTGTCACAAAATTCAGAAGTTAATCCACAAAACCCAAACTCACTGCAACATGCCTTATTAGGACATTCAGAGTTGTATAAATCACCAGGAGCTAATGGACCACATTCGGCTTTGGGGTTAGGTGTTGGACTTGGAGGGGTTCCGCTGGACAAACAAATTTTAGCATCCTTTTGAAGGTTGTTACATCCATGCCAACCATAAGTTTTAGAATTGTATTTCTCAATATCAGAAGTTGATAAAGGGTTGTACTTAAGTGCTATAGAAGAACATGTTTCCCCACTCTTTACCGTATACGAATAACAACTTCCATCTGAATTCTTGGATGGTCTCTTATCAGGTAATGATCCCACTGAACAACACAAAGATTGGCCTACTTGTAATTTTGAAAAATCTAAAGATGGATTATAACCTTCAACAGATACACCATTAACACCACAAGCTGATTCTGCGGTTTGACCTGATTTTATCTCAGCTGTGATACAATTCCCTGCCTCGTTATCGTTTTGAATTGGCTTTCGTTTGTTATAATCTAAGTAACAAACCGTTTTACTGGAATAAGTTTTACTCCCCGTCTTAGTATTGTAGGATTTACCTTGACTCCATAATTTCACAGCTTTTTGAGTATCACCAAGTTTGGAAGTGTCTGTGTTTATCACGATCCCAAAGGTTTTCATTGGGTCACTATCAACATATTCTATGTAAAGCAGATTAGGTATTCCATAGTTATTAATTTCGTCATAAAGAACCTGAATGGCTTCACCACTGCTGAAACCAGAATTTTGAACCATTGAACCAACCCACATATAACCAATTACACTACCTAAAGATATTTTGAATGATTCACGTTGTGGGAAATCGTTCAACCATTTTTTAAATTTGTTAACAGCTTCTAAAGCATCTTTTTTATGCTGATCTGTTTTTGTGCCACTGACATAATTAAAAGAAATGTCTTTTTGAACTTGAGCAGCTCCATTACATTTGGAAGATGCTAACATAAGAGGATGTATAGTATTGTTAGACCATTTAGGAGACAATGCATAGCAGTGCCTGGTCCAAATCCACAAACATATTAATAAATTGATAATCTTCATACTTTATCACTATAGTAGTATTAAAGAATTTTCAATGCTAACCTTTAATGCTCAAGGCTCGTCTTATATATTTTAAAAGGCTGCAAAAAAAGAAGAGGACAAAAAAGAAGAGGGCAAAAAAAATAAGGACAAGAAAACACCAAACTTAAAATGGCATGGCATTCAAATACTGTATTCCAGAATTGTTGGTGAATATTCCAAAAGAGGTGCTGCTGTATTTGCCGTTAAGTACTGGAACCAATGATATCTCTCGGAGAGTTCCAATTCGTGTATAGTTTAAAGTTTTGTCATCGCGTTTATGCATACTTTAAATACGAGAATATGTGTATTCTTGGTTTGTAGACTTCCGTAATGAAGCTTGGCATTTATGGGAGGCTTTATTTTTGGATACATATTGTCGGTCAAGATGGTTTGTTCTCGTTATTGAACCAAAGGAAGTGGGCTTCAGGATGAAAGAGGTCCTATATGAATGAGATAGAGTTGATTCTTCTATCACCAAACCTCTGTTACGTATGAATTCCAAAAAAAAAAACGTTTCAAAAGCTTATACTACAAGAAGTTTTCGTTTACTTTTGAAAATTCATTCATTTTAAGGTTTTGTTGTTTTTATTTATTTTATTAATGTTTTTTTGCAATTTCATGAATTGGCGAACCATCTTAACACCTATAAAGGTGGTAAATTCGAACGGCACTGAATAGAAAATCAAAGGGAAATGCATTTATTCAAAGCTATAGGGCTTTGCATCTTATCCTTGTTCGTTTGCTTTTGTGGAGCCAACCCATATCTGGCCCCGTATGAAGTTTCATTGTTATACGCTTTATTCTGTGATGACAAGAAACATGGATCAGGTTTTTATTTGCAGGCAGACGATCTTGCAAAAGTAGAAGGAAAGCCTTGGACACCCGAACATTTTGAGAGTTTCTTTGATACTGTTTCAAAAATAAAGCCGGGGTATGATGGAAAGTATTTGCACGCTAAATTTTCAAACAGAGAGAACCTTGATTTAAAAGGCTTGATGCAAATTCTAGAAGATACAGTTAATGAATTACCCAAAGGCAAAAATGGAAAGCCCGCTTTCCCAGAAATAGATAAGGATACACTCTTCAATAGAGCGTTTAGAGGCGTGAGGTTTTCTAGTTTGTTGCAGAGGTTATTAGAATTATCCCAGAATGTTATTAGTAACTCAGATATAATGAAAATAGTTAAGAGCACCAACGACGCAAGGTTCGACGACAGTAAGGTAGTAGCAGACAATATGCCTAAAAATATCAAAGCTATTTTTGATAACTGTTTCGAGATGGATAAGTCTAGGAAATCAATAAATTTTCTTAAGGAGAAAAAAGGTTGTAATGATCCGGAGACCGAATTAAAAAAAATTGAAACAGAGGCAGAAACCATAAAAAAGAACACCAAAAAATCAATTAGAGTCATAGATTCAGCCCACATAGCTATCTTGGATGTGCTCCAAAACAATATGAAGCAGTTGGAGTCAAAGTGTTCTTAGCTCAGGATTCCTAATATATATTTTTGTTTGTGTAGTTATACATCTTTTGTTTTATTTAGCATTCATCGGAGGATGGTTCAGTTCCGTTGGAATACCCACTAGAGGAATCATCACGATTCCTATACTTCAAGAAAGGATAAGCAGCATC